>JAZKJV010001345.1:652350-1002428 GCA_037367405.1 Ottelia alismoides | reverse complement strand
ACTTATGTGTTATACCTTCTAATCTCATGAAACTTGTTGCGAGGGACTTAGCTACACTAGTTAAACTTCCAAGGATGCGTGGCTACATTGGTCACGATCCATTCTCTTCTTTCCCCTCTTCTTGAGCTAGTTGAACTTGAACTTAGAAGGGAATACCCCGCTCCTCGAGGAAAGAGCTGCTAGACTGAGGAATTAGAGTTACCTTGTTGAGGGAGGTTGTTTCTTTGTCATTTGTGAGGTGGGGGGCTAAATATCACTTATACAGTATAAGGAGAGATGCATAGTCATTAGAGTTTGCGTATGTAGACTTGTTCTGATCTGGTTTATTGAGGAGTCTTGACTATAGAATAGTAGAACTTAGACTATGTTGAGTCTTAAACCTATTTTCCATTATGGTTCCAACAAACTAATAAAAGGTCTGATTGAGTTTACTAATCAACCTTAATTTGTATTCTTTCTCTTTCCAATTCTTTTTCAAATAAGTATTTGCTAAGGGACTAGTAAAGGTAAAGTATAGGGGGGTGATGAATCCATGATTCTCACTGTTTATTCTTTTATTATAGCTCTTTTCTTGGCAAAAACATAATGTAATTACCTGTAAATATAATAACTTAACAAATTTCATGCCTTTGTTAATATTCCATAATTAAGCTTGTTTTCTGCCAAATAAAAAAAGGAATGAGGTATTTAGAATAAATATAGAGTGACCCAAAACCCAAGAAAAAGTCAAGCCTTAACCTGATCACAAA
Source organism: Ottelia alismoides (assembly GCA_037367405.1). Lineage (NCBI taxonomy): Eukaryota > Viridiplantae > Streptophyta > Magnoliopsida > Alismatales > Hydrocharitaceae > Ottelia > Ottelia alismoides. Next base: position 1,001,679 of record JAZKJV010001345.1, on the reverse strand, counting down.
ATAATATAATTAGAGATAGATAGGGTCAACTATGTGTTGTATATGTTACCTATAGTTGTACACATTATTTATATATTTATTTTCGATAAAATAAAAATAAATTATTCTTTTCAGACCCTTGTATATAATACTAGAAATAATATATAAATAAAATAAAAATAAAAAATACAATAAAAATAAAACCCTCAAATATGCTTTTGTAAAGTATATGATCAATACCAACCGATGATCAAGTGATAAACTTAATGATAAAACTCTGAAGGAGACATTTCAAATATGATAAAAAACTTTAAGTTTATTCTTGTTCTTCCATATGCAGGATGAACGAGAATTAGGAATACTCGATGGTGATGTAGTCATAAACGATTGTATAACCATGACACTTCCATTCCGAGGGAGTAATAAAAAAGGTCTGGATTTTAGTGACTCCTCTTAGTAGATTGGAAATCTGATTTTAGTCCAAATGTTGGACATTTATCTGAATGTGATTCGTATGTAATTAGAAGAATGGAATATACAATCACCCTGTACTTTTCTCCAACTATCAATAGAGAAAGCTCATAGTTCGTGAAATAGTTCAAGAATAATTCTATTGTTGAATAATGTAGTTGAGCATGTAATTATCATATGATTAATGTAGATATCACTATCCATAATAATCATGGGTATTGTAAATATAATTTATAATATGTTGAGATTTATTTACAAATAGAATTTGTAAATTAAACGTTGATGTTAATTGGATTCACATTAAACAACTGATTATAAATTCAACTTACATTTATATTGGATGGTTGAATAATATTCATAATTGTTAATGTCATGATTGAAATTTTCGTAAGATAATTTGGAATTATCTTTGAGATTTTTTATAAATTATATTTTTTGGAATGGAAAATAACCTTTCATAATAGAGTAGATGTCCGCCTTGATTTAGTCACGGTGGATGTCCACCCTATATTTAGAAAAGAGGTTTATCCTCTTCCTAATTATCCATACATTACTTGATTTAATATAAATTGAATTTAATTGAGAGGATATATTTGATTTAACTTAAATTAATTAGTTATTATAAATTAAAGAAACATTAATCATGGCCATTGATTTTAGGTTAGGAGTGCATTTTCACCATCCCATACACTATAAAAGAAAGGGAAGGACTTGCCCTTTCCCCAAAATACACAACTTGAACCTTGAGTTGAAAGCAATATATATATATATATATATATATAATACACACACACATATAACTTCTCACTTTCTCTCTTACACCATAATATGGTTGTCCACTGACGAGCCGCATTTTCCCTACGTTAATTTACATTAATTATGCATTCAAAATATGATAAATTTCTGTCGTTTCGTTGTAGGTGGGTAATTAGAATAAATCAAGAAAATAACCTCAATTAATCAATTCAATTTAATTTGAGTTGATTTATGTTTTTTTACTTGGACAAGTCCTAAGGTCAAACTCAAAGAGACAAAGGAACAACTTAGAATTGTGTCTATCGAATTTCATGTGTTGTTTTGAGGCAAACTATTTTTGATATTTTTAATGCAACGTTTGGATGAAAATGCAAATACGACCAATTTTAGGGACTAAAATGCAATTTTCAGTTAAATGAGGTCCAAAAATTATGAACTTTGATGTAGACGTAAATAATGATGAAATTAGTATGTTGTAATGTTTTTGGAACTTTATTATGTAATATGAATATTCAATGAATTTATGAATGCAAATATAGAGATTTTTAATAACTGATTACGATAAATATTAAATCTAATTATATTCAGGACAAAATTATCCAACATAAATCACTAAGTTATCTATCTTAGAAAAAATCCTAAACCACAATAATGTTGAATTTTATACCTATAAAAAATTAAATGTTGAAATACACAAAATAATTTATATATAGTAAAATATGCTTTCCAAATGTAATTCTTTTTGTGTTCTATGTCAAACAAAATTAAGTCTACGATCTACGAATTTTTAGCTATTTTATAAGTTAAGATTAAATAATTATGAATTTCTAAGCTCACAATAGGAAAAATAAGCAATTTTACGCAAGAATATTGATTATTAATTAACTACATAAAGTAAAAATATCACAAGCATGCCAAAATGTAAAGAAATAATTGAAGAACACAATGTTATTTTCTAATAATAAAAATGATGTAAGAATGTTGATCACAATAATAGAGGAATAAAAGGGTTTATTTGCAATTAAATAAAATAGAAAACTTATTGCGGGGGCTGAAGTGTAGTTACCGAGCCCTCTGGGGACTATTTGCAAATATCCCAGGAGGCATGTGCGCAGCAAGTACCCTTAGATGGTGGCTGGACCCGGATGAAATATGGTGAAAGTTAGAGGCCACTTTTGCAAAATCCCCAAGGGTGGGGGTGTTGGCAACATGGTGGCCCTTAGACTTTCGCCCCGTTGGTAGTGTTGAGGCTCACTTGAGGCATCGATGGTGTTCTAGAGTTGAAGCAGAGTTCGGGTGGAGCTCCATGACCGGAGGTTGGTCGAAGTGAAGCAACACAACATTGATGGTGGGAAGATGGCTAGGGAGACAAAGTAGTTGGCGAATGGGAGGCTCAACTTGGTGACATACACCTCATCCAAGGCTATGGCAATGGAGGATTGCTGGAGTCGTGGCGGGGCATCTTCGAAGGCAGTGCACGGAGCTTTCCTTAGGGAAGCAACATAGGAAGCTTGAGGAAGATCATTCGGCGGAGCATGGCACATAGGCGGATCCTCTAGAGCCGAGATGTCAAAACTGTGGGAGATGGTACTATGGAGTAGTGATTAATCCACGATTAATCACCCTTATTATTTTTTTTAGCTTTATTTCCTTAGTCAACTACTTGTAAATAACCACTAATTTCATGATATTATCATTTTGCATGCATTTGTTAAATATGCATTTTTAACACTTTTTATATTCAAAATAAATGAATAAATAAGAAAAAAAGAAAATAAAAGAAAATAAAGGACGTACTTATGAAATAAATGCAGACTTACCCAAACTTCAAGAGATAGTCAAGACCTAACCTGATCGACCAGGAATAAAGTAGGGGGGAGATAGGGTCTTTAATCCAAAAATCCAAAAATAATTTGTACATTTATTTCTTGTATATTTGTATAAAATTTATAATATTTTATTTGTACATGAATTGACTTCAAATTAAATATTTTGGAAACAAAATTTGTAAATAAAAATGTTTTATAAATAATAAAAATAATTACAAACTAAAATAATGTACAGATTACAATTAATCACACTCAAAGTGACATATGAACAATCAATTCTGGCTCCATACGAACTAAAATCAAATCAAACTCATTCCATTGTACTCAAAATTAAATTGTCTTTCAAATGGCTATGGTTTCATATTTTTTGGAGTTACGGTTAAAAAGTCGGTTTCCTAGGGTGGTTTGTGTAATTTGACAACTTACTTATTGTTTATATTTATTTATATTTATTTTCTATACATAATGTACATAATTATAAATATTCTCGTCATTATTAAAAATAAAAATAAAATTTAAAAAAATAAAATTTAAAAAAAACTTCAAAATAATTTCCTTATTTGTACATGTGCATATTGTATTATATGTATATAATACTTGTATACAACTAATTTCCTTATATAAAAATCACCAGACAATTTAATATCTAACATGATTATTTAAATTATTATAATTACGAAATTTGGATTTAATTATTTAATTTATTCATTTATTTGATTTGAAGGCCTACCTAATATATAAAGATTTGATTTTATGCCTGAAATAACCACCATTAAGGAATTATTTTTTTAATTCAGAATTTCATTTTTATTTAATTAATTAATTTGATTATTTAAATATTTAATTAACCACTAAACACATTCCACGTTTGTACATACTTTCCCTTTTTATTTTCCTTCTCTTTTTATTGGACTCCTCCTCCCTCATTTGCAACTGATCAATCTTTGGTGGAGAAGGAGCCTCATTCCTGAAATCCCGCTGGTCGATAGCGAAGCCCAACCGTCGAGCCATATGGTGAAAACTAATCGGTTTTCGTAGAGGTCATCACAACACCCGCCTTCCTCATATTAGATTCAATTTTTTCTGTTGTTTTTCTAGAGTAATCGTAGCATAGTTTGTATTTTCAACTTCAATGTAGATTTTAAATTCATAGTTTTCATCACAAAAATTCATCACAACCTAATCCACCTTTGATTTCCGACCATCCACGCCATTTTCATGACCTCTTCTTTTCAAATTCTACCTCACATAATCTATCACCTCCGACCACGTACGGTGGTTGGAGATCCAGATCTATCTCCCACTTTACCAAGATCTACACCCGTTCACGCACCAGAATTATGAAAATTTTAGTGTTGATGCCTATCCGGATTACTTGACATGATAAAATAAATAGTTGAAGAAAGTTTGCTTAACTAACATAAAATAGCATAAAAATTATGCTTTTTGCTGTTAAGTCATTATTAATACTTTCATCTTGAAGTAGTCATTGAAGTTGGACCATAAGAATGGGTTAAGAATACAGTCACTTGGGAAATGTTTCAAGCAAATGTGCACTCACCACTTTTTTGGATCAAATTGATAAAACGTTTTTTTCCTTCGATTTCTCCGAAATGATGAATCTTATTTTTAGGAATTGGATGAGGGGAGAATCAGAAATTTTGATTTCTGATTCTGAAGAGGAAGAACACTAGCCCCACCTTCAGCATCCCCCTCCTTGCGGTTAAGGTAACGACTTCGGGCATGGCAAGCTCCCATAATGTGACGGGTGGTGTGTACATGGTCCGGGAATGGATTCGCCGTCGTATGGCTGAGCGATTACTAGCGATTCCGGCTTCATGCACGTGAGTTGCAGCCTGGAATCCGAACTAAGGACGGGTTTCTGAAATAATGAAAAAATGCTTTCGTTGTTGTGGAATAAGAAGCCTTTGTATCTTAATGCATGTATTTAATTTATTCGGAGCTATTAAAGCGGGATCTACTTTTGGGGAATATGAGTCGAAGCAATAACAAGAATATTTCTAGGGGAACATCTTTCATAATCCCTAGAGAGAACTCTAAACTAAAGTAGAAGAAGGGCTAATTAGTTAGTTCTTCCATGGTCCCTAGGATGCCAATATTAGCACTGATGGTACAAAAATGTAGTTCACTATTCAAATAAGTATTTAGAGTCCCCAGAGCCCCCTCTAAGGCTTGTTGAAAAACTCGTTGTCGGACCTGATTAATGGCTCTTTGTTGTTCAAAACGAAGAGTTTCATTTTTGTAATTTTCTAATCGTTCCAAACTATCAGAAGTAGAATTAATCAAATTCGCTTTTTCTCGTTCTATCTCAGAATATCCATTCACTCGATATTCATCCGCTTCTGTTTCCACTTTACGTAAGCGGTCTCGGGCTTTTTCAAGATGCTCAACGGTGCTTCTACGTAATTCTTCTGAATTTCGAATAGTACTCAAAATCCTCTGTTTTCAATTATCTAATAAATCAGTTAATGAAAGTAGATTTTCTTACTATTAATTTCACAATTTACATAATCTCCTCACGAACCAAACATGAATCTTTCGATTCATTTGGCTCTCACGCTCAACTATTTAATTTATAGGCATTCCCATATATATTTTTAATGTAATGAGCATGTTCTCTCTTTTCTGTTTGTATTTTTAAAGATATCGAATAAAGAAAGATATCGAAATTTATACAAGACCAGAATATTTTGAGCACTCTTCTGACTAGACAAAAAATCCGTAATTGTTAGTAAAGTTGTTTCTTTATTTTTTATTTCTTTCTTATTTTTTATTAATTTTATTGATTTATTAATTATTTATTCAAATCTATAAATTCTTATTTTATATGTGGGTTGTCCGTTCAGCATTGTATAAAAAAAGCAAACGGTATTTCTTTTTTTGTAGAAAACGGTTCAAATGATTTATATATATATAAATCTTTTTCTAACATTTGTTTTGTAGGATAAAACGTAAAAAAAGCATTTACAGTTTCTGTTTAAAAATAAAAAATAAAGATTATTTACAATTCGGTGTTTACAAAATTATATATAAAGAAAGAGAGAGAGGGGCGAGGCTTCAGCCACCGCACCGTGCCGCTGCCTGCCGCCCGCATCTCCTCTATAGGAGCCTTTGCTCGCCGGCCGCCTCCGCCTGCAGCGTGTTTGTTGCCCTCCACCGCGTGGCCTTCCGCCTTGGGTGGAGATGCTCCATGAACGTTGGCAGTTTCCCCCAGCATGACCTCCGTCTGCGCACTCCTCCACCAGCGGTTCCCTCCGCGCCACCATTGCCAGTATGCGCCTCCACGCGAAGCCGATATTGCCATCGTCGGGCGGTAGGAGTCGCGAAGCCTCCTGCACAGCCCCTCATCAGCCTGCCGTCACACGTCTCCCGTCCATCGGTTGTCATCCCACTCGCACCGCCTTCTGCCCTGCCACGCTACCGTCACTTTTGGTCGCCAAGCTGTGCTACCACTTGCACTATTACCCGACTCCACCGCCTGGCATCATCACCGATGTACCTCCATGATGAGCATACCCGCCTCCGGCTCCGCCATCGCCAACCACCATCGTCAGCCGCCCGCCGCTCCACGGCTTGGGCTTGAAGGAAGCGGGGCGGCGACGGCCTCCTTGTTCCTCCCTTTTTGGAACAACGAACAAAAAGGCAGAACCATAAGGCGGGGCATTAATAAGTTGGAAAAGTTACAATTGAACTCCTTAATTGCAAATTTCCAAGAAGACCCCTAATAGATCCAAGCACGTGTAGTGCATGTGCATCACCGGGTAATTTGCATCTCATTTACTCACATGTAATTATTATTCTATTTCATGCAAAATCAATAAACAAAAATTGTGTTTCAGTCCTTGTGTATCCAGAATTTAATTTGCTTGTTCTTTTCATTAAATAAATGTTGTTGTTGCTTAGTAAATTACCCAAAAATCATTGTATGCTCATGATGTACGTATCTTTCTAGTCACAAAGTTTTCATCGCATTTTAAATGCATTTTCTGTTATTAAAAAATAAAAAATAGTGTCATTTTCTCTGTTTGAACTTTGGAAAATCATGAAAATTTGAATATTGCTATAAAAATTCCAAAAAATATATATTAGGTATATTTCATTGTATCCAACTTTTGTGCACTAATTACTTATAAAACCCAAAAAATTACAAAACACTAAAAATCTTATAAAAATCATAAAAAATGTTGAAAAAAATCCAATTCATGTATGTAGATATTTATCTATAGTTTATCATAAAAATAATTTCAAGGAGTTTTGGACTTAAAATTTTTTAAGTTGCAAGTTACTCCAGGTTGTGTATTGTTTACTCTTTTTGGCATTGTTTGATTTCTATAAAATCACAAAAACTTTCGAAAAACTTGGAAAAATTACCCAAAACATTAAAAAAGATTTAAAACATAAAAATGTTTTCTTTAGAATTTTCTTAATATTTTTGACCATTTAAAAAATACAAAAAGATTGTGTGTGCATATTATGACTTGTGTATTTATTGGAAAATTAAAAATTGTGAAAATAAAAAACTCACTAAAAATTGTTTTATTAGAGATTTCACTACCAAGTTTTTCAATCGTGCTTCTTGTGTTCGACCCTGGTCGTTATACCAAGTAAATGAAATAGCGAAGATCGCTTATACACTTTTCATTGATTGATTCTTCTCTTAAGCGGTTTTATTAATTTTTCTTGTAGAGTTAGCCGATTGATGGTGTCATAATGACCATTTATATATTTGAATACTTATCCCAAGTTGATCTCACACTCATCCTTTAGGCGAGACATGGACGAGTTCAGCCAAGAGATGAGGGAAATAATCAAAGGCAAAGCTGCCATCCCGTTCAGATTGAACCGAACCAGAACAATCTGAATAGGAATTCTTAACATGTACAATTTACAGTAACCACCCCTCCTAGTGATTCATTCAGTGATATTTCTTCCTACATATTTGATACTTATTTTGTAATACTTAGCAACGGTTGGATGCCAGCCGGCAGTGTTGTTGGACATGCGATCCCACGGCGAGCCATTATGCGATAAATGTTATTGTGAATATCATTCCCTGATTTGAAATGAAGAATAACTAATTTGCATAATGGATTCCTTAATACAATTAGGGTTATGTACCATGGCCATCTTAATAATCATATAGCTGTTGATTCAACTATTGAATCATAGAGGTTGGTGCTTGGATTAATATCTAAAGGGTTAGATTGAGGACTCATCAAGCACCGTCAAATGATTATTAAGAGATGATCTCCAGCCTGAGTAGGAGATGGCAATCCTTTCTTAGTAAGGCTGATATCTGACCGACCTCTTGATGCAGGTCCTCTGCATAGGAATAAAGATTCGGAGGTGTCAGATTCGTTAGGTCAAAGAGTTGACGTAACGAGATCGAGATAACCAAAGTCCTATATCGTATGTTGTCAAGATATAGGCATGCATCCTCTAACAGGAGACAGATGTGTTACTATATGTCTGAGTATGTACATTTGGCAGACCAATAGGTTGATGACCTAATCAAGGTCTATACACCGACGTGTTGGTGTGCATGTAAGGGCATATGAGTTATACGATCTCTCAAAGGGATCATCAGCGGATGACTTGGCTACACTGGTCATGCATCCAAAGATAGGTAGCTGTACTGGTTACCATCCATTCTCTTCTCCATCCCCTCTTCTTGAGCTGGTTGTAATTGAACTTATAAGGGAATATCCCCACTCCTCGAGAAAGGGTTGCTAGATCGAGGGATTAGAGTTACCTTATTGAGAGAGACTATTTCTTTACTACTTTTAAGATGAGGAGCTATATTTCACATACACCGTACAAGTAAAGATTCATAGTCATAAGAATTTGAGTATGTAGTCTTGTTCTAACCTGAATGTTAAGGATAATAGGAGTCTCGTGGAACTTGGAGGCTGTTAGGTTTTAAATCCATTTCCCATTAAGGTTCCGCCACACTAATAATCCAAAGGTCCGACAGAGCTCCATACTACAATTTTATGAAGATAAGTATGAAAGTCAACATTGTTCTAATTCCTTTCCCTTTTCTTTTCTTTATTTTTGTTTTAACTTATTTTTCAAATAAATGTTTGCTAAAGGACAAGAAAAGGTAAATTATAGGAGAATGATGAATTCACGATTCATCACCTTTATTCTTTTATTTTAGATTTATTTCCTTAGTCAAATATCTATAAATACCCACTAATTTCATGAAATAACCATTTTACATGCATTTATTAAATCTGCATTTTTAACACCTTTTATATTCAAAATAAAAGAATAAAGAAGAAAAGAAAAAGAAAAGAAAATAAAAAATGTATTTATGAAATAAATGCACACTAACTTGAACCTTGAGAGAAGGTCAAGACTTGACCTGATCGACTAGGAATAAAGTAGGGGGAGATAGGGTCTTTAATCCAAAAATCAAAAAATAATTTATACATTTATTCCTTATATATTTGTATAAAACTTATACTATTTTATTTATATATGAATTGACATCAAATTAAATATTTTCTAAAACATGTTGTGAATAAAAATGTTTTGTAAATAAAAAAATTACAAATTAAAATAATGTACATATTACAATTAATTGCACTCAGAAAGCTGTAAAGTGACAATTGAATGATCAATTCCGGCTCCATATACACTTAAATCGAATCAAACGCACTTCCATTATACTCAAAATTAAATTATCTTTAAAATGTCTATGGTTTCATAATTTTTGAAGGTACAGTTGAAAAGTTGATTTTTTGGGGTGGTTTGTGTAATCTTAGCACTTAATTATTGTATATATTTATTGATATTTTTTTATACATGATATACATTATTAAAAATATTCTCTTCGTTATTAAAAATAATAATAACATTAAAGAAAACAAAATTTAAAAAATTCTTAAAAAATAATTTCCTTATTTGTATACATTTGCAAATTGTATTATATGTATATAATACTAGCTACAACTAATTTCTTACATAAAAATCACCAAAAAAATATTAATTTATAAAATTAATTATTTAAATTAATATAATTATAAAATATGGATTTAATTATTTATTTTATTTATTTGTTTGATTTCAAAACCTACCTTGTATATAAAGATTTAATTTTATGCCTTCAATAACTACCATTAAGGTGGCTACCTAATTTTTGTAAATTAATTATTTTAATTATTTTATTTAATTCCAAATTTCATTTTAATTAAATAATTTATTTAATTTATTTGTTTAATTAACCACTAAACACATTCCTTATTGTACATACTTTCCTTTTTCATTTTTCTTCTCTTTTAATTGGGCTCCTCCTCCCTCATTTGCTTTTGATCAATCTTTGGTAAAGAAGGAGCCTCATTCCCTAAATCTCGTTGGTTGATAGAGGGGACCAGCCCTCAAGCCGTCCGATGACAGCAGATCGGTTGTTGTATAGGTCATCACGGCACCTGCCTTCCTTAGGTTAGGTCCATTTTTTTCTGTTGTTTCTCTAGAGTAATCGTAGCAAAGTTTGTATTTTCATCTTCTTTTTTTTATAGATTTTAAATCCCTAGTTTTCATCATAAAAATTCATCACAACCTGATTCGCCTTTGATTTCCGACCATCCACGTCATTTTTGTGACCTCTTCATTTCACATTCTGCCACACATAATCTATCACCTCTAACCATACATGGTGGTCGGAGATCCAAATCTATCTCCCACTTCACCAAGATCCGCACTTGTTCATGCATCATTTTTTATAAAAATTATATATATATATATATATATATTTCTAACAGTTGTTTTATGGGGAAAAAATAAAAAAATCATTTACGGTTTCTGTATAAAAATAAAAAAATAAACAAATTTTACAATTTTGTGTTTACAAATATATATATAAAGAGAGAGAGAGAGTGAGAGAGAGAGCGGCAGCGCTCCAGGCACTGCACCGCGCCATCGCCCGTAACCCGCATCTCCTCTGCAGGAGCCTAGCGCCCTGACCGTCTCTACATGGAGGGCCTGTGTCGCCCTCCACCGCACGACCTTTCGCCTCCATTAGTTTTACCTAGGGTGGAGCTGCACCTTCACCATCGATGGTTTCCCCTAGCACGACCTCCGCCGACGCACTCCTCCACCAGCGGTGCCCGTCATGCCAAGACTGTCAGCGCGAGCCTCTGCACGAGCCCGATCTCGCCACTGCCGAGTGGCAGGAGCAGCGAAGCCTCCTGCACGGCCCGTTACCAACCCACCATCACATGTTTCCCATCCATCGCTCCTCATCCACCTCACACCTCCTTCTAACCAGCCACGCCATCGTCGCTTTTATCGAGCCTCCAACGCGTGGTCGCCAAGCCATACCTCCACCTGCACTGTCATTCGACTCCACCGACTGGCATCATCACCGTTGTGTCTCCGTGACGAACCCGCCTGCCACCGGCTCCGCCATCGCCAACCCGCCATCGCCAGTCGTTGTCGCCCCACGACTTGGGCTTGAAGGAAAGGGGCGACGACGGTCCCGTTATTCCTTCCTTTTTGGAAGGATGAATAGAAAGGAAAAAACCTATGGGGGCACTAAAAATTGAAGAATTGCAATTGACCTCCTTAAGGGTTCCAAAATTCCAAGAAGACCCCTGATAGATCCAAGCACATGCAGTGCGCGTGTATCATTGGGTAATTTGCATCTCCTTTTCCCGCATTTAATTATTGTTCTATTTCATGTAAAAACATAATAAAATTGCATTTCCGTCCTTGTGTATCCAGACTTTAATTTGCTTGTTCTTCTCATTTAAATAAATGTTTTGTTGCGCAATAAATTCCCCGAAAATATTGTTATGCTCCTGATGTATGTATCTTTCTAGCCAAAATTTTCATCACATTTTAAATTCACTTTCTATTACTAAAAAATAAAAAATAGTGCCATTTTCTCTGTCTGAACTTTGGAAAATCATAAAAATTTGAATATTATTATAAAAATTCCAAAAAAAATAGATTAGGTATATTTCATTGTATTTTATTTTCTACCCAATTTTGTACAATAATTATTTATAAACCCCAAAAATTGCAAAATACTAAAAAACTTATAAAAATCATACAAAATTTTAGAAAAATCCAAAAATAATGGTTCATTTCCTGTGTGTAGATATTTATCTGTAGTTTATCATAAAAATAATTTCCAAAAGTTTGGGCTTAAAATATCTTGAAGTTGAAAATTACTCCAGGTTGTGCACTGTTTACTCCATTTGGCACTATTTAATTTTTCTATAATCACAAAAACATCAGAAAAACTTGGAAAAATTACAAAAAACATTAAAAAGATTCAAAATAGAAAAACATTTCCTTTGGAATTTTTTGAATATTTTAGACCATTTTGAAAAATACAAAAGTTGTGTGTGCATACTGTGACTTGTGTGTTTAATTGAATATTAAAAATTGGACAAATCAAAAACCACAAAAAATTATTTTCTTAGAAATTTGAATAATGTGTTTTTCAATCGTGCTCCTTGTGTTCGACCTTGGTTGCTATACCAAGTAAATTAAATAACAAAGATCGCATTTAACTTTTCATTGATTGGTTCTTCACTTAAGTTATTTTATTAATTTTTCTAATTAAGTTAGCTGATCGACTGGGGTAATAATGACCATTGATATATTTGCATACTTAACCCTAGTTGATCTCACGGTCATCAAATAGTTGACATGGCTGATGTTGGGAGCGGGGTCAGTAAAGTTGATGTGGCAATGCAGAAGTGGCGACAAAGGCGTAGCTCGAGGTAGTGAAGAAGTTGGTGGTTGATGAAGTGGGTTCCTGACGACACGAAATCCCGAACAACTGAGGTAGAAAATAAATCACAATGTCGTTGTCCTCAATCGCTCAGAATGTGTCAATCAAGAAAAATGAACCACAGATGAAGATAAATCAATAAAATACAGAGAAGTGGTCCTACTATAAGATTAACCTGGTATAGCTCCCAGGGTCGAACACAAGGAGCACAGATTGGCCTTGCGGCCTACGATGTAGTCAGAAATCCAAGAGAGTCTTTTTTATGGTTTTTATTTGTTTTTATAATTTTTTTTTAGATTTTTTAAAAGATGAGAAAATGAAATAAAATGAATGCAAGGCAACTTCAACAATTTATTGCACACACCAAAAATGATGCAAAAATTCCAGAAAATTGATTTTTAGGTTTTTTAAGTTTTTTACTGTTTTTGGTGAATTTTTGGGATTTTTCTAATGCGTGAATTATTTACTAAAAATCAAACAATGCGAAAAACAAAGGGGACTGTCCAGCAAGGTTTAAGACCCAAAAATAAAATACTCTTGGATCTCAAAAAGCCCTAAAGGTAATTTTCCTATAATCTAGAAAGAATAAGGAAAATTTAGGCACCCTAATTATTGTTTTTGGATTTTTAATTTATTTATTATAATTTTTATGAGTTTTTAGGGGTTTTTCAATTTTTAGGGTTTTTAGGTGATGAAAAATAGCCAAAATTGGCTAGAAAATCAAACAACAAGTAAACTACAGTATCTAATTTTTTTAGAATTTTTGGGAGTGATTTTATATTTTTTTGGTATTTTTAAAGTCAAACAGTGGCAAAAATATGTGTTTTTGAATTTTTAAAAATAATAAATGAAATCAAAAATGTCCCCAAAAATCATAGAAATTCCTACACCATGGCAGGAGCCATGTGTCAAAATCTCATTGGATTTGGAGGTCGTTTGATATTTTATTCAAAAATAAAGGTGGGGCACTGTGCACAGGGACCTATGTGCAAATACCCAAAAGTTCTGGGGTCCTGGTGCAAAATACCCAAGAAGTCACGTGCCAAGCACGTGCCTGGGGCACTCAAGGACCTAAATGTAATAAAAATAAGTTCCAAGGACCTATTGATAACTCGTATCAAGAGTCCAGGGGCTTATATGCAATTTACCCAAAATAAAACGCACATGCGCATAATCAATGCTCACAGGGGTATATATGCAAATAAACAAAACTTCTTATTCAATGAATAACATCCAGATCTACAAGGCACATATTGCAAATATCCCAAAGTAACACGTGACGAAGCACGTGGTTCACTACTGGCGGGGGTATAAATGCAAATAGAATAAATACGAGGTCCTTGATGCAAATATCCCAGAAAATAAACAACTTGAATTGAAAGTTACAGGACTAAAATGAAATAGAACAAACAGAGGGGTCTAGGAGAAATTTACCCCTTTTATTATTATCGACGGCCCGATGTTGACGCGTGGCAGATCTGACGGTGGGGAACAAACGCGTCTTTGACTATGGAAGCGCTGGCCTGATCCGACGGCTGGTGTGCGTCCACGTGGGTGATCGAACGGTCTGGATGTGCGGGCGCTACTCCTCTCTTCTCCTCTTCGGCTCGATCGACGGTCCAAGGGAGGCCACGTGGAAGATCAAGCGGTGCGGGGCTCGGGTGCCTCTCTCCTCGGCTGCAACGGTCCAGATGAGATCCTCAGATGGATCGACGGCTACTGCTCCTCTATAGATCGACGGCTGGGATTAGAACTGGAGCGAGGTCTTCATCGGACGGCTCTGTAGGATGGTGCAAGAACTCATCCCCGGCGAACTTCGCCGGTCTCCTGCGTGCGCTACACCCCTCCTCAGCTGCTGCAATTGGTCGGAGAAGCTCCGCTGCGAAGCTCCGTGGCGGGTGGTAGTCTCCAATGACCTAGCCGAGCTCTGAAGAGCTTCGGCGAAGTCGGCGGAGATGAAGCTCCTGGCTGGAAGTTGGGAAGCCTCAGACGCCTCCCTTTGGACCTGCAAAGTAAACAAGAAGCTTCGCGGGTCGAGGGCAAATTGCCTCGACCCAAGAAAACGGGGTGAAGGTGAACGGTGCTGTGGGGCGAGCGAGCTCCGGCGAGCGGAGGACGGTGGAGCTCGATTCCCAGATCCTGTGCGATCTGGGTTGAGTGAACGGGCGTAGAAGGGGCGCGGGGATACGGCGGAGGTGATGAGATGGTCGGATGGTCGAGATGTAACGCGAGATGGCCGGAATCAAAGAAATGCGTCGGAGATACGATTTGGGCGTAATCGGAAATTGGGAGAAACTAGAAGGATCTAAGGTTACCTGGTGGCTGCAGTAGACTATGCTGGAGCTGATCTTGCTCCTGGTCGTAGCTTCGAAGGGCGTCAAGGCCTGAAGCTCGATGCTCAACGCCGGCGGCGGAGCAAGGACGGCGAAGATCGCCGGATCGATGGTTTCGCTTCCTCGCCTCACTGCAACAAGGGCGGACGCTTGCTGTCACTCTCGCGAAGCCTATGGAGGTCACTGGGAAGGAGGAGAAGGGCCAAAGATGGGGCGCGGAGGCGGCGGAGGTGAGAATATATAGAGTGACAGGGGCGTTTAGGGTTGAGGCTCGACGGCGATGGAAAGCGTGGATTTGATGGCGGAAGATCCGGCGAGGGAGAGGGATGAACGGCGAAGAATCCGAGCACGGGGGTTGAGTGGGTGACAGCCTGGAGACGCGTGGATAAATCGGCGAAGGAGGCGCGGCACGCATCTTCCAGAAAAGGAAGGAGTCCGCGGGGGAGTTGACCGGGGTCAACATTCCCCCGTGGACCAATCAGGAGCGGCCACGTGTGCTCGATTTTTGTTTATTTATTTTAGGGCAGAAATAGGCCGAATTAAAGAAAACTCAAAACATGAAATATTTTTCTTTTATTTTTTTCTATTTTTTGGTGATTTTTAATTAATTTTTGGAAATAAAAATAGGGTAGCTATATATATAGGTATATGTACACTACATGGATTTTTATTTTTGATTTTTTATTTGTTATTTTTATGTATTTTTATGCTCATTTTGTATTTTATTTATTTACACTATAAAATATGGAATAAAAGAATATTTTTATTTTATTTTAATTATTTATATATAAGGGTGAAATAAATAGATATATACATTTATATACATGGTATTTATACAATGTATTTTTGTATTTTAATTTTGTAATTTTTATTTGATTTTTGTTTTGTTTCTTTTTATTTATTTTATTTACAAAATATAACATAGAATATTTACAAAAAGTTTAGAAAATAATTGAATTTATTTACAAGGTTAAATAAATACAAGATGATGGTCTATACACATGGTGAAGGTATATTTTTGAATTTTTGATTTTTTTATTTTTATTTTGTTTTTGATATTTTCTAAATTTACACACAATATGTACAAATATTTACAACATATTTTTGGGTGAGGAAAATATATTTTTACAGAAGTATATACACATGAGCTCCTATCTCCCTCTACTTTGGCTTTTATGCGGTCAGGCCCATGCTGAGCCCTCCCTTGGGTTAGGTTGCTCAATATTTATTCTAAATATTTCCCTCTTTTTCTTTTTGCTCTTTATTCTTTTATTTTGTGCACAAAAACATGCTAATTATAGGTTTTTACACAATGCATGCTTTTGGTAATTATTTGTATTTACACATATCTACATGTATTTGCAAAGGTTTTTGTAGCTAAAATAATAGAATAAAGAGTGATGAATGGGTATTCATCACCCCCTATGCTTTAACTTTGCTAGTCCCTTAGCAAACACTTATTTGAAAAAGAAGTGAAAAAGAAAGAAAAAGAAAAAGAAAAAGAGGATGTACATGGATCAAGGTTGACTTATTAAATTTTCCTTCATTAAATTGAAATATGGAGCTCGATCAGATCTTTGGATTATTAATGTGTCGGAACCTTATTTGGACTTAAGCCTAAAACTCAACAGCCTCCAAGTTCCACCAATCTATGGGCAAGACTCCTCAATAAACCAGATCAGAACAAGTCTACATACACAAACTCTAATGACCATGAATCTTTTCCTTGCGGTGTAAGTGATATGTGGCTCCCCACCTCAGAAGTAACAAAGAAACAACCTCCCTCAACCTGGTAACTCTAATGCCTCAGTCTAGCAACTCTTTCCTCGAGAAGCGGGGTATTCCCTTCTAAGTTCAAGTGCAACCGGCTCAAGAAGAGGGGGTAGAAGTATAGAGTTTTGGAAGCTTAGCCAGTGTAGCTAAGTCTCCCGCTGCAAGCTTCATGAGATGTAACATGGATACCATAAGCTTTTGCTTTATACTCCGGTGGGGTTATTAAATTTTCAATCCGACCCACCACTTTTTTGGAGTTCTTTTTGCATTTTTGCATTTTTTTTTTCAAGAACTTCTGTACAACATATCTACATGGTGCAGCATATAAGAAATTTCCCCTTGAGCCAGTAGACTATCCCTCTTTTGAAGCTTTATTGCAACCCACAGCTTCTGTCTTTAGCTTTCAACACCACTAGACCAAGTTGAGGTGCACTTCCTTCACTATAAGAAGAAGAGAGGTTCCGCCTAGAAGTACTACCCTCATATGCTACCCCAAGCCAAAGGAAGCTGCCTCCTCATCACCTCATCCATGGAGAGCCATGTGTAAAGTGCAGGTACAAGTGAAGCCATTGTCTCTGAGAGTCATGCGTGTGTTGTTAAGTGCTCTACTTAGGCTCATCAAGATGACATATGCTCATAGCCTAGTGGACTCAAAGAATTAAGTCCTTATGGACCTGAAAAGCCTTAACCCTAAGTCCTATAAGGTTCCTCTTGAAGTTAAGTGGATTAAGATCTTATTCAAGCTCCATTCCTCAATTTAATTCCAGGCTTAGTTTAAATGTCAACTCTCATCCAGGAAAAACTATATTCATATATGTACAAAAGATGCTATTTACAAATATTTTACAATCATGCAAAATTTTTGAAAAATGTTTTGAAATCATGAATGAATGATGCATGAAGTGCAAGTTTTGCAAAATGATATTTACACACATTTACACAAGATTTTTGCAAACTTTTGATTTTCAAAACATTTTGAAAAATTTTGTACTATATACATAATTTTGATACAAAATATTTACACAAGCTTTACACAAAAGATTTTTGAAATCATTTTTACAAAAATACTTTGTACACTAGCTATGTATGTGCAAGAATAAAAGAGGTTTATGTACATGAAAAATTTTTAATTTTTGTGATTTTTAGCCATTTTATTTATTAACACACTCACACAAAGTACGAGTTATGGCTAAAGTATATATGAAATATATACACACCCCCCCTATACTTAGCTCGAACGATGTCCTCAGAGTGATCAAGAGCGATGAAGAAGACATAACTCGTGCTTAGTAAAAGGGAAGTGAAAAGGAATGGCTAAGTACAGGAACGAATAAATGAATAGAATGAGAGGAACTCGGTGGTTTCCCCCTATACTTAGGATTAACTAATCCTAAGTATAGAAAGCTGTTCATGAAGGGAAAGCCGAGTGAAGAATATACAGAATCTGCCCCCCCTATACTTAGGGTAAAATATCCCTAAGTATAGGCAGCAAAAACAAGAGCAGAAAGAATGAAAAGAATACTCGCAGGTCCGACATCCCCCCTATACTTAGGGTAAAGTACACCCTAAGTATAGCATAATCATAAGATGAGAGATGGGATGTGGGACTAAAGAATAGAATGATATGGACAACTGGATCTATACAGGCGGAGGAACAGTGAAAATCAGGCGTGAGATGTAAAAGATGTGAGTCAAAAGACTACATCTCACGCAAAATGAATAGCGGCAATAATAACGTCCCGCGGCTCATGATCTAGAAATGGTTTGAGCCGCTGGCCGTTCACTCGGAAGGTACTCGCAGAAGATAACTCAGATATATCAATGCTACCGTTATCGTGTACCTTTCTGACCAAATAGGGTCCTTTCCATTTGCTCTGTAGCTTCCCTGGAAATAATCGTAGCCTTGCATCAAACAACCATACTTTCTGTCCAATCTCAAAATGCTTGTGGCTGATATGAGAATCATGCCACTCTTTGACTTTCTCCTTATAATGTAGGCTGTTTGAGAAAGCTGTATCTCTAAGCTCTTCCAAGGCGGCTAACTCTGCCCTCCTCTGGTCTCCTATACCATCTGGATCCATAAGAATATCTGTGACTGCCCAGAGTGACTTGTGCCTCAGCTCGACAGGTAGATGACAGGGCTTGCCATACACGAGGCGAAAGGGAGATGTGCCCAATGGAGTCTTGAAAGACGTCCGATATGCCCATAAGACCGAGTCCAAAAGCTGTGACCAATTCTTTCGGTCAGGGCGGACGACTTTCTGCAAAATATTCTTGATCTCCCTATTCGACACTTCAGCTAGACCATTTGTCTGTGGATGGTATGGTGTAGCAACACGATGGTCTATGCCGAACTCGGTAGCAAGTGCCTTCACCTGGTCGTTGATGAAGTGAGATCCCCCATCAGAAATCAGAACTCGTGGAACCCCGAACCGCATGATGATGTGCTTCTTCAAAAATCTGCAAACTGTCTTTGCATCTGCGGCTCGGGCGGGGATAGCCTCAACCCAACGACTAACATAATCTACGGCCAACAGAATGTACTCAAATCCCTGACTCTTAGGGAATGGACCCATGAAATCGATGCCCCATGCGTCAAAAACCTCACAGAAATGAATGGGCTGCATCGGCATCATATCACGTTGTCCACAAGTGCCCATCCTCTGACAGTCAGTACATCTCTTCACGAACTCATCAGAGTCCTTGAAGAGTGTAGGCCACCACAAGCCGGATTGGAGCACTTTCTGTGCCGTTCTCCTCCCAGAATGATGTCCTCCTGCCTCAAGCTTGTGGCAGTAAGTGAGGACACTATGATGCTCCTCCTGAGGAATACACCGACGCCAGATGCTATCCCCTCCTTCGTGGTAAAGGATGGGATCCTCCCAGTGGTAGGACTTGGCCTTCGCAAAGAAGGTCTCAAGCTTCTGCCTGGGCCAATCTTGTGGGACTTTCCCAGCAACGAGAAAGTTCACAATATCGGCATACCACGGGAGTGAGGCGATAGCAAGGATCGCCTCATCTGGGAAGGTATCACAAATGGGATCAATCTGCTCAGAATCCTCAGGCTGCTCTAATCGGGATAAATGGTCCGCCACCACATTCTTGACTCCAGGCTTATCCTTGATCTCAATGTCGAACTCCTGGAGTAGAAGGATCCATCTAGTAAGTCTGGCCTTGGCATCCTTCTTTGACATGAGGTACCTGATGGCGGTGTGGTCGGTATACAAAGTCACTCTAGATCCAATGATATACGATCTGAACTTATCTAGGGCAAACACTACTGCTAGCATTTCCTTCTCTGTGACCGTGTAATTCCGCTGGGCGGAATCCAATGTGCGGCTAGCATAGTGTATGGCAAATGGCACTCCATCCCTCCTCTGTCCTAGCACGGCCCCTACGGCAAAATCAGAGGCGTCCGTCATGATCTCGAATGGGAGAGACCAATCGGGTGGCTGAAGGACAGGAGCCTCAATTACACATTGCTGGAGAGTCTCAAAGGACGAAAGACACTTGTCATCGACAAGGAACTCGGTGTCTTTCGTCAGAAGGTCAGTCAACGGTCGGGCAATCTTGCTGAAATCATGAATAAATCTCCTATAAAAACCAACGTGCCCCAGAAATGACCGTAACTGCTTCAGATTGGACGGCGGTGTGAGTTTCCTAATGACATCGACCTTGGCTGGATCAACCTCCATGCCTCTGTTGGAGATGATGTGGCCAAGCACCGTCCCTTGAGTCACCATGAAGTGACTCTTCTCCCAAGATAGAACCAATCGGGTAGTAATACATCGCTGGAGCACTCGGTCTAGGCAGTCAAGACAGGAATCGAATCCGTCGCCGCAAACCGAGAAGTCGTCCATGAAGACCTCCAAACACTCCCCTACCATGTCCGAAAATATCGACAGCATGCATCTCTGAAACGTCGCAGGGGCGTTACATAGCCCAAATGGCATGCGTCGAAAAGCGTATGTACCGAAGGGACAGGTAAAGGTGGTCTTCTCCTGATCCTCAGGAGCGATGGCCACCTGATTGTAGCCCGAGTACCCATCCAGGAAGCAGTAATGGCTTTTCCCTGCCAGTCTCTCAATGATCTGATCTATAAAGGGCAGGGGGAAATGGTCCTTCTTGGTGGCCTGGTTGAGTCTCCTGTAGTCAACGCAGACCCGCCAAGAGGTGGGTACTCGTGTAGCGATCTCCTCTCCCGACTCACTGATCACAGTCGTGATGCCCGTCTTCTTGGGCACCACATGCAAGGGGCTCACCCACTTGGAGTCGGAAATGGGATAAATAAAATCTGCACTCCACCATTTTGATATTTCCTTCATGACAATCTCTCTTAGGTTGGGGTTCAGTCGCCGCTGGAACTCACGCGACGGCTTCGCCCCTTCCTCGAGATAGATATGGTGGGAGCACAACGAGGGACTAATCCCATGGAGATCTGCTACGCTCCATCCAATTGCCTTGCGGTTCTTTTCAAGAACCTCCATCAGACGGGATTCTTGCTCTTCAGTCAGATCGGCAGAGATGATGACTGGGTACATCTCAGACTCTCCCGCAAGGAATCTATACTTCAGCGAAGTAGGGAGCGGCTTTAGCTCTGGACAGCTGGGTGCTGGCAAATCTGGCTTCTGGAGAAGATGTGTGTATGCGGACAATTCTGCCAAATTTGCCTGGGAAAATGATAACAAACTCTCACAAACTGGATCTGGAGAAGGCGGGTCCTCTACATTGTCTCTGATATGCTCTGCCTCTACCTCCTCCTCATCTATAGGCTCAGGTGGATCCAGATCGGGCATCTGATCATCACAATCTACCCAATCAGATTCTGAATCCGAGGGATCTATATCAGACTCGGTGGCATCAGTACCACCGGAGAACAAGGTGGCATCAGCACCACCATCACTGGAAATCGTGTCGCGATCAAGGTCCGACTCTGCTGACTCAATAGTATCCTGTACCAGGTCTGTGCTCTCCAGACTATCCTCTGCTATCATCTCTGCATCAGCTGTATCTGAGTATGAGAGGATGGTTTGTGCTACAGGATCTGCCCAAATTGCCTCATCATCTGTGATCACAAAATCACAGTCCTGGTGGATGTCTAGCTCTGCGTCTGTCAGCTGCTCTGAATCTGTACTGGCATCTGAGCGGGATCTGGACCTGGCTCTGTGGTCCTTAACCGTCTCTATTTGTATACTCTCGCCCTGGACGCGAAAGAATACCTTCCCACTGTCATGGTCAGTCACCGCTTTGGCTGTGGCCAAGAACGGGCGACCGAGGATAATGGGGGAATCGGTCAACGAGTCAGGGGTCTCCATGTCCAGCACTACAAAGTCCACGGGGAATTGCAAACCCTGAATCGTGACGACAACGTCTCGCAACAACCCCTTTGGCCTCTTGACAGACCGATCAGCAAACTGAAGGTATGTCCTGCTCTGTCTAAGAGTGCCCAACTCTAAGTGGTCGAGAAGGGCTGCTGGTAGAAGGTTGATCGACGATCCGCTATCTAATAGAGTTCGGTTGAACCTCTGCTCACTAATCTGACATCTGACATACGGGGCCCCTAAATCTGGCCTCTTAGTCGGCAGATGGTTCTGGATCGCGTAACACGTGGCTTTGGTCAACACATGAATTTCTGCGGTCTTGTTCCTCTTCGTCCTTCTGACTGTGGTCTTATCTCTCAAGGATCGCTGAAGAAGAGGGATGTGTTGCAAAGCCTCATTGAGGGTCAGCTGGATGTGAAATCGGTCTATCATGCTCTGGCTGAACTCCTCCTGCTCTATCTTTTTTGGATCTTTTCTTTTTTTCTTCCCCTTCCCCAACTCAAGGGCTCTAGGAAAGGGGATCACAGGGTCCTTCTCAGATGAAGGACTAGGAATAGGCCTAGACGGTTCGATGACCGGATCCTCACAAACATCATTCACCACAGTGGGATCAGAAGAAACTAAACCTTTTCCTTTATTCAAATTAGAATTCTGAGATACATTCATGCGAGGAAAGACAACATTTCTATCAGAATAAATGTTGGTGGCATCAGTACCACCTCTAGTTGGCTCTACAACTAGACGTCTTGCGGTCTCAGTACCGCGGGCTGGCTCGGCTCTGCTGGTGGCGTCAGTACCACCTCCTCGATGTGGTGAAATGGCGGCCTCAGTACCGCCGGTGGGATCAGCATCTCGGGTGGCATCAGTACCACCGTCATCATGATGTGCGGCTTCAGTACCGCTCTCCTCTTCCTCATCTGGCGCTCTAGATGGATCCTCGTGTTGTCGCTCAGATGAGGCGCCTCCTGCTGGTCTTCTACCGCTCCTAAGTGTGACAAAATCAGCATCAAATAAATCCGACGAGATAACATCAAATGAGTCACTAGAAGTGGTAGGCTCTGTGTGAACTACCTGCTCAGATTTCCTCTTCAAGTTATTCGGATTCGGCTCGATCTGTGCAGGGATGGCGGCCTTCCCTCTCATCAGGTCCCGCATCTCCTGGCGGAACTCGTCCATCTCCCGTCTAAATGTAGCCTGCTGCTCTGTGAAGAGACGGGCTAAATCATCCATGGCGGGGCTCTCATGGGAGCCCGACGGGTTGCCTCTCTGATATTGAGGCTGCTGGACCTGGTGCTGCTGTGGCTGAGAGGGGTAAGAGGAATGATGCTTCTGCTGGTGAGCCTGCTGCTCACGTCTCCAATTCTGTCCCTGCTGCTGGTAGGGACGAGGTACGAAGGATGATGGCTGGTGTGGTTGGTATGCTGGGGGCTGCTGGTGATCTCTCTGCTGGGAGTACTGCCCTCCCTGACCGGCTGGCTGCTGTTGGGACTGGTTACCCCCATTCCCCCACCTGAATCCGGGATGGTCTCGTCGGATTCCAGGTTGAGGACGGTCATACCAAATCCCGTTGACATCCATCAACGGCTCAGCATCGTAAGGGGCTGGTGGGAGTACATCCAGAGGCTGATCCGGCTGATACACCACCATCTGTAAGTCTGGAGATGGTGGTGACTGGTAAGAGGGCTGCTGCTGCTGGTATGGCTCCGCCTGTACAAGGTGAACTTGTCTAGGCTGCTGCAAGGAGCTGGAGCGCTGGAACGAGCTGCGGCTGCCACCGGAATCGCCTCGCGACTGAAGACGGGGCTGAGAAGCCGTCTGTGCCTCTTGAAGACACAAGAGCTGGGTCTTCACGTCGCTCAGAGTTTGTGCCATCTGCTCCATCTGAGTTATGCCCTGGCACTGCTTCTTCTCTATGATTTCCATGCGGTCCAACTTCTCGCTTATAATTCCCATGTCCGCAGCGGCCGACTCTGCCTGTGCGGCTGCAACTGTGGACGAACTGGATGGACCTGCATCAACCCGTGCTATCCGCTGATACTGCACAGGTCCTGGCGGCTGCTGAGATCTCTGAGTATACAACCGAGTCTGGGACATCACCATGTAATTTTCTGCCATCTCTTCGTAGATGGCCCAGACTTGGTTGTGGTCCTTGGCAAAGTAGGACCCGCCGCAAGAAGCATTCACCAGACCCTGAAGCTCTGGCGTCATCCCACTAAAGAAGCTCTGAACTAGGTTCGGCTTCGAGATGTCGTGATGTGGGCATCTATCCAGAAGCTCTCTGAACCTCTCCCATGCCTCGTGAAATTGCTCATTAGGGAGCATGGAGAAGTTGTTGATCAGGGCCCTCGCTGCATTCGTCCGCCCGAGTGGATAGTACTTGTTCAAGTACTCGGTGCGGAGTTGCTCCCAGGTGTAAACAAACTTCCCTAAATGTTTCAGCCAGGCGGCTGCTCTATCTGCCAGTGAAAAAGGGAAGGCCATCATCCGAATCGTATCTTGGTCCACACGACGGTCGTGGACAGTGCTACAGATCATCAAAAACTCCTGGAGATGGAGGTGGGGTTCCTCAGTGGCGAGTCCGTGAAAATGAGGAAGCATCTGCAGGGTGTTCGGAGGGAACTTGAAATCCCCCACGATAGCAGGTATCACCACCCACTGGTGCATCAGTGTAGATCCGGGGTTGTGCAGCTCCCGCATTGGTCTTGCCGCAGCGGCGGCTGCCGCTGCTGCGGCAGCGGCTGCTGCGGCTGCTGCCTCTGCATCAGCGTCAGGGATGTCCTCCGGCTCGCTCGGCTCGTCTCGCTCTCTTCGGAGTCTCTCCAACTCCCTCCTCATCTCTATCATGAATGCCCCCTGATCGCGTAACTGCTGCTGAACTGTCTCTAATGATGCGATCAGGGTGGAGTTGATCGCTCCCTGGTCAAATACGACATGCTGTTCGGGTTGTCGGGAGTGATCATCTGAACTGCCGGCTCCGGCCATAGGGACGTCTGCAAAATCAGATGAGCCTAACTCAGGTTCTGTCAAATTAATTCGTCTTTCCTCGGGCTCATGTCTCTCAGTAGCAGAAGAAAGGGGATCGAGGGGGAACAGGGTGGAATCGAACTCGGGCCCGGAGAGCTGGTCTCGACTCTCACGGGCCAACCTAGATGATGGAGTAGCCGCGCCTGAAAGCGGTGCAGCCAGAGGCTGCCTAAGAGATCGTCTACCCATCATCTTGATCTGGCGAGTTGGGCGGATTGGATCTGGAGAAAATATGATCACAAAGCAAACCCCTTGTTCACCAACTTAACACAATCTGAAGACCGTGAAAGCTCGGTCAATTTATCTTGTCAATTTTTATTTGGTGAACACACAAGATATCAGAGCGATTACGTGACCTGCTGGGATACCCGATACTCTCTCAACCGACTGTCCCGCACAGAAGAGTCGGTAATCAGTCGAGATGAGCACCGGAGGGCTTTACCTAGTGTTCGGGTCACTCTCTCGCACAATCAAACCAAACAATGAGGGGGTTGCTCTCCCCAAGACAAATTTTTAATGTGAGTGTCTTTTAGGGTCAATAGTGTTATCCAGTCCCAATTTTTATTGTTTCTCTTTTTAATTTTTTTCAAAATAAATACAAGCGGCCTAACGGTTTTTCCGATTCTCCTGATGATTAAGCCAAACACAGGGGGAGAAGACGAAAAAGCCGATGCGCGAGAAAATCAATGATGCATGCAGAGAAAGAAATGCGTACCTTGTCTCCAGCACTCTACATGCAAGTGATCCGCGCAGAATTTAAATACAGAATTAAACTACCTAAATGATGCAACGAGGAAAAACCGAGTCCTAGCTGAGCAATTTCTATTGATCGTGAAGAACAATAGTTAGCCAACGGAATCGAGTCCGGAGTCCGATCTTGGGAGTCACTCGGTGCCCGCCACAACGGGTCCTGCCAGCGCTGTATGTGACTCCTCACGGCACGTGGTCTCAAATCCAATTAAACTAACTTTTTCAGTGAATTTTATCAAGGTCCAATTACGTTCTATAGGAACAGATATTCTATTAAGTGTTGGGCCTTAGATATTTACGTCACAATCAACAGAAATTCCTAAATCTAGGGGCTCGAGAAAAACCGCGTAAACACCGGAAAAGGCAGCTAGCTATCAAAACCACGATAAAAGCCGCGAAAATCCAAATGGGTCCCCCGAGCACACCGGTGCTCGGCGAAACAGACCCGCTAAGTTACAAATGTCCACAAGTGTCCAAGTCCTAAATTATTACAAAAATATTGTTCTCTCAAATAAATGACATTCTTCTTCTTCTCCCTGCTCTTCTTCCCGTGCGGGTCCTCAAAAAGTGTGCTCCAAGTTCTCCACGCAGTACCTCGCACAAAAATTAGAAAGAGAGAGTGTCAGAAAACAGTTATAATGTAGAGAGACAATATGGAAAAATGACTACAAAGCCGTGCTCCCCGGCAACGGCGCCATTCTGACGACACGAAATCCCGAACAACTGAGGTAGAAAATAAATCACAATGTCGTTGTCCTCAATCGCTCAGAATGTGTCAATCAAGAAAAATGAACCACAGATGAAGATAAATCAATAAAATACAGAGAAGTGGTCCTGCTATAAGATTAACCTGGTATACCTCACAGGGTCGAACACAAGGAGCACAGATTGGCCTTGCGGCCTACGATGTAGTCAGAAATCCAAGAGAGTCTTTTTTATGGTTTTTATTTGTTTTTATAATTTTTTTTTAGATTTTTTAAAAGATGAGAAAATGAAATAAAATGAATGCAAGGCAACTTCAACAATTTATTGCACACACCAAAAATGATGCAAAAATTCCAGAAAATTGATTTTTAGGTTTTTTAAGTTTTTTACTGTTTTTGGTGAATTTTTGGGATTTTTCTAATGCGTGAATTATTTACTAAAAATCAAACAATGCGAAAAACAAAGGGGACTGTCCAGCAAGGCTTAAGACCCAAAAATAAAATACTCTTGGATCTCAAAAAGCCCTAAAGGTAATTTGCCTATAATTTAGAAAGAATAAGGAAAATTTAGGCACCCTAATTATTGTTTTTGGATTTTTAATTTATTTATTATAATTTTTATGAGTTTTTAGGGGTTTTTCAATTTTTAGGGTTTTTAGGTGATGAAAAATAGCCAAAATTGGCTAGAAAATCAAACAACAAGTAAACTACAGTATCTAATTTTTTTAGAATTTTTGGGAGTGATTTTATATTTTTTTGGTATTTTTAAAGTCAAACAGTGGCAAAAATATGTGTTTTTGAATTTTTAAAAATAATAAATGAAATCAAAAATGTCCCCAAAAATCATAGAAATTCCTACACCATGGCAGGAGCCATGTGTCAAAATCTCATTGGATTTGGAGGTCGTTTGATATTTTATTCAAAAATAAAGGTGGGGCACTGTGCACAGGGACCTATGTGCAAATACCCAAAAGTTCTGGGGTCCTGGTGCAAAATACCCAAGAAGTCACGTGCCAAGCACGTGCCTGGGGCACTCAAGGACCTAAATGTAATAAAAATAAGTTCCAAGGACCTATTGATAACTCGTATCAAGAGTCCAGGGGCTTATATGCAATTTACCCAAAATAAAACGCACATGCGCATAATCAATGCTCACAGGGGTATATATGCAAATAAACAAAACTTCTTATTCAATGAATAACATCCAGATCTACAAGGCACATATTGCAAATATCCCAAAGTAACACGTGACGAAGCACGTGGTTCACTACTGGCGGGGGTATAAATGCAAATAGAATAAATACGAGGTCCTTGATGCAAATATCCCAGAAAATAAACAACTTGAATTGAAAGTTACAGGACTAAAATGAAATAGAACAAACAGAGGGGTCTAGGAGAAATTTACCCCTTTTATTATTATCGACGGCCCGATGTTGACGCGTGGCAGATCTGACGGTGGGGAACAAACGCGTCTTTGACTATGGAAGCGCTGGCCTGATCCGACGGCTGGTGTGCGTCCACGTGGGTGATCGAACGGTCTGGATGTGCGGGCGCTACTCCTCTCTTCTCCTCTTCGGCTCGATCGACGGTCCAAGGGAGGCCACGTGGAAGATCAAGCGGTGCGGGGCTCGGGTGCCTCTCTCCTCGGCTGCAACGGTCCAGATGAGATCCTCAGATGGATCGACGGCTACTGCTCCTCTATAGATCGACGGCTGGGATTAGAACTGGAGCGAGGTCTTCATCGGACGGCTCTGTAGGATGGTGCAAGAACTCATCCCCGGCGAACTTCGCCGGTCTCCTGCGTGCGCTACACCCCTCCTCAGCTGCTGCAATTGGTCGGAGAAGCTCCGCTGCGAAGCTCCGTGGCGGGTGGTAGTCTCCAATGACCTAGCCGAGCTCTGAAGAGCTTCGGCGAAGTCGGCGGAGATGAAGCTCCTGGCTGGAAGTTGGGAAGCCTCAGACGCCTCCCTTTGGACCTGCAAAGTAAACAAGAAGCTTCGCGGGTCGAGGGCAAATTGCCTCGACCCAAGAAAACGGGGTGAAGGTGAACGGTGCTGTGGGGCGAGCGAGCTCCGGCGAGCGGAGGACGGTGGAGCTCGATTCCCAGATCCTGTGCGATCTGGGTTGAGTGAACGGGCGTAGAAGGGGCGCGGGGATACGGCGGAGGTGATGAGATGGTCGGATGGTCGAGATGTAACGCGAGATGGCCGGAATCAAAGAAATGCGTCGGAGATACGATTTGGGCGTAATCGGAAATTGGGAGAAACTAGAAGGATCTAAGGTTACCTGGTGGCTGCAGTAGACTATGCTGGAGCTGATCTTGCTCCTGGTCGTAGCTTCGAAGGGCGTCAAGGCCTGAAGCTCGATGCTCAACGCCGGCGGCGGAGCAAGGACGGCGAAGATCGCCGGATCGATGGTTTCGCTTCCTCGCCTCACTGCAACAAGGGCGGACGCTTGCTGTCACTCTCGCGAAGCCTATGGAGGTCACTGGGAAGGAGGAGAAGGGCCAAAGATGGGGCGCGGAGGCGGCGGAGGTGAGAATATATAGAGTGACAGGGGCGTTTAGGGTTGAGGCTCGACGGCGATGGAAAGCGTGGATTTGATGGCGGAAGATCCGGCGAGGGAGAGGGATGAACGGCGAAGAATCCGAGCACGGGGGTTGAGTGGGTGACAGCCTGGAGACGCGTGGATAAATCGGCGAAGGAGGCGCGGCACGCATCTTCCAGAAAAGGAAGGAGTCCGCGGGGGAGTTGACCGGGGTCAACATTCCCCCGTGGACCAATCAGGAGCGGCCACGTGTGCTCGATTTTTGTTTATTTATTTTAGGGCAGAAATAGGCCGAATTAAAGAAAACTCAAAACATGAAATATTTTTCTTTTATTTTTTTCTATTTTTTGGTGATTTTTAATTAATTTTTGGAAATAAAAATAGGGTAGCTATATATATAGGTATATGTACACTACATGGATTTTTATTTTTGATTTTTTATTTGTTATTTTTATGTATTTTTATGCTCATTTTGTATTTTATTTATTTACACTATAAAATATGGAATAAAAGAATATTTTTATTTTATTTTAATTATTTATATATAAGGGTGAAATAAATAGATATATACATTTATATACATGGTATTTATACAATGTATTTTTGTATTTTAATTTTGTAATTTTTATTTGATTTTTGTTTTGTTTCTTTTTATTTATTTTATTTACAAAATATAACATAGAATATTTACAAAAAGTTTAGAAAATAATTGAATTTATTTACAAGGTTAAATAAATACAAGATGATGGTCTATACACATGGTGAAGGTATATTTTTGAATTTTTGATTTTTTTATTTTTATTTTGTTTTTGATATTTTCTAAATTTACACACAATATGTACAAATATTTACAACATATTTTTGGGTGAGGAAAATATATTTTTACAGAAGTATATACACATGAGCTCCTATCTCCCTCTACTTTGGCTTTTATGCGGTCAGGCCCATGCTGAGCCCTCCCTTGGGTTAGGTTGCTCAATATTTATTCTAAATATTTCCCTCTTTTTCTTTTTGCTCTTTATTCTTTTATTTTGTGCACAAAAACATGCTAATTATAGGTTTTTACACAATGCATGCTTTTGGTAATTATTTGTATTTACACATATCTACATGTATTTGCAAAGGTTTTTGTAGCTAAAATAATAGAATAAAGAGTGATGAATGGGTATTCATCAGTTCCACATGGAGATGATATGAGTAGAGTCGATATATGAGCGAGATGGAATGACCGGAGATGGAGAGGTGCAGTTGAGAGAAATTAAGGATAATGAAGATGGGTGTGGAGAAGGAAGTACTAGGAGGAGAAGACCTCAATGATGAAGGGCGGGGAGGCCGAAGCAAGCAAGCGGGCGGGGAGGCCGAAGCAAGCAAGCGGGCATGGTGGATGGCACACTGAAAAAGGTTGGGCAACCTTGGATCATGCCAAGGAGGATGACTGATGTTCGAGCTATCTCCCAGAGACTATCCTCGTAGCTTTGATGTATGGCGGATGCTCAAAGTGGAGGGCCGACGACGAGCTTAGATAATAGAGTGAGGCACCGACATAGATGGAAAGTAGACCGGTAACTGGAGATGAGTGAGATCTATGATTGGAATTGATGATTTGATCGGTGGTTGGAAGCCAGAATAGGAAAGCAGAGCACAGGGGAGATGGCGACGACGCACGAGATCGAGGGCGGTCGAACGAGTCGATTTGGAGATCGGTATTGATCGCGAGGAGGATCTAATAGGAGTGGCAGTGGTGCAAAGATGGAAAAGGGGTGTCAATTGGTGGCAGTGATCTTCACGGTGGAGGCGATGAGGCCAGAAGAGGAAAAATGGGAGGCATTGAATGAAGGAAGAGGGAGGAAGGCACACGTGCTGGGCACGTGCGAAGGAGGTACGTGCGTAACACATGAGGCTTTTATTTTTTATTATTAAATAATTTTATTTTTTATATTATATATATACTTTTTTAATAAAACTAATCATAAATACCTCCAAAAATGGGTGAGACATGGCATTCCAGGAACTTCCAAATGTCACCACTAAAAAATTCGAAAATAAAAAAGAAAATAAAATTTAAAATGAATTAGAAAACAACCTCGGATTAAAAAATTTTATTCAAGAAAGTTTCTCTTCACGTTGAGATCTATAATCATGAAGAGGTCAAAACCGAAATAGGTCATATGTGCAAAGTGATATTTTGGGGGTACTCTATGTACATAAACCACCTTGATTTTTGGATTTTTTCTATTTTTTTAAATTTTTAAGTAAGATAAAAATTGAAAAATAATACGATAAATTCAAGTATAAATATTTACAAATTAATTAATTTTTGTATTTTTATTTATTAATAAATTTAATAAATAATGGTCTAGTGGTATCTACCACACAAAAAACCAGGGTTCAAATCCCACTCTTGAAGTGGTTGCATTAGGTAGTCAACGGCAAACATAAAAAATAGTCAAACCTTTCAACATGGATTTGAACGAGAATCCATGTAACCGACCCTACTTATAGTGGGAGAAGGCTTAGTATATTTTTATAATAAAATTAAGAAATGAAACAAAGTATGAAAAGACAACTTTGTACAGATAGTTAGTGAAGACTCGGACTCATTTAGTTTCTTTGATTTCAAACTCATTTTGGAAATGGATTTTTGTGTATTTTAATATAACTTTTTTTCAAAAAAATTAAATGGAAAATAAAATAAAATAAAATGAGTTAATTATGTACTAAAATAATAGGTCAAAATTTGCTAAAATGCACAATGCACAAAAGAGGCCCAAAACCCAACTTTCACATATTTGCTTTAATTCACTTGAACTTGGTCTTATTTTGAAGGTAATTGAATGTACATTAGTTCATAAGTGAGTAGGATCAAATTGGACACTGTATGTGGAAGATATCAGAATTTTAGTCCAAAAATACTGGAATTGGGTTTGAGTTTCTGGTCCACATATTTATGTTAGTGATTTTTTGTATTTTTCATTTATTGTTGTTAGTAATATGTACATAATGGAGGTAGTTTCGGGTTATTTGGAGTTAGCAGGCTGATGTTAATTATTATTTATATATGCATGGATGCTAATTGTGCAATATAATGGATAGAATGCAGATGAATTTTGGGGATTTGTTGAATTAATGTCTTTAGAGTGTTGAATCTGAGATTCATCATCCACCATATTGTCGTAAAAAGACTCGCTATCACCACCACATCGTTGTGCTGCTAGGTCTTCTCATGAAGAAGACCATGGACTTCAAGAGACAAAATCAGGAGGTTCCTCGATTGGATCTTTAACTCAGATTTTGGGAATTATACATCTCATCCACGCACCCGCAAGTGCATCTTACGACAGATTGGACTTGAGATAGGAGGTCTCATGCTTTAGAGACAAACAATCACAAACATGCTCCAAGAGGTAATTCTATTACTCTTTTGTGATTTTGATGAAAGTATTTGAATAGTATTCTCGAATCATGTTCTTTCAGCATTTATTTTTTAAATTTCACTACCCTTTATAAATAGTATGACTAGTTTCCCTAAATCGTATTTGATACGACCTTCACGCTCCTGTGATGTGCTAAGGTCTTAACCCTAGCTTTCAAAGAGGAAGGAGAGGAGTAAGTGGGTGCTGGAGAAGGAAGGGAAGGAGGAGTTAGTTGGTGGGTGGTGGAAGGGGACGAGGAGGTGGGTACTAGAGGAGGAGTAGGAGGATGTGGTTGGCGAGAGGAGAAGGGGAGGAGGAGGTGGATGTTGGAGGAGGAAGTGGGGGGTGGTGGTGGAGGTGGGTACTAGAGGAGGAAGGGGAGTGGACTAATTTGTAAATAAAGAAACTTAAAGTATAGAAAATATAAAATATTTGATGGATACAACCATAGTTAACAGGAAATTGGATGGAAGTTAACATGAGGTTATGGGCGTGTAAGAGTTAAACACTACTAAGGATCATGTGTGTAATTCATGATTATCGAGGATTCTCGGGGTAATTATGAAATTATTTAAGATTATGGATATAAATATCCCTTTAGAATATAATGAAGTATTTTTCATCATATCCACTCTAGTAGATTAAATCCTAATGATTTAAAAATAGTTTATGAAAATTACATCTTTAACGATAACAAGTCAAAAACAATAACACGACAATATGCATTTGATCATAAAACTTTTAATGTCGATCATTAATCATTATATAAAACAATAAATCTTAGAGTTTTAACTTATATCAAGGCATCTAAATCCATCAAATGATTGCTTTTAACTTTACTAATTTCTATTCTAACTCGTAAGGAAAAATGAAATTATACCAGAAAGTTTATACCTCCACAAATTTCCCACAAAAAGAGCTTAAATTTCAAAAGAGTTTGAAAATATTATTAGCGGTGCAAAGCGCTCCCGATTGTTTTTGTGTCCATTTGCATCACAGAAAGAAGAGAGCCACAATAATGATCTATACTCTGACATCATTATACAAAATGGGGATCGTGCTAGCACAAAAATGGATTGTGCTCTTGAAAGAAAAGGCCTTGGTAAGTTTCAAAGTAAGTAAAAGTTCGACCCTGGTATATTCTCAGAAAGACAGATGTTAGACAATTTGACAACATAGGTTTCACAATTGTCTTCAATAAAACAGTATGTAAAAAATATTTTCATATTCAATCATTCTTGTATTTAAAAAATACTATGCATATTTTTTTATTTTTTTATTTTTACATGTAACCATTTTTCAAAATTTAAAAATGCATCCCGATAATCTATTAAAATAAAATATATATTACTAAAAAGTAGAATATTTGATAAATATAGTGAATGAATTTAATAAGTATAGTATTCTTTCCATCTCTTATAACAAAAATTATGAATTATTTTTCAAAATATAATCTAATAATTTTTATTTTTATTTTGAAAATGAAATCTTACATATTAAATATGTAAAAATAGTTTATACAAATTTCATATCAAAGAAAATGCAGCTTAGATAATGTCATGCTTTTTAATTGCATAAACCAAATATTCAGTAGAAAAAAATTGAAAATGTAAAATATTAAAAAGGAACACTTATGCACCAACTTACGACATTGCTACAATTATATTCCACTCTATGAGTTTCCTCTCCATCCAAATATCTAAGTGGATTACTTACCGTAGTCAAACCACAATGGTGGATATTGCCCTGCTGTAACTGCTCATACTGTTTCGCAGGAGATCCGTTGGAGGAGGATCTGGACGGCAAGAGAAGCGGGAATGGTTCGCAAGCATTCCAATGCTGTCCAGTTGTCATCCAATAGATCCCCTCGGTAAAAGGAGAGATCCTCCTTGTAATGCGTCCTGCATGCAGGCCGTCACTCGCCCGAGGTGCCGTGTTGGAAAATAGAAGGTTATCACGGAGGATCGTCATCGACTGGACAGACCACGGAGCTCAACATCTCTTCGCGTAGTGCACCTGCAACTGATCGATAATCATCTCCAACAAATATGCAGCCTCAGTTTCTGAGAAGAGTGCACGTACGTAGATTGACTTGTATATATACTTAGACTTGTAGTTTCTGGTCTCTGGCATAATTTTCCCAGGATGGCGACGGAGCATCCTCTGATAAGAAGATAAGGAGAAATATATACGGTCATATCCAAATCTATTCCATGTACCAAAAGGTGTGGACAAATCCATCTCGATCGTTGTCGCGCCAGCAGAAAGAAGAGGACGCGCCGAAATATTGTAGCAAAGACGTGCGGGATTCTCTAGCAGGGTAGCCCTCAAGGATGCGTCGGATTAGGATTGCCGACTGCACTAGGACATATATAAAGCTTCGTCAACGTAGATCTCTTGCTGTAGTCCCGATAGGATCGTTGAAAATTGAGTGATTCTTATAAGTCGGTCAGAATAACTGAAGGGAAACAAAGTTCGCTCCTATTATATATATTGAAATAAAAATAAAAATACTGCAAGCTCTTCATAGCACGCTGCGTCTGCATGTGGAACTGTTAATCTCTCTATTCAACGATGGCATGCACCTCAATCGTATTCCATGGGTTAGTGATCAATCAAGTTTAGAATCACGTTGGAGTATTCTCCGGTACTGCTGATGTCACGAATTCCGTGCCCTTATTGCAGCACGAATTCCGTGCCCTTATCGTGGTGCATGTGGACCTTTATCGTGGGAATTCGTGTGAACTACTCGATCAATATCGAGCGGCTCGAATGCACCATGGATTCACGGCAGACCTCTGCAGTAGTGCAGAGGATCTGTGCGAGCCGCTCGATTAAGATCGAGGGGTTCGGATGCACCATGGATTCACTGCAGTCCTCTGCAGTAGTATAGAGGATCAGCACTAGGAGTATCGGTGCCCCCATTGACAAAAGGATACAATCGGTGAATATAATTATGATACATAAAGCAATCTTTGACATGACAACCAACTAACAGGAGAGTTATGGATTAGAATGATGCCTCAATACTAGCAAGGATCGATTGTTGTAGTGCTGTCTTTGTAGTAATCGTTTGAGCCGTTCAATCTCAATGGAGCGGTTCATACGATTTTGCATGGTATGGGCTCACAAAAATATGAAATCGTGGGAACCACTCCATCACGATCGAGCGCCTCAATCGGTTATTGCGGAATCTGTTGAGATGCCTGCTACAGCCCGATCTCCCTCAGCACTGCGCGCTGGCGATTTAAGACTGAAGCTCACACCACGTGTTTAATTTGTTCACGATCTTTATAGATCGAGTTACCCAAGCATGGTAGCCATTCGTCCCCTTGTTTTTAGGTCGTCTCGTGGTTGCTCCAATGACACAAACGGAACCGCGGGTCGGTGGAGATGTGGTTAGTTGTCCGCACATGCAGAGAAGTTCTTTGTTGTACATTCCCTTTTTCTCCTAAGCCATGCCCTGCACCACTTAGCCTCCACCGGCTCTCGCTCCTCCCATATCTCTACAAGATGATGAGGTTCCACAACTACAATAAACTTAGTTTAGAATAACAAGTATTTTGAACATTCCTTGCAATATCTTCTACTGCAACGAATCGAACATTTTATACGATTAAAAATCGTTAAAACACATGCATCAACAACTAGGATTAAGGTCCTCTATAAATGATGTAATAAAATTGGATATAGTGTTGAAAATACAAGTACTTTGTACTTTATCAATTTAGGATTCCAATTGAATTGGACCGGATGAATAGGGATGGATCTAGAGTACTTAACAAGGCTGGACACTAAACCATCTGTTAATCTATTTAACTTTACAAAGTGTATGTATAGTGAAAGAGGAAGAGTTGTCGAAATACAGAGAGAAAAACGATAAGATAATTATTTATTAAAAATATTCTTTTCTTTTTTATGTTGCTTTTCAATTATATTTAATTTTTATGTATTTATATTTAATTTATATATTTTGTATTTCATTTTTTATTTATATATTTTTCTTTTAATTTTTCAAAATTTAAATTTTTTTACTTTTGTATTTCAATTTTCATTTTTTTGTAAAAAATTCTTATTTTAAATAATAATATCTAATAATATTGATATTAGATTCGTTATAAGTAATAAATATTATATATAATATTGTTATTTATATTTATAAATAAGTCAAACATATATTTCAAGTTCAAAAAATAAAATGTTTTTGTGCTTTTCGTATATACTCCGTATAACTTTAGCCATAACTCGTACTTTTGTATTTTTCTTAATAATTATGATTAATTATACCTATTAAAATTCATTAACAACACTTTATAAAAATATGTGGATTATTCCTCAAATTCTTTTTGTATTACTGATTAATAAATCAGGAGAAAATGTTTTTTGCAAAATGGTTGATAATAGTTTGAAAATACTTTTAAAAAATCTTTTGAAAACTTTTTGTTAAGTATTTTCAACCTTTGTAAAAAATATTTGTTTGAAAAAATTAATTTCTTTGTGTGAAATAAAAATGTTTGAAAAACTATTTGCAAATGTTTGAAAAAAGGTTGCAAAAATATTTGAAAAATCTATATATATTGTTTGAAAAACCTTTGCAAAATGATTTTCAATTGTCCATACATGTTTGTAAAAATTGTTTGTAAAAATTATTTTGGACTATAGTTTTCCAAAATTGTTTCTAAAACCTTTTCAAATAAAGTTTGAGGAATATATGCATCACCTTAAAATTCTTTATTAAACTATATATATTTATAAAATTGACCACTTACCCCTTGTAAACTCTTAAACACTAATTCTTGTATATAAGTTACATCCCTGTGAAAGTATTTGTACCTAATTTTAGCCAAAATCTTTTATTTTCAAAAAATTACCAAAAAACATTTACAAAAGTAAAAATACCCAAAACATTTGAAAAATCTGTTTGAAAATACCAAAAAAATACATATGCATCATCTTTTCAAAAATCCATAAAAAGTTCAACAAATTCGAAAATTGCATCACAAAAATATTTTCTACATAGCA
Source organism: Ottelia alismoides (assembly GCA_037367405.1). NCBI lineage: Eukaryota > Viridiplantae > Streptophyta > Magnoliopsida > Alismatales > Hydrocharitaceae > Ottelia > Ottelia alismoides. The sequence goes on along the minus strand of JAZKJV010001345.1, from coordinate 963,988 downwards.
TTTGCATAGCATTCACATTTTTCGGATTGAGTTTGATAATTGAACCAGTCAAAGTAAAATCCAAAGATTGGAGCTTGGTTGGACCGCAAAATCTACCTAATTAGCAGGAACCTTACAGGAACTGGATTGAGGTACTTTAGGTCTAGTTGACTTAATTCTTTGAGGATCACGAGATTTGGTTCAATGGATTCTTGACTACCTAAGTAGAGTATTTCGGAGCACATGCATGACTCTTGTTGATATTGACCTAACTTGGACACATGCACCTTTCACTTGGCTCAACTCAGTTGGAGTGGTGAGGGGATTGGATTTGCTGGTATGAGACGCACACAAGTGGAGACATTTGTCCTCTTCTAGGGAGGGAAGTACACCCCAGCCCGTCCGGTGATGATGAGTTTTGAAGACAAGAGAGTGTCGGTTGCAATAAAGCTTCAAAATAGGGATAGTCTACTGGCTCAAGAGGAAAAACTCCTTATATAAATGCTGTTGTGAATAGCATTTCAAAAAAAAGCAAAAAGGAAAAACTCCAAAAAGATGGATAGGCCTGTATAAAAATAAAATGCATGCCGGAGTATACATATTGTATAATCAGTAAGCAAGCTTGAGCTTCAAAGACAAATCATGTGAGCATGTAGCTGTATAACTTGACTACACTAGTCTTGCATCCTAAGATAGGTACCTACATTGGCTACCGTCCATTCTTCTCTTCACTCCCTCCTCTTGAGCTGGTTGTCACTTGAACTTAGAAGGGAATACCCCACTCCTTGAGGAATGATTTATTGGATTGGGGAATCACTGGGTTGTCATTCTCGAGAAGTCAGTCTCTTTGTCATTTCAGTTGAGGGAGCCACCATCACTTACACTGTACGAGTCAGATTCATAGTCACAAGGGTTTGCGTATGAGTTGAAGTATTCTGACGTGGCTATTGAGGAGACTTGAGCAAAGTGTTGGGATTCTCGAAGGCTAATGGATTTCAAATATGGTTCCCATTAAGGTTCTGCCCGCAATAAAATTCCAAAGGTCTGACCTAAGCTCCAAACTTTTATTTTGTGAAGATAAGTTTGATAATTAAATTTGATCCATCTTTCTTCTTTTTCTTTTCTTTGTTTTTCTTTTCTGCACTTAAGTGTTTGATAGGGACTAGCAAAGGCAAGTATAGGGGGATGATGAATCTCCATTTCATCATCTTTATTCTATCATGTTGGCTTAAAAACCCAAGTAAATGCGTGTAAATAGGTGATGAATACCCATTCATCACTCTTTATTCTTATATTTTAGCTACAAAAACCTTTGCAAATGCATGTATATGCATGTAAATACAAATAATTATCAAAAGCATGCATTGTATAAAGTTTAATAATTAGCATGTTTTTGTGCAAAAATAAAAGAATAAAGATTAAAAAGAAAAAGAGGGAAATATTTGGAATAAATACTAAGCAACCTAACCCAAGGGAGGGCTCAGCATGGGCCTGACCGCATAAAAGCCAAAGTAGAGGGAGATAGGGGCTCATGTGTGTAAATATTTATGTAAATAAATAAGAGTATTTTCCTCACAAAAATAGCTTAAAATATGCTTGTAAATATTTGTATATACTTATAAGTATAAAAACAAAAAAAAGATAAAAATAAAAAAGAAGCCAAAAACATCACTCATCATGTACATAGACCACCCACTTTTATATTTATTCAACCTTATAAATAAATAAAATTAATTTCCAAAATTTTTGTAAATATTTTGTATTATATAATGTAAATAAAAACAATTAAAACAAAAAAAAATATAGCAAAATTAAAAACACAAAAATATATTGTAAATATACCATGTATATAGATATACATATGTATTTATTTCACCTATGTAGATAAATAATAAAAATAAAATAAAAATGTCTTTTTATTCCTTATTTTATAATATAAATAAATAAAATATAAAATGGGAATAAAATTGTATAAAAATAACAATTAAACAAATTCAAAAATTAAAAAAACTTATATTGTATATATACCTATATATAGTTATATAATGTACATACCTTATTTTTATTTCGAAAAATTAATTAAAAATCACAAAAAAATAGAAAAAAATAAAATAAAAAGATTTCATGTTTTAACTTTTCCCAAATTCGGCCATTTTCTACCTTTCATTTCACTTCCAAATATTATCCACGTGGCCTTCACCTATTGGCCCTGGGAATGTTGACCGCCCGGTCAACTACCCCCCCCCCCCAGGACCACTTCCCACGGGTCCTTAGCGGGTGACCCGTTTCTCGGATTTTTCCCATCTAAACCCGATCGCCTACCACCTAAACCCCGGATCCGACTCCTTAATGATGCATCCGAGACCCTCGCCGGAGCCTTCACCTCGGGATCCGCGCGCTTCATCGCCCTACCCGCGCCTGTCTTCCCGGACCCTCCTCCACATATATCCTCAGCTCCGCCACCTCAAATATCATCTTTGGCCATTCGATTCCACCCCCAGTGAGCTCCAGCGTGTGCGTGAGAGTGACAGCTCGTGTCCTGTGCTGTTGAAGAGAGGAGAGGGAGCGAGACCACTGATCCGGCGAAGCTTCGCCGCCTTGCTCCGCCACCAGCAGGAGACCGAGCCTCGGAGGGAGACGCTCCTCGAGGCGAAGACCCAGAGCATCCTTAGCTCATCCCTAGTCTCATCAGCCACCCAGGTAGTCCCTTAGCCTTCTCTTTTTCTTTGATTTCCCATTTCCCCCAAATCGCTGCTCCGCCGTCCCCCGCCGATTCCGATCGATTCCGACCATCAACTGACCATCGGGCTTCATCATAGTCATCGCCTTCCTCCCACGCATCTTCTCCGCAATCCCATTCAACCCATCTCGCACAGGAGCTGGGATTTGAGCCCCTCCGTCTACCCCCTTCGCCGGAGCTCGCCCATATCGCCCCACAGACCACCTTCACCCGCCTAACTGGGTCGAGGCAGTTTGCCCTCGACCCGTGAGTCTTTTGGTCTACTTTGCAGGTGCTTCCCAGCCCGTCTGAGGGGTTGGGCCATTCGGACCAGAAGCTCTTCCTCCGCCGACCTCGCCGGAGCCCTCCAGGGCTCGGCTGGATCATCAGAGTTCACCAGCAGCTGCGGGACGTCATCGCGGAGCTTCTCCGACCTTCACGAGCAGCAGGGGAGGTCCGCAGCGCACGCACGAGGCCGACGAACTTCGCCGGCCAACTGTTCTTCCGATACCTTCCCCGACCGTCCGATCATCCTCACCCTCCAGGTCGCATCTCGACCGTTCACTTGAGGAGGACCCGTCATCATCAGATCCATCCACGAGGCGATCTGGACCGTTCGAGCCGAGAGGGATAGCCACCGATACCCTCAACCGCTAGATCAGACACGTGGCTACACCTTCGCCGTTGGATGCACCGAGGAGTTGAGCTGTGCAGCGCCAGTCACCAGTCACCGTTAGATGATCCACGTAGTGCGCATCCATCGGCCGCATTAATAAAGGGTAAACTACCCTTAGGCCCTCCTGTTTATTTCATTTCACATTTAGTCATGTAAATACCTAGTGTAGTTGTTGAGTTTTTGGTACTTTTGCATTAAGGACCTCGCACTTTATTTTCCTTGCACTTATGCCTCTGTGTGTTGTATGACACGTGCATCGACACGTGATTTTCTGGTTTATTTGCAATACAGGCCCTGTAGTTCTGGATGTTATCAGTTGAATGAAAGTTTTTATTTATTTGCATTTATACCCCTGTGCGTGAAACATTTGAGCATGTGCGTTTATTTTTGGGTATTTTGCAGGTAAGCCCCTAGGCTTTTGGTACCTGTTACCAAATAGCCCTCGGGACTTATTTTCATTACATTTGGATCCCTGAGTGCCCAAGACACGCGCGACGCACGTGTTTTGCTGGGTTAATTGCACCAGACCCCCCAGACTTCCGGGTATTTGCACATAGGTCCTTGTGCACAGTGCCCCTTCTTTATTTTTGAATAAAATAGCAAATTACCTCCAAATCCAACGAAAATTGGACACATGGCTCCTGCCAGAGTGTAAAATTTTCAAGGATTTTTGGAGACATTTCTGAGTTGATTTGATATTTTTAAAAATTCAAAAACATCTAATTTTGCTACTGTCTAACTTTAAAAATCACAAAAAAATATTAAATAGTATCTAAAAATTACAAAAAATTGTCTACCGCTTGTTTTGTTAAGTTTGATTTTCTAGCCAATTTTGGCTATTTTTCATTACTGAAAACCACTAAAAACTGAAAAACACTTAAAATCTTATAAAAATTCTAATAAATAAACCAAAAACCCAAAAATAATAATCTAGGTGCCTAATTTTTCCTTGTTTTATTCTCTATACAGGAAAAATACCTCCAGGCTAATTTGGGGCTTCTAGATATTTTATCTAGGTCCTTTTAGCTCTGCTGGACAGTACCTATAGTTTCAGTCACTGTTTCATTTTTTTAGAAAATTAAATAAACATCAGAAAAATCCCAAAAATTCACCAAAAACACTAAAAATTATAAAACACATAAAAATATTTTTGTTAGAATTTTTGGTTGATTTTTAGTGCATTTAATAAATTGTTGAAGTGTGTAGTTTCTTTGCTTTTATTATTTTCTTAACATATTAAAAATCCAAAAAAAATATAAAAACCTTAAAAACCACCAAAAATATCTTCTCTTCTCTGATTGACTACTTCGTAGGCCGTGAGGCCAATCCGTGCTCCTTGTGTTCGACCCTGGTCGCTATATCAGGATAATAAAATAGCCAGGACCGCAATCGTATTTATTTGATTTCATCTGATTTTGGTGGTCTGCTTTATTTTTCTTGATTGACCGAAACATTTCTCTCGACCCGGGTCGCAACGACCCTTGAGTGATCTTATATTTTATCCCGGATTGATTGAGTGGATTTTTCGGTCGTCAGAATGGCGCCGTTGCCGGGGAGCACGGCTTAGTAGTCGATTTTTGAGTTTTTCTGCGGCTTTTCTTTTCGTAGCTTTTTGTATAGATTTCTGTAGCTATATTTCTTCTAACATTCTTTAAATAATCTGGTTTGACACTCTTGTGTTTGTTTTCTTGCGAGGGCCCGAGGATCGAGGTGGCTTCTTCGGAAGCCGACACAACCGCGAGAGTCGGAGGCAGCTCTTTTCTCTACAAGAGCTGCAGGAGAGCGCAGGAGAGCGAGCAGGAGTGCGGGAGCCGCGGAATAGCCGCGGAGTAGCATAGTTTAGATTAGGTTTCATTTCTTGCATTAATTGAACTTTTATTGTAATAATACAGGTACACTCAGAGACTTGAACTTTCGGGGTCTGTTTCGCCGAGCACCGGTGTGCTCGGGGGACCCCTTAGCTAGTTCGGTTTTTCGCGGTTTTTACGCGATTTTTCTCTTACTGCCTTTTCCGGTTTCACGCGGATTTTCGAGCCCCTAGCCGTAGGATTTTCTGCTTGAGTGTGACGTAATAGGATCCAAACATCCTAATATAATTGTCTGTTCCTATAGTGCGGTAATTGGACCTATAATAAAAATAATAATAAAATAGCCGTTCCATCACCTCCGAGCCTACGCGCCGCGAGCCCGCCCCGTTAAGCGCTACTCCTGAACTCAACCTGTCGAGAAGAGGAGGGGTGGGTCTAGACCGGACTCTTTGGATTGGAGGCTGGTGGTCGGCTAGCCGTTCTTTCGAGTAGCACTGCTGTTTAGGGACTCGGCTTTCCGCCTGCATCATTTAGGTAGTTTATTTCCTGTCTTTCTATTCTGCGCGGATCATCTTGCATGTAGACTGCTGGAGTCAGGTACGCATTTCTATCTCTGCATGCATCATTGATTTCTCGCGCATCGGCTTTTTCGTCTTCTCCCCCCTGTTTTGGACTAAATAACCAAGAGAACCGAAAAATTCGTTAGGCCTTTGTTTTTATTGAAAAATATTAAAAAGAAAACCACAAAATTGTTACTGTTTAAGCTATTGACCCTAAAAGACACTTAACTGAAAAAATTTTCTTGGGGAGAGCAACCCCCTCATTGTTTGGTTTGCTTGCGCGAGAGAGTGACCCGTCCACTAGGTAGAGCCCTCTGGTGCTATTCCTGACTGACTACCGACTCTTCCGTGCGTGCCAGTCGGTTGGGGTATCATCGGGAATCCCAACAGGTCATGTAAGCGCTCTGATAGAATGTTTGTTCACCTAATAAAATTTGACAAGATAATTTGACCGAGCCTTTACGGTCTTCAGCTCGTGTTGTGTTGGTGAACAGAGGGTTTGGTTGCTGATCATAGTTTTTCTAGATCTCATCTGCCTTACTCGCCAGATTACGATGATGGGCAGGAGGTCTCTTAGGCAGCCCCTGGCTGCACCGCTTTTCAGCACTCCTGACCATTCATCTAGGTCGGTTCGTGGGAGCTCAGACCCGCTCTCCGAACCCGAGTATGACTCCGCCCTGTTCCCCTCGACCACCCTTCTTCTGATTCAGAGATACCAGTACCAGAGGAGAGACAGACAGATGATTTATCGGCACCTGAGTTCATTTATTTTGATTTTTCAGAGACGATGGCCGGCAGTTCTGGTGATCACCCCGGAGGTCCACGAGGAGAGCAGCACTTTGTTCTGGACCAGGGTGCGATCAACTCCACCCTGATCGCCTCCCTCGAGTCAGTGCAGCAGCAGCTGAGGGATCAGGGAGCTTTCATGATGGACATGAGGCGAGAGTTTGAGCAGTTGAGAGCCAACCGCGAAGGAGGAGCAGGAGGAGGCCCCGACGATCCGGCAGCAGGAGGAGGACCTGATGATCCTGCAGCCGGAGGTAACGGAGCAGGCGGAGCAGGAGGAGCACCACCACCACCACTTAGATCGATGCGGGAGAACCACAATCCCGGGTCGACCTTGACACACCGCTAGGTGGTACTTCCAGCGATCGTGGGGTACTTTAAGTTCCCCCCGAACACCTTGCAGCTTCTTCCCCGATTCCACGTTTGGCGATAGAGGAGCCTCATCTCCACCTGCAGGAGTTTGAGATGATTTGCAGCACTGTCCACGATCGTCAGGTGGACCAGGATACTATCAGGATGATTGCCTTCCCCTTCTCCTTAGCCGACAGAGCAGCCACCTGGCTGAAGCACTTGGGGAAGTTCGTTTACACCTGGGAGCAGCTCCGCACCGAGTACTTGAATAAGTACTATCCACTCGGGTGGACCAATGCAGCGAGATCCCTCATCAGCAACTTCTCCATGCTCCCCAACGAGCAATTCCATGAGGCATCGGAGAGGTTCCGTGAGCTGACTGATCGATGCCCGCACCACGACATCTCGAAGACGAACCTTGTTCAGAGCTTCTTCAGCGGGCTGACACCAGAGCTCCAGGGCTTGGTGAATGCTTCTTGTGGCGGGTCTTACTTCGCCAAGGATCACGACCAGGTCTGGGCCATCTACGAGGAGATGGCCGAGAACTACATGGTGATGTCCCAAACCAGGTTGTACTCTCAGGACAGACCCCAGTAGCCAGGACCCGTGCAGTACCAGAGGATAGCACGGGTCGATGCCGGTCCTTCTAGTTCATCCGCAGTAGCAACAGCACAGGCAGAGTCATCCGCTGCGGATATGGGTATCATCAGTGAGAAGTTGGATCGGATGGAGCTGATTGAGAAGAAGCAGTGCCAGGGCATCACTCAAATGGAGCAGATGGCACAGACTCTGAGCGACATGAAGACCCAGCTCATGTGTCTCCAGGAGGCATAGACGGCTTCACAGCCCCGTCTTCAGTCGCGAGGTGATACCGGCGGCAGCAGCAGCTCGTTCCAGCGCTCCAGCTCACACCAGCTGCCTAGACAGGTTCACCTTGTACAGGCGGAGCCGTACAAGCAGTAGCAGCCCTCCTACCAGTCACCACCATCTCCAGACATGCAGATGGTGGTATACCAGCCGGATCAGCTTCTGGCAGTACTCCCGCCAGCCCAGTACGATGCAGAGCCGTTGATGGATGTCAACGGGATTTGGTATGACCGTCCTCAGCCTGGGATCCGACGAGACCATCTCAGATTCAGGTGGGGGAATGGAGGTACCCAGCCCCAGCAACCATCTGGCCAGGGAGGCCAGTATAGCCAGCAGAGGGATCACCAGTAGCAGCAGCCCCCAGTTTACGAGTCACAGTAGCAGTCACCCTTCGTTCCTCGTCCCTATCAGCAGGGACAGTCTTGGAGGCGAGAGCAGCCTCACCAGCCACACCAGCAGCATCACACTCCTACCTACCCCTCTCAGCAGCAGCACCAGTTCCAGCAGCCTCATTACCAGAGAGGCTACCTGTCGGGCTCTCATGGTTCACCATACGAGAGCCCCGCCTTGGATGACATAGCCCGCCTCCTCACGGACCAGCAAGCTACTTTTAGACGGGAGATGGACGAGTTCCGCCAGGAGATGCGGGACATCATGAGAGGGAAGGCCGCTATCCCTGCCCAGATAGAGCCGAATCCCAACAGCCTGAAGCGGAAGTCTGAGCAGGTAGTTGACACCGAGCATGCCACTCCTAGTGATCCGTTTGATGATATGTCTTCAGATCTTTTTGATGCTGATTTTGTTAAACTTAGGAGCGGTAGAGCACCAGCAGGCGGCGCCTCGTCTGAGCGACATCATGAGGATACACCTAGAGCGCCAGATGAGGAGGAGGAGAGCGGTACTGAGGCCGCACATGATGATGATGGTGGTACTGAGGCCACCAAGGATGTTGATACTCCAGGTGGTGCTGAGGCCGCCACTTTACCAGTTCGAGGAGGTGGTAGTGACGCCACCCGAGTTGCCGAGCCAGCACGCGGTACTGAGGCCGCGAGACGTCTAGCAGAGCCAGCCGATGGTGGTACTGAGGCCAACCATACTTCTGAGAGACATGTTGTTTTTCCTTCTTCTACACCTGTATCTCTGAACAGTTCTGTGAATAAAGGAAAGGGTTTATTTTCTTCTGGTCCCACTGTGGTGCATGATGTATGTGTGGATCCGGTCGTCGAATCGCCTAGACCCTTTTCTAGTCCTTCATCTGTGAAGGACCCAGTGATTCCCTTCCCTAGAGCCCTTCAGATGGGGAAGGGGAAGAAAAGAGAAAAAGATCCAAAAAAGAGAGAGCAGGAGGAGTTCAGCCAGAGCATGATCGACAGATTCCGTATACAGCTGACCCTTCAGGAGGCTTTACAGCACATCCCCCTTCTTCAGCGATCATTGAGAGATAGGACCACAGTCAGGAGGAGGAGGAGGAACCACCATTCAGAGATTCATGTGCTGACAAAAGCCACGTGCTTCGTGATCCAGAACCGTCTGCCGGCCAAGAGGCCAGATTCAGGAGCCCCATATGTCAGATGTCACATTAGAGAGCAGAGGTTCGACTGTACTCTATTAGATAGCGGATCGTCTATCAACCTCCTTTCGGTAGCCCTTCTCGACCGCTTCGAGTTGGGCACTCTTCGACAGAGCAGGACAGTCCTTCAGTTTGCTGATAGATCTGTCAAGAGGCCGAAGGGGTTGTTGCGAGACGTTGTCGTCACTATTCAGGGTCTGCAATTCCCTGTGGACTTCATAGTGTTGGACATGGAGATCCCTGATTCAGTGACCGATACCCCCATCATTCTAGGTCGCCCGTTCTTGGCCACAGCCAAGGAAGTGACTGATCATGATAGCGGGAAGGTATACTTTCGCGTCGAGGGAGAAAGTGTACAAATAGAGACGGTCGAGGACTACAGAGCCAGAGAGAGCATGCTCGGAGACCAGCACAGATACAGAGCAGCTGACAGATGCAAGGCTAGACATCCACCAGGACTGTGACTTTGTGATCACAGATGACGAGGCCGTTTGGGCAGATCCAGCAGCACAGGCCATCCTCTCATTTTCTGACACCACTGATGCAGAGATGACAGCAGAGGAGAGCTTGGAGAGCACATTCCTGGTTCAGGATACTATAGAGGCAGCAGAGCCGGTTCTCGACCGCGACACAGATTTTGGTGATGATGGTGGTACTGAAGCCACCTTGTTTGATGCAGATCCCTCGGAGTCAGAGTCTGAGTGGGCAGATTGTGATGATTACATACCAGACCTGATTTCCACTGAGCCTGCAGTTGAGGAGGAGGTAGATGCCGAGCAGATCAGAGATAGTTCAGTTGAGCATCCTTCTCCCGATCCAGTTTGCGAGAGTACACTTTCAGCCTCCCGGATAGATTTGGCAGCATACACGCGTCTTCTTTCGAAGCCAGATTTACCAGCACCCAGTTGTCCAGAGCTGAAGCCGCTTCCTTCGTCGCTGAAGTATAGATTCCTTGCGGGTGAGCATGAGATGTACCCAGTCATTATCTCAGCCGATTTGACTGGAGAGCAGGAATCCCGTCTGATGGGGGTTCTTGAAAAGAACCGCAAGGCAATAGGATGGAGCATAGCAGATCTCCATGGGATTAGTCCGGCCCTGTGCTCCCACCATATCTATCTCGAGGATGAGGCGAAGCCGTCGCGTGAGTTCCAGCGGCGGCTGAACCCAAATCTGAGAGAGGTTGTCATGAAGGAAATTTCGAAATGGTGGAGCGCCGATTTTATCTATCCCATCTCCGACTCCAAGTGGGTCAGCCCTTTGCATGTGGTGCCTAAGAAGACGGGCATCACTACAGTGATTAGCGAGTCTGGAGAGGAGATTGCTACACGAGTACCCACTTCATGGCGGGTTTGTGTTGACTACAGGAGACTCAACCAGGCCACCAAGAAGGATCATTTCCCCCTGCCCTTTATTGATCAGATTATTGAGAGACTGGCAGGGAAGAGCCATTATTTTTTTCTGGATGGGTACTCGGGCTACAACCAGGTGGCCATCGCTCCTGAGGATCAGGAGAAGACCACCTTTACCTGTCCCTTCGGCACATACGCCTTCCGACGCATGCCATTTGGGATATGCAATGCCCCTGCGACTTTTCAGAGATGCATGCTGTCGATCTTTTCGGACATGGTAGGGGAGTGCTTAGAGGTCTTCATGGATGATTTCTCGGTTTACGGCGACGGATTCGACTCCTGTCTTGACTGCCTAGACTGAGTACTCCAGCGATGTATTGAGGTCCGCTTGGTTCTTTCTTGGGAGAAGAGTCACTTTATGGTGACTCAAGGGACGGTGCTTGGCCACATCATCTCCAACAGGGGCATGGAGGTTGATCCGGCCAAGGTTGATGTCATTAGAAAACTCACACCACCGTCCAATTTGCGGTAGTTACGGTCTTTCTTGGGGCACATCGGTTTCTATCGGCGGTTCATCCGTGATTTCAATAGAGTTGCCCGACCGTTGACTGACCTGCTGACGAAAGACACCGAGTTCCTTATCGATGACAAGTGTCTTCCGTCCTTTGATACTCTCAAACAGTGCATTGTTGAGGCTCCTGTCCTCCAGCCACCAGATTGGTCTCTCCCATTCGAGATCATAATGGACGCCTCCGATTTTGCCGTAGGGGTTGTGCTAGGACAGAGGAGGGATGGAGTTCCATTTGCTATCCACTATGCTAGATGCACCTTGTATTCTGCCCAGCGGAATTATACAGTCACAGAGAAGGAGATGCTAGCAGTAGTGTTCGCCCTAGATAAGTTCAGATCATACATCATTGGATCTAGAGTGACTTTGTATACTGATCATACCGCCATCCGATACCTCATGGCAAAGAAGGATGCCAAGGCCAGACTGACTATATGGATCCTTCTACTCCAGGAGTTCGACATTGAGATCAAGGATAAGCCTGGAGTCAAAAATGTGGTGGCGGATCATCTCTCCCGTTTAGAGCAGCCTGATGAGTCTGAGCAGATTGATCCCATTTGTGAGACCTTCCCAGATGAGGCGATCCTTGCTATCGCCTCACTCCCGTGGTATGCCGATAGTGTGAACTTTCTTGTTGCTAAGAAAGTCCCACAAGATTGGCCCAGACAAAGGCTTGAGACCTTCCTCGCAAATATGATGCCGATGCAGCCCATTCACTTCTGTGAGGTTTTTGACGCATGGGGCATCGATTTCATGGGTCCATTCCCTAAGAGTCAGGGATTTGAGTACATTCTGTTGGCCGTTGACTATGTTACTCGTTGGGTTGAGGCTATCCCCGCCCGAGCCGCTGATGCGAGGACAGTTTGCAGATTTTTGAGGAAGCACATCATCATGCGGTTCGAGGTACCTCGAGTATTGATTTCAGATGGGGGGTCTCATTTCATCAACGACCAGGTGAAGGCACTTGCTAGTGAGTTCGGCATAGACCATCGAGTTGCCACTCCATACCATCCACAGACGAATGGTCTAGCCGAGGTCTCGAACAGGGAGATCAAGACTATTTTGCAGAAAGTCGTCCGCCCTGACCGAAAGGATTGGTCACAGCTTTTGGACTCGGTCTTGTGGGCATATAGGACGTCTTTCAAGACACCATTGGGCACATCTCCCTTTCGCCTAGTTTATGGCAAGCCATGCCATTTACCTGTTGAGTTGAGGCACAAGTCACTTTGGGCAATCACGGATATTCTTTTAGATCCAGAGAGTGTAGGAGACCAGAGGAGGGCAGAGTTAGCAGCCTTGGAGGAACTTAGAGATACAGCCTTCTCAAACAGCCTACAGTATAAGGAGAGAGTGAAAGAGTGGCATGATTCTCATATCAGCCACAAGCATTTTGAGCCTGGACAGAGAGTATGGCTGTTTGATGCGAGGCTTCGTTTATTTCCAGGGAAGCTACAGAGCAAATGGAAGGGTCCTTATCTTGTGAGGAAGGTACATGACAACGGTAGCATTGATATATCCGAGTTGTCTTCTAAGAGTACCTTTCGAGTGAACGGCCAGCGGCTCAAGCCATTTCTAGATCATGAGCCGCGGGTCGTTGATGTTGCCCCTATTCACTTTGCGTGAGATGTGGTCTCTTGACTCACATCTATTGCATCTCACGCCTGATTATCACTATTCTTCCGACTTGTATAGATCCAGTTGCCCATATCACACTATTCTTTAGTCATACATCCCTTTTCCCATCTTATGATTATGCTATACTTAGGGTGTACTTTACCCTAAGTATAGGGGGGATGTAGGACCTGCGGGTATTCTTTTCATTCGTGCTGTCCCTGTTTTACTGCCTATACTTAGGGATATTTTACCCTAAGTATAGGGGGGCAGACTCTGTTCATTCATTACTCGGATTTCCCTTCATGTACAGCTTGCTATACTTAGGATTAGTTAATCCTAAGTATAGGGGAAAACCACCGAGTTCCTCTCATTCTATTCATTTATTCATTTCTATACTTAGCCATTCCTTTTCACTCCCCTTTTACTAAGCACGAGTTATGTCTTCTTCATCGCTCTTGATCACTCTGAGGACATCGTTCGAGCTAAGTATAGGGGGTGTGTATATATTTCATATATACTTTAGCCATAACTCGTACTTTGTGTGAGAGTGTTAATAAATAAAATGGCTAAAAACCTTAAAAAATCACAAAAATTAAAAATTTTTCCTGTACATAATCATTCTTTTATTGCACATACATAGCTAGTGTACAAAATTATTTTTGTAAAAATGTTTTCAAAAATCTTTTGTGTAAAGTTTGTGTAAATATTTTCTTCTCAAAACTATGTATATAGTACAAAATTTTTCCAAAATGTTTTGAAAATCAAAAGTTTGCAAAAATCTTGTGTAAATATTTGTAAATACTTTTGCAAAACTTGCACTTCATGCATCCATCCATTCATGATTTCAAAACATTTTTCAAAAATTTTGCACGATTGTAAATATTTGTAAATAGCATCTTTGTATATATTTGTATATAGTTTTTCTTGGATGAGAGTTGACATTTAAACTAAGCATGGAATTAAATTGAGAAATGGAGCTTGATTAAGATCATAATCCACCTAATTCTAAGAGGAACCTTATAGGGCTTAGGGTTAAGGCTTTCCAGGTCCATAAGGACTTAATTCTTTGAGTCCACTAGGCTATGAGCATATGTCATCTTGATGAGCCTAAGTAGAGCACTTAACAACACACGCATGACTCCTAGAGACAATGGCTTGACTTGCACCAGCACTTTACACCCTTTTTTAGCTCCTTTTAGCTCTGCTGGACAGTACCTATAGTTTCAGTCACTGTTTCATTTTTTAGAAAATTAAATAAACATCAGAAAAATCCCAAAAATTCACCAAAAACACTAAAAATTATAAAACACATAAAAATATTTTTGTTAGAATTTTTGGTTGATTTTTAGTGCATTTAATAAATTGTTGAAGTGTGTAGTTTCTTTGCTTTTATTATTTTCTTAACATATTAAAAATCCAAAAAAAATATAAAAACCCTTAAAAACCACCAAAAATATCTTCTCTTCTCTGATTGACTACTTCGTAGGTCGTGAGGCCAATCCGTGCTCCTTGTGTTCGACCCTGGTCGCTATACCAGGTTAATAAAATAGCCAGGACCGCTATCGTATTTATTTGATTTCATCTGATTTTGGTGGTCTGCTTTATTTTTTCTTGATTGACCGAATCATTTCTCTCGATCCGGGTCGCAACGACCCTTGAGTGATCTTATATTTTATCCCAGATTGATTGAGTGGATTTTTCGGTCGTCAATAGGCATAATTCATGTATTTTATCATTCATGCATTGTGATGTAAATAGTGTATGAATTACGGTTTTTAAAGCCAAAATTATAGAATAAAGAAAAGAAAAGAATAAAATATTGAAAATATTTTATGGCTCGAAACCCCAATACCTAGACATCTCGATGATCAGGTTGATAAGGAATAAAGAAGGGGGAGATAATCTTTCCTCTAATGTGTAATTACCTTAGAACTTTTGCATTCAGGCCCCTCGTACTTTGATTATTTTCTATTCAGTCCAGGCCACGTCACCTCACGTGATGTTTCACGTGAGGTATGATTTTTGCGGCCTAGTGATTTAGCCGAAAATAGGTGGTCTTAAGTTCAGCACAAAGCGTGAACTCAGTCGGTGTGTTGACCACACTAAATCCGGACTAAAGTCAACAATTAACCCACACTAAAGATCAATAAATTAGAAATAATGTGGAGTTAAAATTTATTTTTAACTCTGCACAAATGGTGTATAGTGTCAAGTATGCAGAGAGTTCGAACACAGGGAGCAAGCAGGGTGATTCACAAAAATGTAAGCACAAGTGTGTGTGTGTGTCAAGTGTCTACACTAAGCAAGCGAGCAACTACAATTTTTGTGGGTTTTTAATTTTTAATTTTTTTTTATTTTAATTTTTTTTTTGGTTTTGTATTTTGATTTTTGATTTTCTGATTTTTATGTTTTATATTTTATGATTTTTAGTTTCTTTTTCAATATTGGAATGTAAAAACAATATAAGAAAAGGCAAGGTAAAATATTTATAAAAATGCACAAAAATACTCAAAAATCCAGAAATAAAATGTTTTTGGTCTTTTTAGGGTTTTTTACTGTTTTTGTGATTTTTGGGGATTTTTCAAGGTGTTTTTGATATTTTTAAATACTGAAATAAGAGAAAACAGTGACAAAGTTGCTGGCTGTGAGTAAAATAGGAGTTAAAAATGGCAAACAGCAATCAAAATTTTGCACACTATTTTTCAAATGAAGAGAGTAAAATAGAGAACAAACAGGACCTGGGTTTATATTTTTTGGATTTTTCTTTGATTTTATATATTTTTTTTGAAGTTTTTGAGTGTTTTTAAATTTTTAGTGTTTTTCTTTTGATATTTTTAGTGATTTTTGGACTGACACTAAAATAGGTTAAAATAGACACTAGGTAATTTTTTTGGAATTTTTGGAGGTGTTTTACTATTTTTTTGGTATTTTCTAAGCTAGACAGTGCACAAATTAGATGTTTTTGATTTTTAATAAATATGAAGATAAGATAAAATCAAAAACTAAATATGTGGCGTTAAAGTACACTTATCCAGAAACTTAACTTCAAAATTTGAGAATTTTTGGATATGAAATGATCATTCAAATAAATCCAACAAGCATGCAAACATTAAACAGTCCTGGCAGGGGTATATATGCAATTTACAAAACATCCAGGGGCATGCACGCAATTTTTCACAAAATATCGAACTGAATATTTAAATTTTTAGCACCAAAATGCAATTACAAAATCCGGAGGGACTTTAGCACAAAATATCCAAACCACGCACGTGCTATACACGCGCCTGGCAGGGACCTAACTGTAATATCCGAAAGTTTCAAGGGTTGTTATGCAAAATATCCCAAAGTTTTAAGCTGAGCATGAAAGTTCTGGGACTACAAGGAAATATCCTAACCCTGGGGGGGATTGTTGCAAATATTACACAAATTCTTAAAGGCCGTTGAAAGATTATAAACTAAAAGATAATAACACAAAAACGCTGGGCAATGTACGCAAAATACCCAGCAGGCTGGCAGATCCAACGGTGCTCGATCGTTCACTTATGCCACGTGTCGGAACTGCAGTGGCGGATACCCCTTCGCACGCCGACGCTCAGGATTAAAAGATGGCGCTCGATCGGACGGCTGGGTCTCCTCCTTAGGTTGACGGCCGGGATCAAATACGAGGAGGGGGAATCGACGGCAGTTGTACGCCCCTACCCCTTCGTTCTTGCACAGGCGCGCACGGCGGCAGTGGCGGCGCGCGGGCTCTCCTCTCCGGCGTCTGCAAAAATCGACCCCTCGCGGGGGTCTCCTCGCCCTGGACCTCGAGGGTGGTGTACCCGAAGTTGGAACCTCACGGCCAGGAGATGGCCAGAGATGGTGGAACTCGATCTTAGGTGCTCACCGCACCTCGACTGAAGCGTGGAGAGGATGCCCTGTCACTGGAGCTCCGCTCGATCCAAGCCCGGAGGGTTTTGGCGCCCTAAAGTCGGTTCAAAGGAGAAAGGGATGAAAGGGGTTCGGTTTTGAAGAATGGTTGAGGCGCGATGTTCGAGGCTTGATCACGGGCGGACCACAAAGATCTGAGAAGATCTGATAGGTCGGCGGGCTAGGTGGATGTACAGGGAACAACTTTCAAGAAGGAACCGAGGCCAATCGGTGAAAGGTTTGGCCTGGAAAAAATCCGCAAAGTCCAAGAAAAATGCAGTTCTGACATGCACAGACCTTGGTCAGAG
The DNA here is from genome assembly GCA_037367405.1 of Ottelia alismoides. Lineage (NCBI taxonomy): Eukaryota > Viridiplantae > Streptophyta > Magnoliopsida > Alismatales > Hydrocharitaceae > Ottelia > Ottelia alismoides. The sequence continues at coordinate 946,924 of JAZKJV010001345.1, read as the reverse complement.
AGCTGACCAAGGTCAACCAAGGGCTGAAGCTGGTTGGTCCACGTGGACCAACCAGAAAAACCTTGGAAAAAACGTTTTATTAATTCGTTTTAAAATAGAAAATGAATTAATTAAATCTTGGTTATAAAATAAAAAATGTTTAAAAATTTATAAATTATTTTATTATGATTTTTATTTATTTTTATGAGTTATATTTTTACAAGTTACCTTTTTAACCCTATATAAGTATAATACCTATGTATTTTAATATTTTATTTAGGTATTTTATTTTTATTATTGTTATTTAGTATTTCATAAAATTATAACATACTTTTATATACATAAATATATTTTTATTTTATTTTTCTGATTTGTTTTGTATATTTAATAAAATACAAGTGTATTGTATATAGGTATAAGTGTATGTATGATACCTATGTAGTCTTTATACAAGTAATTTTATTTTTATTTTTCTTTGCATTTTATTTCAATTTTAATGCACATATATATTATAAGTAATATTTACAAAATTTATAAAAATATAAAAATGAATAAATAATGAATAAAGAATAAATTGAATATTTTATTCAGTACAAGTGTACAATGAGGGTCCAAAACTCAACTTTCAAACCGTAGCTCCGCCAAATGCGAAACCACCGCCATTAATTAGATTATTTTCTTCTATATACAATTAAAGGTGAGTACGCTGCATTTGGAGTTTTTATTTGTGAGATACGGGTCTGGGAAGTTGGCATTCTGGATTTTTACTCAGACCATAACTTTTTATCTGTACATTATTTTTCTGTGAAATCAATTTTGTATTTTTCTTTATTTTATTATCTACAACTTTCATGTACAAAGTTTCTTTATTTGATGTATAAAAAGTGGAACCAAAAATAGGTCCCAAAAAGAATAAAGAATGAATAAAATGTATAGGTATTTTATCTGTGTTTTTGGCCTTATCTCCCCCTACTTTATTCCTTGTCGACCTATTCATCAAGATGCCTAGGTCTCGGGGGTTTTGGGTCATAAAATATTTACAATATTTTATTCTTTTTCTTTTCTTTATTTATTCTATAATTTTGGCCTTAATTACAGTAATTTATACACTGTTTAGATGCACATGCATGAATGCTAAGATGATGATTTTAATGCTATTTACAGGCATTTGCGAGGGTTTTTGGTGCCAAAATGATAGAATAAAGATGATGAAATGTGGATTCATCATCCCCCTATACTTTACCTTTGCTAGTCCCTAGCAAACACTTATGCAATAAGTGCAAAAAGAAAAGAAAGAAAAGAAAAAGAAGAAAATTGGATAAAGTTTAATTATCAAACTTGTCTTCACAAAATCAAAGTTTGGAGCTTAAGTCGGACCTTTGGAATTTTAGTGCGGTCGGAACCTTAATGAGAACCATGTTTGAAATCCAACAGTCCTTGAGAATCCCAAAACTCTGTCCAAGTCTCCTCAATAGCCAGGTCAGAAATACTTCAACTCATACGCAAACTCTTATGACTATGAATCTGACTCGTACAGTGTAAGTGATATGTAGCTCCCCACCTCAGAAGTGACAAAGAAACAACCTCCCCCAACCTGGTAACTCTAATGCCTCGGTCTAGCAACTCTTTCCTCGAGAAGCGGGGTATTCCCTTCTAAGTTCAAGTGCAACCGGCTCAAGAAGAGGGGGAAGAAGTATAGATTTTTGGGAGCTCAACCAGTGTAGCTAAGTCTCCCGCTGCAAGTAACGTGGATACCATAAGCTTTTGCTTTATTGGACTATATACACTCCGGTGGGGTTATTAAATTTTCAATCCGACCCACCAATTTTTTGGAGTTCTTTTGCATTTTTGCATTTTTTTTTTCAATTGCATCTGTACAACATATCTACATGGTGCAGCATATATACAAGAAATTTTCCTCTTGAGCCAGTAGACTATCCCTCTTTTGAAGCTTTATTGCAACCCACGGCTTCTGTCTTTAGCCTTCATCACCACTAGACCAAGTTGAGGTGCACTTCCTTCACTATAAGAAGAAGAGAGGTTCCGCCTAGAAGTACTACCCTCATATGCTACCCCAAGCCAAAGGAGACTGCCTCCTCACCACCTCATCCGTGGAGAGCTATGTGAAAGGTGCAGGTGTCCAAGTTAGGTCATTATCAACAAGAGTCGTGCGTGTGCTCCGAAATACTCTACTTAGGCAGTCAAGAATCCATTGAAACAAGTCCCGTGATCCTCAAAGAATTAAGTCAACTAGACCTGAAGTACCTCAAACCCAGTTCCTATAAGGTTCCTGTTATTAGGTAGATTTTAAGGTCCAATCAAGCTCCAATCTCCGGATTTTACTTAGACTTGTTCAACTATCAAACTCAATCCGAAAAATGCTCATGCCATGCAATGCAAGAAATATTTTTGTGCTGCAATTTTCAAAATTTTGAACTTTTTATGGATTTTTGAAAAGATGATACATGCGTATGCAGATGCATTTTTTGTATTTTTCAAAAAGATTTTTCAAATGTTTTTGGATTTTAATTTTTGCAAATGTTTTTGGGAATTTTTGAAAACAAAAAGTTTTTGGCTGAAAAATAGGTTAAAATATGTACACGGGAGTGCTTCTTATATGTACAAGAAGTGGATTTTAAGAATTTACCAGGGTAAGTGATCAATTTTATACATATATATAGGCAGTGGATTTTGGTGTGATGTTAGTATTCCTCAAACTTATTTGACACAAGCTTTTCACACAATTTTTGAAAACTATAGTCCAAAATAATTTTTACACACATGTACACACATTTGAAAATCATTTTGCAATCGGTTTTCAAAACAGTATATATATGTTTTTTCAAATATTTTTGCAACCATTTTTCAAACCATTTGCAAATCATTTTTCAAATCTTTTATTTCACACAAATAAATTTTACAAACCACACTTTTTATACAGGTTGAAAACATGTAACAAAATATTTTCAAAATAGTTTTCAATAGATGTTCACAAAGATTTTCAAACTATTTTTCAAACATTTTGCAAAAAAAACATTTTCACCTGATTTATTAATCAGTATATACAAAAAGAATTTGAAGAATAACCACATATTTTTATTAAGGATTTTTAATGAGTTTTAAAGAATTATTAGCCATATTTATTAGGAAAATACGAAAGTACGAGTTATGGCTAAAGTATATACACAGTATATACGACCCCCCTATACTTAGCTTGAGCTATGTCCTCATAGATCGGAGAGAAAAGAGAAGACATAACTCGTACTAAGTATAGGCAAGTCTAAAGAATGAAGGAATAACTAACGGAATGAATGAATGAATGAGAAGTTGACCGTCCCCCTATACTTAGGATCAAATAATCCTAAGTATAGCAGACTGTACACAAAGCAGGGAGGGTCAAGGGTGGGAATGAACAGATCGTACTCAGATTGTCTCCCCCTATACTTAGGGTAAGATATCCCTAAGTATAGACAAGAGGAGGAGACAATGGAGAGGATCGAAAAATAGAGAAACTCGGGGTGCACGCCCCCCTATACTTAGGACAAAGTACGTCCTAAGTATGGAAAACTGTCTACAAGGGCGGCACCTTTTTGATAGATGAAGAAGATAGAGTAGGAAAAGAAGAAAAGAAGAAAAGAAAAAGAGATGAGATCATGAGAATGTACACACCGCTCCCCCTATACTTAGGGTAAAAGAAGCCCTAAGTATAGACAACAAACAGGAGCGATGACACAGAACGAAGAAGGAACACTCGGCTCGTCCACCCCCCTATACTTAGGACAAAGTACGTCCTAAGCAAGGCAAACACGAGAATGGGTGGTCGAGCAATACGGAAGAATGAATCGAGGTACACAAGGGAATATACAACAAAGATGGATATACACATGATCAAGAAGGTGGAAAGCTGACCTTCTTGCGAGACCGCTGAGGGATAGATCTGATATGGTGTATGTCGACATCAGGGTCCACAGTAGACGGAAGCCGATCAGGGTCGACACGGTGAAGGCCCTCAGTGGAATCAAAACGGAAAGGGACGAACTGATCAATGGAAGCAGTATGGCTAGGTTCTCCCTTGGTGGTCCTATGATGTGAAGGCGCAGACGGGTGAGTGGAAGAAGTACGACTAAGTCCGGCCTTGGAAGTCTCGCCGATATCGAAGTGAAATGGGACAAACTCATCATCCTCGGAAGAAGTGTAATCGGAGTCGTCCTGCGAGTCCTCATCCAGGTCAAAATCAAAAGGAACGAAATCATCAGTGGAAGTATACGAACTCATATCGTCCTCAAGACTCTCACATGAATCCTTGTCTTCAACAAGAGGTCTGAATTTATCAAAATAAATAGCAGCATCATAACCGACCTCAATCATCTTGACCTGTGAAGGGCCAGGAACGGATTTATCAGTGGAATTAGTCAAACTAGATCTGTCCTGTCTAGTCTTACCTGGGTCATTTGTTGCCTTATGAGGTCTCTCAAAGTAATGGGCAACATCATACACATCCTCAATTATTTTGGTATCTGCCCCCTGCTCAAATGGTTCAATCACATAAATACTCTGGATCTCATCGACACATCGCCACACACCAGGAGGAGGATTAGTGAGGTCCATGCTTTCCGACTTCCTCCCCTTTCGGGGGATCCGTCAGGTCTCATTAGGGATCTCTAAGGAAGTATCTCTAGTATCATCAGGTTTGTCACAGGCCTCAGAGTCAGCTATGATCGGTGAAGGTACATCAGGTGCGGGTCTCTGGTCAACTGTGGGTGCGGTGATCGACACTTCGTTCCCGTCAACAGGACGGAAACGAACCTCTCCTGATCCATAATCAATAACGACCCTCGCAGAGGCGAGGAATGGTCGTCCCAGGATGATTGGAGATGGCTCCCCTGTGGAGTTCTCCATGGGCAACACGACAAAATCAACATTGTGGCTCGTGCCCTGAATAGAAATGACGGCGTTTTCAAGGATACCCTTCGGCCTCTTGATGGATCCATCAGCAAACTGAACGATCATCCTGGTTTTCTTGAGAGGCCCTAAGTGAAGAGACTGTACCAGCGAGAAGGGTAGTATGCTAATCGAAGCACCGCCGTCTAGGAGAGTGCGATCACAAGTATGGTCAGAGATGGTGTAAGTGATGAAAGGTGTAGCTGTGTTCTTCTTCTTGGGAATGGGACGGTGTGTGATGGCGAGGGCAGTGGCCATGGTCAAAATGTGACGCTCAGATCTGCTCCTCCGCTTTCTCTTCTTGGGAAGAGGAGCAGATAATTGGGTCATGGCCTGCTGAAGTGGGGCACGGATGATCTCATGAATAGTGTCCACCACTTCGGGTTCAGTCAACATTTTTTTGAATTTTTGGACTTCCTCCATACAAGGGAGGAAGTCGGAATCAGCATATACACGAGGCATGCCAAGAGCAGTCTGTACAGCGGCATCCTCGGGGTCAAAGGTGGGACTGGATGTGAATGGGTGTGTGGTCAAGGGTTCTGGCAAATGGACTCTCTCCTCAAAATCTTGATCAACCAAGTGTCTCCCGAAATCTTTTTGGATTTTTAAATTTTTCTCATTTTTTTGTATTTTTGGCGATTGCAAGCTCCCATGATTCTTCACAAGCAAAGCTGTATCCTCAATGAAAAGAGCACTAGTCCGATATTCTCTCAAAGTGTCAAGATTTTCCTTCATCAAATTGATGTGCTCTAGCATTAGGTTCATGACAACACTCATGGAGGTCGTGGGAGGTGACTCCAACAGGTCAGACTCGGGTGGATGTGATGGTGGAGGCGGATAATATATATGTGGGGATGGAGGTGGGTAGAAGTCCGAGGTCTGAAACTGTGGCTGAGGCAGATATGTACAAAAATCAGAAAAACTAGGAGGATCCTCCTGATAAAAGGGAGGTGGACCGGCTGGAGGGTAGGAGGAATCCGCAAAATCCGGATAAAAATCTCTCCAGGAATCCATCTCGAAACAAGAGAAATGATTCGGGGGAGCACGTCGGTCAAGTCAAGAGAGTGAAGAAGAAGGCGCAGGTGCGCAGAGATGATCTAAGACGCACACAAAACAATCACAAGCAAAAATGAAACAACCAAACCCTCAATTCACCTACTCAACTCGGTAGAGACCGAAAAATCGGTCTTTTTATCTTGTCTGTTTTAGAGTTAGGTGAAAAAGTCAAGAAGTTGTACAAACACTTAGGGGCTTAAAATGGGATTTGGGCACTAGCCTTAGTGTGTGCGCGAGCAATGTAAAACGAAGACAATGAGGGGATTACTCGCCCCAATACAAGATTTTTCTTTTGGTCGGTTTTAGGGTCAAGTAAAATTAGCAGTCCCAATTTTATTGATTATCACTTTTTTTTTGGATTTTTAATAAAAATGCACGATCCTAACGGGGATTCAATTCCTTTAAGCTCCTAGGTTGGCAAAATCAGAGGGAGAGTCGGAAAAGCAATGCAAGCGGCAAACAATGATGAATGCTAAAGCGTAAATGCTCACCTTGCCTCCAGCACTCTACATGCAAGGATGCTCAGCAGAATTGAAACCTATCTATATGCAAATGTAAGCCGATGAAATCGCCCTAAGTTTCAGAAATTGCTATTATCGTGAAGAACCACAAGTCGGCCACTTATCTTTAACCTAAGAGTCCGGTCTTGGCTTACCCCTCCTCTTCTCGACACATTCGAGTTCAGGAGTAGCGCTTGATGGGGCTCGCTCACGGCACACGGGTTAAGAGATAAATGAACAGACTGTTTAAACTTTGACTAAGTCCAAACGCGGCTATAGGTACATGCAAAGATATTAGGTGTTTGGCCTTAGTCTATCGCAAGAAATCCTAAATCTAAGGGCTCAATCACACAAAGTGAAGAAAATAAAACCGGAAAACAAAGTAAAAAAATGCGATGAAAAGCCGACAAAACTGCGGTGAGCCCCCAAGTGAACAAACACTTGGAAATTGGGCCCGAATGTCCAAGAGTCCGAGTACCTGTATTATTACAAAGAATGGTCTCTCTCTCACTACGAATTACAAAATAAATACAATGCAAGAATATAAATGCTAAGAATTTGTCTTGCAAAATCCTCCAAGTCCTTCTTCGTGCTAAGCTAAAGCCGCTTCACGTGGGTGCCAAGGTGCTCCAAGAGGGGCTCCTCCCTCGATCCGCGTACCTCGCACGAAATCCAAACAAGGAGAGTGGTTAGACAATTCAAAAGATATATCAAAAATAAGGAAAATAAAACTAGCAGAAATAAAAACCGCAAAGGTAGACAAATAGTCACAACACAAAGCAAAAACGAGAATTACGCGCTGTTGCTCCCCGGCAACGGCGCCATTTGATTTAGCCGAAAATAGGTGGTCTTAAGTTCAGCACAAAGCGTGAACTCAGTCGGTGTGTTGACCACACTAAATCCGGACTAAAGTCAACAATTAACCCACACTAAAGATCAATAAATTAGAAATAATGTGGAGTTAAAATTTATTTTTAACTCTGCACAAATGGTGTATAGTGTCAAGTATGCAGAGAGTTCGAACACAGGGAGCAAGCAGGGTGATTCACAAAAATGTAAGCACAAGTGTGTGTGTGTCAAGTGTCTACACTAAGCAAGCGAGCAACTACAATTTTTGTGGGTTTTTAATTTTTAATTTTTTTTATTTTAATTTTTTTTTGGTTTTGTATTTTGATTTTTGATTTTCTGATTTTTATGTTTTATATTTTATGATTTTTAGTTTCTTTTTCAATATTGGAATGTAAAAACAATATAAGAAAAGGCAAGGTAAAATATTTATAAAAATGCACAAAAATACTCAAAAATCCAGAAATAAAATGTTTTTGGTCTTTTTAGGGTTTTTTACTGTTTTTGTGATTTTTGGGGATTTTTCAAGGTGTTTTTGATATTTTTTAAATACTGAAATAAGAGAAAACAGTGACAAAGTTGCTGGCTGTGAGTAAAATAGGAGTTAAAAATGGCAAACAGCAATCAAAATTTTGCACACTATTTTTCAAATGAAGAGAGTAAAATAGAGAACAAACAGGACCTGGGTTTATATTTTTTGGATTTTTCTTTGATTTTATATATTTTTTTTGAAGTTTTTGAGTGTTTTTAAATTTTTAGTGTTTTTCTTTTGATATTTTTAGTGATTTTTGGACTGACACTAAAATAGGTTAAAATAGACACTAGGTAATTTTTTTGGAATTTTTGGAGGTGTTTTACTATTTTTTTGGTATTTTCTAAGCTAGACAGTGCACAAATTAGATGTTTTTGATTTTTAATAAATATGAAGATAAGATAAAATCAAAAACTAAATATGTGGCGTTAAAGTACACTTATCCAGAAACGTAACTTCAAAATTTGAGAATTTTTGGATATGAAATGATCATTCAAATAAATCCAACAAGCATGCAAACATTAAACAGTCCTGGCAGGGGTATATATGCAATTTACAAAACATCCAGGGGCATGCACGCAATTTTTCACAAAATATCGAACTGAATATTTAAATTTTTAGCACCAAAATGCAATTACAAAATCCGGAGGGACTTTAGCACAAAATATCCAAACCACGCACGTGCTATACACGCGCCTGGCAGGGACCTAACTGTAATATCCGAAAGTTTCAAGGGTTGTTATGCAAAATATCCCAAAGTTTTAAGCTGAGCATGAAAGTTCTGGGACTACAAGGAAATATCCTAACCCTGGGGGGATTGTTGCAAATATTACACAAATTCTTAAAGGCCGTTGAAAGATTATAAACTAAAAGATAATAACACAAAAACGCTGGGCAATGTACGCAAAATACCCAGCAGGCTGGCAGATCCAACGGTGCTCGATCGTTCACTTATGCCACGTGTCGGAACTGCAGCGGCGGATACCCCTTCGCACGCCGACGCTCAGGATTAAAAGATGGCGCTCGATCGGACGGCTGGGTCTCCTCCTTAGGTTGACGGCCGGGATCAAATACGGGGAGGGGGAATCGACGGCAGCTGTACGCCCCTACCCCTTCGTTCTTGCACAGGCGCGCACGGCGGCAGTGGCGGCGCGCGGGCTCTCCTCTCCGGCGTCTGCAAAAATCGACCCCTCGCGGGGGTCTCCTCGCCCTGGACCTCGAGGGTGGTGTACCCGAAGTTGGAACCTCACGGCCAGGAGATGGCCGGAGATGGTGGAACTCGATCTTAGGTGCTCACCGCACCTCGACTGAAGCGTGGAGAGGATGCCCTGTCACTGGAGCTCCGCTCGATCCAAGCCCGGAGGGTTTTGGCGCCCTAAAGTCGGTTCAAAGGAGAAAGGGATGAAAGGGGTTCGGTTTTGAAGAATGGTTGAGGCGCGATGTTCGAGGCTTGATCACGGGCGGACCACAAAGATCTGAGAAGATCTGATAGGTCGGCGGGCTAGGTGGATGTACAGGGAACAACTTTCAAGAAGGAACCGAGGCCAATCGGTGAAAGGTTTGGCCTGGAAAAAATCCGCAAAGTCCAAGAAAAATGCAGTTCTGACATGCACAGACCTTGGTCAGAGAGGTGACCAAGGTCAACCAAGGGCTGAAGCTGGTTGGTCCACGTGGACCAACCAGAAAAACCTTGGAAAAAACGTTTTATTAATTCGTTTTAAAATAGAAAATGAATTAATTAAATCTTGGTTATAAAATAAAAAATGTTTAAAAATTTATAAATTATTTTATTATGATTTTTATTTATTTTTATGAGTTATATTTTTACAAGTTACCTTTTTAACCCTATATAAGTATAATACCTATGTATTTTAATATTTTATTTAGGTATTTTATTTTTATTATTGTTATTTAGTATTTCATAAAATTATAACATACTTTTATATACATAAATATATTTTTATTTTATTTTTCTGATTTGTTTTGTATATTTAATAAAATACAAGTGTATTGTATATAGGTATAAGTGTATGTATGATACCTATGTAGTCTTTATACAAGTAATTTTATTTTTATTTTTCTTTGCATTTTATTTCAATTTTAATGCACATATATATTATAAGTAATATTTACAAAATTTATAAAAATATAAAAATGAATAAATAATGAATAAAGAATAAATTGAATATTTTATTCAGTACAAGTGTACAATGAGGGTCCAAAACTCAACTTTCAAACCGTAGCTCCGCCAAATGCGAAACCACCGCCATTAATTAGATTATTTTCTTCTATATACAATTAAAGGTGAGTACGCTGCATTTGGAGTTTTTATTTGTGAGATACGGGTCTGGGAAGTTGGCATTCTGGATTTTTACTCAGACCATAACTTTTTATCTGTACATTATTTTTCTGTGAAATCAATTTTGTATTTTTCTTTATTTTATTATCTACAACTTTCATGTACAAAGTTTCTTTATTTGATGTATAAAAAGTGGAACCAAAAATAGGTCCCAAAAAGAATAAAGAATGAATAAAATGTATAGGTATTTTATCTGTGTTTTTGGCCTTATCTCCCCCTACTTTATTCCTTGTCGACCTATTCATCAAGATGCCTAGGTCTCGGGGGTTTTGGGTCATAAAATATTTACAATATTTTATTCTTTTTCTTTTCTTTATTTATTCTATAATTTTGGCCTTAATTACAGTAATTTATACACTGTTTAGATGCACATGCATGAATGCTAAGATGATGATTTTAATGCTATTTACAAGCATTTGCGAGGGTTTTTGGTGCCAAAATGATAGAATAAAGATGATGAAATGTGCATTCATCACCTAGCCCTTGGACTTTTGGTTATTTTGGTTCAGTCCTGAACTATTAAATCAAGTTAAAAAAATTTATACATTTTGCAATTTAGCCCCTAGGTTTTTGATAATTACGTATAGTTCCCTACCAGGCTCACGTGTTTGTACACGTGAGCTTTGGCGTCTTTGTAGGGAAGGGCCTCGGATTTTGCATATTTATGATTGACCCTGGAAATTTTTTATTACGTTAAATATCTCTGTGAAATTTACACATTGGCCCTTGAACTTTTATCTATTTACAACAATACCCCTTCTAGGAGTGTAGTTTCTCTTTGTTGATTTTATTTATTTCATGCATCAATAAAATTCGAAAAAATCCCCAAAAATAGCATTATTTCTTGTTGCATTACAATTTAATGCCATATTTTTATTTTGAATTTTGATCCTTATTGTTTATAAAAAAATCATAAACATGCATTTTTATCCCAATTTACACTGAAAAATACATAAAAATTATATAAAACCTTTTTTGAAAAACTCCAAAAAAATATTTTATATTTATTTAAGTCTTTCACAACTTCTAATAATAATTCACTAAAAAATTTAAAAGAAAACTTAAAAAATTGAAAACCCCTTAAAACCTTTATAAAAATATAAAAAATCCTTAAAAATCCTAAAAATATAATCGTTATTCTTGATTTTTCTTTTTACTATTTTCTTCGTCATAAATTAATTTGGAGAATTTTTGACTCTGTTTACTATTTTCATCTCCATTTTAATTTCAGATATTTATTTTATTCCCTATTTTGAGTATTTTTGACTTTGAAAATCTCTAAAAATTAGCAAACTTATCTAAAAAATCACAAGAACATTAGAAAATATAAAAAAGCACAAAAAGATTTTATTCCATGTATTTGACTATTTTTACCTATTTTTCTATATATACTACCTCTCTTTTACTTATATTGTATATACATCGTATATATACCTTTACATCTATTTTAAAAGAGAACAGAAATATAAAAATATAAAATCAAAAGTAAAATTAAAAAAATATAAATTAAAACCCACAAAAAATAGCTCATATAGACAAATACATCACAGTCATTTTTGAGCATTCATTGCTCCGATCTACCTACTTGTTCCTTGTGTTCGACACTCTACACATACTTGCTCCTATATACATCTTTATTGTAGAGTTATAATAAATTTTAATTCCGCACTTGCTTTTCATTGTTTGATCATTATTGTGGGTTAATTGTTATTTGACACGAGTTTCGTGAGCGATCGCCTCAGCGACATTGTGATCCCGCCTTGTGTGGATTGCTTTAGACCGTCACAAAACTCGATTCAAAATTGACCCAGCCAAGGTGGATATCATCAAGAAACTCAATCCACCATCCAATTTAAGATAGTTATAGTCTTTTCTGAAGCATGTCAGTTTTTACCGACGGTTCATACAAGACTTCAAAAAGATTGCCCGACAGCTTACTAATTTGTTGACAAAAGACACCGAGTTCCTTGCTGTTGATAAGTGTCTTGCATCCTTTGAGATTCTCGAGAATCTAGTTGTTGATTTCCTGCCCTGCAGTCGCCTGATTGGTCTCTCCCATTCGAGATCATGACGGATGCCTATGATTTTGTCGTAGAGGCCGTGCTAGGATAGAGGAGGGATGGATTACCATTTTCCATTCACTACACTAGTTGTACATTGGACGCTGCTCAACAGAATTACAGAGTCACAGAAAAGGAGATGCTAGCTATAGTCTTTGTCTTGGATAAGTTTCGATCTTACATTCTTAGATCTAGAGTGACTATTTATACTTATCACACCGCCATCCGATACTTAATGGCAAAGAAGGATGCCGAAGCCAGATTGACTAGATGCATCCTTCTACTCTAGGAGTTTGACATAGAGATTAAGGATAAACCTAGAGTCAAAAATGTGGTGGCGGATCACCTCTCTCGTTTAGAGAACCTTGAGGATTCGGATCAAATCGCACCTATTATATAAACGTTCCCAAATGAGGCGATCCTTATGATCTCCTCACTTCCATGGTACGCCAACATTGTGAACTATCTTGCCAAAAAGAAAGTTCCACAAGATTGGCCCAGACAACGACTTGAGACCTTTATTGCGAAGACCAAGTTGTACCATTGGGAAAATTGCACTCTTTATCATTAAGGGGGGAATAGCATCTAGAGACGATGTATTCCTCAAGAAGAGCAGCATAGCGTCCTCACCTACTGCCACAAGCTTGAGGCGGGAGGACATTTTGGGAGACGGACAATATAAAATGTGCTTCAATCTGAGCTTTGGTGGCATACCCTCTTCAAGGATTCAAATGAGTTCATGAAGAGATGTACTGGCTGTCGGAAAATGGGCACTTGTGTATAGAGATATATGATGCTGATGTAGCCCATTCACTTCTGTGAGGTCTTTGACCCTTGGGGCATCGATTTCATGGGTCCATTTCCTAAGAGTTAGGGATTTGAGTACATTTTGGTTGATGTGGATTACGTTAGTCGTTGGGTTGAGGCCATTCCCACACGAATCGCAGATGCTAAGACTATTTGCCGCTTTTTGAGAAAAAATATCAATTCACGGTTCCGGGTGCCTAGAGTTTTGATACTGAAGTGGGTCTCATTTTATCAACGACAAGGTGAAGGCCCTTGCTAATGAGTTCAACATAAACCACCGAGTTGCCACTCCATATCACCCTCAAACCAATGGTCTAGCTGATGTATCAAATAGGGAGATCAATACGATATTGCAAAAGGTCATCCGTCCAGACCGAAAGGATTGGTCACAACTTTTAGACTCGTTCTTGTTGGCATATAGGACTTCCTTCAAGACACCTTTGGGTACATCTCCCTTTCGTCTCGTTTATGGTAAGCCATGCCATTTACCTGTGGAGATAAAAACATAAGTCACTATGGGCTGTCATTGAGATTTTATTGGATCCAGAGAGATACAACCTTTTCGAGTAGCCTACAATATAAGGAGCGAGTGAAGATATGGCATGATTCTCGCATTAGCCATAAGCAGTTTGAGCTGAACCAGAAAGTATGGTTATTCTATGCTTGGCTGGATTTTTTTCCAGGGAAGTTACAGAGCCAGTGGAAGGGATCATACTTGGTCCGGAGGTGCATGACTATGGCAGCATTGATATATCTGAGATGTCATCTGGGTCCACCTTCCGAGTTAACGGTTAGCGCCTCAAGCCATATCTAGATCATGATCCGCTAATTGTCGATGTTGCCCCTATTCATTTTGTATGAGATGTGGTTTTTGACTCACATCTTTTGCATCTCATGCCTGATTATCACTTCCTCCCGCAGCTGTATAGATCCAGTTGTCCATATCGCACATTCGTTTGTCTAATACCCCATCTCCATTTCATGATTATGCTATACTTAGGGTATACTTTACCCTAAGTATAGGGGGTATCAGACTTGTGATTATTCTTTTAATTCTTTTTACCTCTGTTTTGTTGCCTATACTTAGGAATATTTTACCTTAAGTATAGAAGAGGTAAACCCAGTACATTCTAACCCTCAGTTTTCCCCTTGTGTACAGTCTTGTATACTTAAGATTACTTGATCCTAAGTATAGGGGGATCACCGACTTCTATTGATTATATTCTTTTATTCGTCGTTGTAGTATAATATTCTTTTCACTTTTCTATACTTAGTACGAGTTATGTCTTCCTTCGCAGCTCTTTGATCAATATGAGGACATAGTTCGAGCTAAGTATAGGGGGTGTCGTATATATTGTATATATACTTTAGCAATAAGTCGTACTTTCGTATTTTTAATATGGCTAAAATATTGTATAAATACTGGTAAAAAACTAATAAAAAGATGAAAAATTTTCCTCTAAATTCTTTTTGTATATAATGATTAATAAGTCAGGTTAAAATATTTTAAAAAATATTTTGAAAGTAATTTGAAAATCTATTTGAAAAATCTTTGGAAAACTATTTGAAAATGTTTGAAAAATATTTTCAACCTTTGTAAAAATAATTTGGCTTGTAAAAAATTTTCTTTGTGTGAAATAAAATTATTTTGTAAATTTATTTGCAAATATTTTGAAAATGATTGAAAATTTATTTTGAAAATCTGTATATACTGTTTGAAACATGCTTGTAAAATTGTTTTCAAATATTTGTAAATGATTTTAAAATTATTTGAAAAATTTTTTTGGACTATAGTCTTCATAACTATTTGTAAAATTATTTTCAAATAAGTTTGAGGAATATACGCATCACAAAAAAATCCCAACGGTATGTATATACCTATATAAATTACTCAACTTGTAAATCCTTTCACCCGATTCTTGTAAATAATTGACTCACTTCTGTGTAAATATATGTATCTCGTCCCTAAACCTTATTAAAAAATATTGTATATACTTGTATATACTACTAACTATTTGTTTTAAAAAAACTCTTTTTGCATGTGCATCATTTTTCAAAAATCCATAAAAAGTTCAAAATTAGAAAAACTGATTCACAAAAAGATTTTGATTTGTTTGCATTGTACATACTTATTGCATTTGCATGTGCATTTTTCAGGATAATATTGATATTTAAACTAAGTCTAGAATAAAATTAAAGAATGGAGCTTAGTTAGATCTTAATCCACTTAATTTCAAAGGAACCTTATAAGAACTGGAGTTGAGACTTTTCAGGTCCTAGTTTGTACCTTAATCCACGATTCATCATCTTTATTCTTTTATTTTTTCTTTATTTACTTAGTCAAATACCTGTAAATACCTACTAATTTCATTAAATTACCATTTTGCATGTATTTGTTAAATATGCATTTTTAACACTTTTTATATTCAAAATAAAAGAATAAAGAAGAAAAGAAAATGAAAAGAAAAATAAAGGATATATTTATGAAATAAATGTAGAGTAACCTGAACCCCGAGAGAAGGTCAAGACTTGACCTGATCGACCAGGAATAAAGTAGGGGGAGATAGTGTCTTTAATTCAAAATTCCAAAAATAATTTAGAAATTTATCCCTATATATTTGCACAAAACTTATACTATTTTATTTTTATATAAATTGACCTAAAATTAAATATTTTTCTAAACAAAAAATGTAAGTAAAAATGTGTTGTAAATAATAACCTTAATTGCAAAGTAAAATAATGTACATATTACAAATAATCACATTAAAAAAGTCGTAAAACGATAATTGAAATATCAATTCCGGCTTCGTACAAACTCAAATTGAATCAAACGCATTCCATTATACTCTAAATTAAATTATCTATCAAACGGCTGCGTTTTCATAATTTTTGGAGTCATGTTTGAAAAGTCTGTTTATGGGGTAGTTTGTGCAGTTTTACCAATTACCTATAGCATATATTTATTCATATTTATTTTTTTATACGTAATGTACATAATTGTAAATATTATCTTCAAAAATATAATAAAATTAAAAAAAACTATTTAAAAAAAATTTCTTATTTGTGCATGTGTATATTATACTATGGGGCTGGGGAAGCTGCACCCGGGGGGGTGTAACTAACTAGTTGCAACCGACCATTTTTTTCATTGATTTTTTGTGTTTTTGAAATGAAACCTAAGGGGATTTAAATCACTATATATCACGATGATATCATACCAATTTCAACTAAATTCGACACTTCTATCATCTCCATCAAGGCTATCACATTTTAAGGGTCTCAGAATTATTGAAATTGACCATATTTAGATGGGCATGTTAGTAGTGTTTGTTTTGCATGAAATTTGAAACACATATTCCACCTAATAAATTAAGTAAATCCCACATAAGTTTCCTTCAAAAAAAATCAAAAATCAATGAGAAAAATCGCCGGGTGTAGCAAGTTGGCTGCACCCCCTGGTGTAGCTTCCCTTTTCCCTTATACTATATGTATATAATACTTGTATACGACTAATTTCCTTACATAAAAATCAACAAAAAAATAATATCTAACATTAACTAATTTAATTAATTTAATTACAAAATTTGGTATTATTTAATTAATCCATTTATTTGATTTGAAAATATACCTTGTATATAAAGATTTGATCCCAAGCCTTAAATAGCCACCATTAAAGTGATTAATTGATTTTTATAAATTAAATATTTTATTTATTTTATTTAAATCTGAATTTCATTTTTAATTAATTAATTAACCAATAAAAATATTCCTCAATTGTATATATTTTCCTTTTTGAGTTTTTCTTCTTTTTTTATTGGGCTCCTCCTCTCTCATTTGTTCTTGATCAATCTTTGGTGGAGAGGAGCACGATCTCTGAGAGCTTCTCATCGTAGAAGGGTGTCCAGCCTCCGAGCCGGTCGGTGACAGCGATTCGACCCTCGTTGAGGCCATCACAGTGTGTCCGATTCTGAGGTGAGATCCAACCTTAGTTTTTTGTCATTATTCTAGAGTAATCATAGCATAATGTTTACTTTCAAGCTCGTAGATCTGGATCCGTAATTTTCACCACCATCTTTTATCCATCCTCACATTTGACGTCCGATCCGAATCCATTTTTCATCTCACATCTCGATCTCTCCACGTTCTTTTCTACCTATCACGATCTCTCAACTTCGACTATGCACGGTAGCGGAGACTCAGATCCATTCCTCATTTTATCGTCGGATCGCCATTCACGCATTTAGTCTTGATCTGGGACCGAGCTGTCAAGCTTGTGTCCTCATTTGTTTATAAATAAAAAAATACAATAAATAAAATATCTAGTTGTTTTTATCTCTAACATTTGTCTTAAAGGAAAAAATAATATAAAATTTTTTCTACAGTTTCTGTATAAAAACAAAAAAGAGTTTCTATTCTTTCTATTTACAGTTTTTATAAATAAAATAAAATAAACAAAAAAATTCAATAGCAGGTTCGTAGCCACCCGAGGCGACGCCATCCGCTGCTGTCGTCCGTCCCGCGAGGCTGCGCAGCTCGCCACTCAGCCACCAGCCTCGCTGTCGGTCGTCGCCTCCGACGCCTCCGCCAGGCCGCAGCCACCACCACCTCTCGCACCCCCGTGCGAGGATCGCCACTCCACCAGTCACCCGTACCTGTAGTGCCCGCCCAGGTCTCCACGGTCACTCCATCTCTACGCAACGGCGCTCCAGCGTGCGCCACCTCGAATCGCACGTCCGCGACACCCAGTGTGCCTCCAAATCCGCACGAGCCCGCGTATGGCCTGGGAGCCCTCCATCTTCAGCCCTCCACCCTCAGCCGCGCCGCCCGCTCTTCGCCTCAACGGCAAGCGGCGCTCACCGCCCCACACACAAGAAACCCCCTAGGGGATAAAAGAAAATTTGGAAAAATTACAATTAAGCCCCTGAAAATTTCAATAATTATAAAGAAACCCTTGCCTCTAGAGCAACACGTGCGCATCCCACCATATTTTGGTGAATTGCATTTGTCACCCCGCATTTACTTCTTGTTATTTTATGGCTTAAAAACTCTAAATAAGTGCAATTCAGTCCTTATCTTCCAGACTTTTAAATTGTATGTTTTTTCATTGAAATAAATAGATTTTGTGCTCATTAAATTCTGCAAAAATCATATTATGCTCATGTTATGTGCTTGATCATTGTATAAAATTTTCATTACATTTTAAATTTATTTCATATTTAAAAAAATAAAAAATAGTGTTATTTTCTCTGTATGGACTTTGAAAAATCATAAAAAATCAAATATTGTTCTAAAAATTCCAAAAACAATAAATTAGGTGTATTTTACTGTCTTTAATTTCTATCCAATTTTCCTGCAATAATAATTTATAAAACCCCAAAAAATTACGAAGAACTAAGAATCTCAGAAAAAATATAGAAAATTCTAGAAAAATAAAAAAAATAGCGAGTTCAGTTCTTGTTTATAGATATTTGTTTATACTTTTGCATAAAAATAATTTGTATGAGTTTTAGGTATTAAAGTATTTTTAAGTTGCAAAATACTCTTGGTTGTGCATTGTTTAACTTTATTTCCACTATTGATTTTATAAAAAAAAACATCAGAAAAATTAGAAACATTATCAAAAATATTTTAAAACCTGTAAAACTCAAAAATATTTTCTTTGCAATTTTCTGATCATTTCTGAATATTTTGAAATCATCAAAAAGAGTGTTGTGTCTGTTTCTATTCCCTTGTGTATATTGTTCCTCAGTTGAAAATTAAAAAATTGAAAAATAAAAAGTCACTAAAAATTTTATCTTTGAAATTTGACTACTAAGTTCTTAAATCGTACTCCTTGTGTTCGACCCTGATCGCTATACCAGGTAAATTAAATAACGAAAATCGCTTACATTCCATTATTTGATTTCTCTTAAGTGGTTTATAAACTTTTTTCTCATTGATTACGCTTAGTGATTCGAGTCACAATGACCCTTGATTATTTACATACTTAAAACGAGTTGTAAGGCGTGTCATCACTGAAAAACACGTCACCCGGCCTGCTTCTTCTGAACATGTAAAGGAGACAAAAGAAAGTTCGCGGTCGTTGTATCGACCGAGTGGATTTTGTCAGAAAAGATTAATGTTGGATTAATCTTCTTTGTTTATTTATACTCCTAAACTTTGATGTATAGTGAAAGCACGGGAGTATCAAACTCAGGGAGGCAAACTATTGTTAAACTAGGAAAAACGGTAAAAAAACCTAAGGTATACGGGTTCTTAAATTTTTATTTTATTTTAAAAGAATTTATGGATTTTTATTTGAATTTTAATGAATTTCATATTATTTTTGTATTTTTTATGTATTTTGTATTTTTTATTATTTTTAGAAAATATTTAAATTTTTATTTGGATTTTATTTTGTTATTTTTTATGTTTGAAGTTTTTTCAAGTTTTTATGGATTTTAGAAAGTTTTTAGGATGTTTATAAATGTTGTTGTATTTTTAATGTAAAAAATGTATTTTTTTATTGAAAATAGGGACTTATTTTGAATTTTTAAAGGTGTAGACAATGTGGAAATATTTTTATTGTATTTTCTGTATAAAGTAGATGAAATTCCCATTAAAAAGATATGGTGTGCATTTTTAGGGGATTTATATTTATTTAGTTATGATTTTTACAAGTTTTAACATATTATTGTGTATTTTATATTTTTTATTGGTTTTATTATTTAATTTTTATGTTATTTTGAGTTATTATGCAAAATATGGTAAAGTATACTACATGTAACTTTTATAGGATTTTTAAAAGTATTTTGATATATTTTTGATTATGTATATGGTATAGTATAAAATGTATATACAAATACAAGGGGTCTAGATGCAATTATTCTGGAAACTGGGGCGTGTTGTAAAAAAATAGAAACGGAGGGGGTTATTGAGTAAAAAGTAGAAGCACTGAGGGATATTTGTGCAAAACGTCAAAGAACATGTGGTCTTCACGTGATTTGCCAACTGGAGAAGACCTGTATGAAAATCAGGAAAGTCTGGGGCGAATTCATGTAATTACTCCAGATGCCTCGTGTGCTCACGTGACTTGCTGGGACTGGACCTGTGAGAAAAGAAATCAAATGTAGCAGAGTTGAAATTGCAAATATCCCGAAAATATATTGAATCTAACCGCGCGTAACACGTGATGGCTCGATTGCTCAACACGGATAGTTTGCACTTTGCAGCGCCGTTGCACTTCAGATATTGCTTGCGATATGGATCATTGTCAAATGAAATTTGTTGAATCCTGTTCAACTTCAGAGCTGAGCGTCTGCGATCGACTTGTTCTTCTCGTGCGACGACTCCAGGTGGCAGTTATTCTTCACGGTCCGAGTTCTTCGCAGGTGGCAATCATCGATCAGATGCTAATGTCGGTGATGCTTAAAGGTGAAGGTTTCGTCTTCAGATTGCAGGAGGTTCTTCGGCGGCAGCTTCGATGACTTCAGATCCTATGGAGTATTGCAGTTCTGCTTAATGAATGGATTTCGGTATTCAATTATGTACGCTATATCGCCTCCGGACGAAGCTTTTTCCTCCAGCCGATGCCGTCCTGCAAATATCACTTCTCCCTCTCGATTCCAAGTGAATCGGAGTAAACTATGTGAAATTCTAATCTCAATCAAAATAATCAATATCATGCTTAGTATGGGTTAAATCTCATCAATTACTGAATCCATTGACGCAACGGAATGGGAATGACGTTCTCAGCACTTTTACTAAATGACAAATTCCAGATTCGACTTATGATTCTCGGTTAAATTACAGACTGGAAGTTTGCAGCAAACGTGTGGATGGATTAAGAATTCCTGAAAAGGTGGATTTGGAATCCAAGCTCCCATCAACGAATTTGATTAAAAGTGAAAGGTAGTGGAGAGAAGATGGAGAGCTGGAATGAGCAATGGCGAGATAATCAAAGTCGGACCAAGTGGTGAGATGGATGAATCTAAAAAAATCAAAAGGACGAAATAGACAGAGGAAGAGATGCGATCAAGAAGAGCAATGGAGAAGGAAGAGCCGTATTAGAATCTAACCTAGAAGGAGGAATAAAGTGCAGTTGCCTGTCAACATCGGAGCTCGAGCTGAGCACTAAGGTATTTGCCTCAACGCGGCGGCGAACGCGGAGGCTGTAGCTCTCGCCGGCAGAGCCGTGATCTCGCCGCACCTCTCGACCTCGACCACCTACTCAACGACGGAGAAGAGTCTCTGTCACAGACCCTCACGCACTCGGAACTCGGGAGAAGGAGAGAATGGTGGATCCGGCCGACGCAAGGGGTAGGGATCTATTTAAGGAATGGGTTTCGTGGAGGGCAAGCCACCGGGTGGCGTCAACGGCGGAGCACGGTAGAGGGAGGAGGTTGGTTGGACGAACGGCCAACGGCAAGGCCGTTGGGGGAGAAGAGGGCACGGTTGCAATGGGGAAGAAGAAGGGAGGAAGAAGGTGATGGGGAGATTGGGAAAGCAGGAGAGAGAGAGAGAAAAAATAATGGGGGAAATAATTTCATAAAATTAATTGTATAATAATTAATAGGTAATAATTTCGTAATTAATAAATAATTAATAAATAAATATGATTAATAAGTTATTTAAGTATTTAATTAAGTAATTAAGTATTTAATTATGTAATTTAAGTATTAATAAAATAATTAAGTTGGTAATTGAGAAGTTGACTAATAAATAAAGAAATTAAATAAATAATTTTAATAAATAAATAAAAGATTATTTTGAAATAAAAATAAAAGATTAAGGTATTAAATAATAATATAAGTTACGGTTCATTATACAATATACCAATACAATACGGACCCGAAAAATCGCGTTTTTCGCATTAACTCCGATTTTAGCGAAACTAGTGTCGTTTTGCATATAATTAAAAAATATAATTTTAGGGATTGAGATTGCTAAATTCGAAGCTCATACGGTCGAGTCACGAGGCCCGGACGAAAAAAGTAGCAGCTTCGGGCCTCCGGATTTTATTGCATTTTAATTTATTTTTATTTTTATATTTTTATATACAATTTTAGATAATTTTAGGAAAAATAATTAAGTTAATCGGGTTTACGGTTATTTAATTAAAAACCCGAGAAGTTTCTACATATATTACATATATACAACGGGTCCAAAAAGCCGAAACTCACTAGTTTTATCCGATTATTTTTTTGATATTTTTAATAAATAGTATTATGTACAAAATGGATTTTAGAAGTGAGTTTGGTCAATTTGGAAACCACGGAAGTCGGCTTTTGTGGCTTTTCTGGTTCATTTCGGTTATTTATTTTTATTACCGAAATATTTTTATGAAATTTTTAGAAAATAATATAAATTTGTGTGAATAACTTTTATAAAAGAAGTTTTTGATTTGAAATTGTCTTGATGATAAATAAAATAGGTGAAGTATTTACATGGTGAAAAATGGGTAATTTATATTTTTATTTTGATTTTCTAGATATTTTATAAGTTTAGATTCTTATCTCCCCCTATTTATTTCTCTTGTATACCCGGTCAATATTGACCTGGTCTCGAGGTTAGGATCAGTATGTATATTACATATATATCCTTCTTTCATTTTTATTTTTCTCTTTATTCTTTTATTTTGGATAATTTAAGTGTTAATTATATAATATTAATAATTACAGTTAGAATGATAATTAATTAGAATTAGTGGATATTTACATACATTTTACCAAGGATTTTAGCCAAAATGAAAGAATAAAGGCAATGAATCACGGATTCATCAATCACGTACATCAGTCATACCGTTCGTGAAGTTGAGCATCACTTGGAGAACCGTGGAAATATCGCATTCCATCATCGTTCTATGACTGAACCTCCTGGTGCTGAGAGCGAATCATCCTTATCTGCATCGAGATCGAGTCGCCACCATCTTTTGACCAAGCATATTGTCTAATAATTCGATCAGATCCGCCGCACCATTTGAGACGAACCACCACTGCGACTTGCAATCGTGATCAGAAATCACCTCCGATCTGAGCTCGAACAAAAACATTGCTTACACTTGAAAAGGTGAACAACGAAGAACCCTCATCGACTCCAGAATCAATCGGACCCCTTCGATCATCTGCTCATCGACTGACAACAATAAGCCACGCATCATCATCATATCAAACCTATCGTCCCACCGCTCAAGCTATAGGAGTATAACGCACGAAGTATAGTGGGATGAAGAACCACGAGAAGCACATGGATTGTCAGGGTTAATTGCGATGATAAACCTCTAGATTTCATATTATTGCAAACAAGACATGGAGCTAGGACAGTCACGTGATTCGTACATGCCTGGGGTAACTTTTTGCACACACACCCCATAACTTTCTAATAATCACACTTATGCCCTTATCCTGTCTACTATAAACTATATATACAATATACATATTAAAAAACATCTCTAAAAATCCAAATTAGATACAGTTTATTTTACTAGATTTTGCAAAATAAATAAAAAAATAAAAAGAAATATTAAAATCACATAAAAATATCAAATTCCTTAAAACTTGTAAAAATCATAACTAAATAAATAAAAATCATCTAAAAATGCACATCATATCATTTTAAAGATAATTTTGCCAACATTCTAATAAAATAAAATAAAAATAGTTTCATCCATTTTTCCATATTAAAATTGAAAATTCCTCAATGTTATCAATAAAAATCTAATTTTCACAATAAAATAAAATAAATTTCATAAAAATTCTAAAAACCTTCTAAAAATCCATAAAAACATAAAAATAAAAATAAAAACAAAAAAATAATAAAATAAAAATCAAATAAAAGTTATAAAACATTTTCTAAAATAATAAAAGATCGTAAAATACTTAAAATTTGCAAAAAATATAAAAATCATAAAAATTAAATAGAAATCTAGAAAAATTGTTAAATATAAAATAGATAATTAAGAGTTTCCAATAATTTAACCATACTTTCCAACAGTTTGCCTCTCTGAATTCAACACTTGAGTACATGACATTATATATATATATATATATATCTTGTTTAGGAGTATAAATAAAATAAATAAAAAGATTAACTAAAAAGTAATCTTTTCTAGTAAAATTCACGTGGTCGATACAATGACTGCTATTTATTCTGTCTCTTTTATAGGATTTAGTTATCTTCCGACCAGCTGTGGTTTTTCAACATCCATGGTTTTTAATTTGGGAATTGCCATATCGACACTGGGACAAATCTGGTATAGGTGGATTCTTGAAAAAGTGAAAGTATTTCTCTAGTTGTTCGGGAGAGAGCGGGTGATGACTGGTGCTCGGAGAGCCGGGCTCTTTGGGGCTAATAGTTCCTGCCGGTGATGTGGTAAGGAGATGGACGTTGTTGATCATATGTTTTTTCTTTGTTCCTCTTCGAGACATATTTGGACAGAGGCCAGTATTTCTACTATTGCATCTTCAGAGGTTAGAGATTTCTGGGAGTCCATTGGTACTTTTCGAGACTTGCACAATAGTTGAGAATGTTCATACGACATCTATTTGTGGACGATATGGTTGGCAAGAAATAGAATTACTTTTCATGGAGAGAGATTTCATATGGAAAATGTAATGGAGTATTTCAAACTCCTATGTGGACCTCGGTCTTTATAACCTTGTTACTTGACTTGTGAATATAAATTTTTGGGTGAACCCTTTTTCCTTTAAAAAATTGTTTAAAGAGCAATATTACAGGTCGAATGTCGCCGAGACCATGTATCGTAGAAAAGCACAGACTAAAACACACAGGGCAGTAGTATAGCCCACTTTGAGCGAATAGTTTGGAGCTTGATCCATCATTCTCTAGGGAAGAAACCCATCAATGGATCTAGCTAGCGGTATGTAACGTAGACATGCATGCATGGTGGTGCAGGCCCCCACCCAGCTTACGTGACCTTGAGAGATTCGACCTGCGCTTTGCCTTTAAGGCCCTTCTTCCTGATGAAAACCCGGTACTCCGCGTAGGTCATCCGCGGGTACAGCGGCAGTCGGCTCGCCGTGAGCGCGTCCAGTGGCCCGATAGGGATGTCAATCTTGGGATTGTAGAAGAAGGCTATCGACATCCTCTCCTTCTCCGAGTTCACCACCACGCGGTGTTCGACGCTCTTGTAAACGCCATTGCTCAACACCTATCATTCCGAATTCGAATATAAAAAGATAGTGAATAGTTTTACAGGGAATAATATCTCACAAGAGAAGTGCAAGTACTTGATAAAGTCATATGAGTATACATGAGAACTATTTGAGGTACATACACACACCTGAATCTGGTCCCCGATGTTGACGATAAAAGAGTTGCGCACTGGGCGGACCGTCATCCACTCGCCACCCTTCCTGATCTGCAGTCCTTCCACATCGTCGCCGACTAACAGTACGGTAAGCGCACCGGGATCCGAATGCGGAGAGAGCCCCAGCGTAAGCTCCGGCTGCGGGCACCTTGGGTAGTAATTGACCCTCATGGTGGTGCCCGCCTCCTCCCCTCCAGTGGCCTCTTCCAGCTTTCCCACCTCTAACCCCAACCCTGCAGACAATCCCCTGATCACGGCCTTGCTCACCTTCAACACTTCATCACCATATTCCGCAATCACGTCCCTGCAAAACATCACATTCTTTACGAAAGGAATCGTATATGTATTAAACAGGAATTCTAATAGAATTTTCATCCTCGAGTCGCTTTCAGGTATTTCTGGTGAACTAATATATTGACTCCTGTTGTTTTCATGGAAAAATCGGGATACCGACGTAAAATCACTGCCCAAAGGACAGCATCTTTACTCTCGATTTTGATGAACTTCGGGAACAACTCCAGTCTTTATTTGTTTTGTCTTAAACTCTTCAAAATTTCAGTAACGTCGAAGAGGAGGGAAACAGAATGAGGTTAATCTACATGTATTGCTTCCTGTATAAGGATAACCGAAATTTGAGCCATTCGATGACCTGGTATGGCGAGTGGTTGCCATCTTTTCTTGCAGGCACGTGCTACGCGTGTCCTATTTTTTATTTCTTTCTCAGGCAAAGCAATACAAGGATAAGCATCACAACAAACTATCTTGTCTTGTTTTAGAAAATCACATAATATTATCTTTCGTAATCATTTACACTGTAAAAAAAGTCTGAATATATATAAACCTTAATTTCACAAAACAACTCATCCAACTCCTATTTAGGAATACATCTATAAAGTAAAAAGGGAGTTAAAGACAAAACAAATACGTTCTTCTCCATGGAGAGGGTATTCACCCAAGATACGACTACTATGAATCTCATCGACGCCCGTTCTGACATTTCTCATGATTATTATAAATGTCGGAAAAGGGATAGAATGTCATATTCAATTGTCTTATCACTTGCTACAACATCTCAGTCAGAATTTTTTCCTTTCCAGGAGAATATTAGGTTTGCTATAAACATGTAGCAAGTTCAAATCTCTCTGTGATGAAAACAAAATACGTTCAAACTCATTTTATTAAATAAAGGAGGTTCAAACCCTCTGCTAAGAGTATCCACCAGCCTCACAACCCGGCCTACATGTAGTAAGTTCAAACAAATGTTATAACTTATAAGCATATAGCATGTTGTCATTTTCCCACTAAACCTACCCTTCATATGTAGCAGGTTCAAACCTCTGTTATAAAATCAAGAATTATGTTATATATTTATAACAAGGATTTGAACAAGTTATACAAGAGATTATAATATTCGGTGGGGGTGGTAACACTGGAGAAGAAAACTACTAACAAAATGCCAGTCAAAAATTTTCGCATGCCCGATATTAGAACCGTTTTCCTTGTACAATTTCAAGCATAAATATCATCAATAAACAAATATAATTGCGAGCTACCATTTTAAAAGCTGTGAATACATACAAATAGACACCCTTGTCGCGTTTTCCAACAAATATATTTCTAGATGCCTTGGTAACTATATATTACACCATTTATTCTTTTATCTGACGTAAAAAATCATCACCGATGTGATAAAATATGAGTAAATGCATTTTTTTCGCGCGTATATTCAGATTCTGCTACAGACTCTTCGTTCTAATTTACCAAACAGGAGTTATTATCATTGGGTGGTTAGGCAATAAACAAGGGCATTCGTTCGCATCCCTGCGCAGTGGTCCTATTAGTCCAAGTTGCTGCCATAATTTTAAACAAGTAAGCGTAATACAGCTTTTGGTGCCATCTACGGGAGTTGAAAAACAACACGTGAAAGAAGCACTGCGTTGCATTCAAAGGTGTTGTCGGCCGAAAAATGATAGAACAATACGAGATTCTCACGTTTTTCATAACAGCAGCACCTTTGATCCAGGGTAATCTTTAGCATTTTCCTTGCTAAATTACCAAAAATGTTTATTTAATCCCTAGTTTGTGGAAGTATAACTGTGCATTGTTCACGTCTCAGCCAATATGTATATAAATAGTAACTCAAACCTGCAAGACAGAGGAAGGGACGGCCATTTGGAGGGGTTCCTGGATGAGAGGGGGAGGAGGTAGAGGAAGAAGTAGTCCCCCCAGTCGAGGACGCCTCCCTTCTCCACACCCATGCGGCTGCCGTAGCCCTCGTAAGTTGTCGGCGAGTTCACGTACCTCAGCTTCTCCTCCATGGGCAATTTGAAGAACTCCGTCCACACCTCCAGTATCCTGTTGCTGAGCTCCGAGCTCACCCCGTGGTTCACGACTTGGAAGATCCCCCACTCCTGGCACGCGTTCGACATCACCCGCACCGTGTTCTTGAAATACGCGTCGTTGCCGGTGAGTCCCAAGAGATCCACGATGGGGATATCGGTGGTAGCGGTCCGAGGTTTGCCTACGAATACTGGAGGGAACGACGGCCGCTCGGAGGGAGGTTTGACGTAGCGGTGGGGGATGGAGGAGATGCCGTTGGTGCAGAGGGACTGGACGGGGATGACGGGTTCCGGCCAGCCTTGCAAGAGGGAGGAGTCCATGGTGAAGCGGGGAGTGTTGTGGTGGGAGGGAGGGAGGGAGGGAGAGGTGGAGTGAGATGAGGAGTGTTGGGTGGGAGGGAAGTGCGCTCCTATTTGTAGGGAAGCAATGGAACACGTGTTAAAATGTGGAATATGTGCACAAGTTGAGATTTACATCCGAAATAAGCTGTAGAATTTGTAAAAATGCCATCCTTGCATACTTTTTTCCCCCACCGAAGCCCCTCATCAGATTCCCAAAACGAAATTGTGCATCATTTCTTATTGCCATGTGGATAAGAAAGGCGGTGGGATAAGGGTGAGATAGAGTTTAGAGTGAAATGGGTTAATCTGATTTGAATAGTAGTTGCTTGGATTACTACAGAGAGGATTGGAATAAAGAATGTGATTTGATTTCACTATGATTTGTGATGAAATTCTTAAGAAAAGAGACAGGTAAATCAGGTTACTGCGAGATAACCACGTTACCAAACGAACCTCTTGAATATGGTTGGTTAACTGTAACCAAAGGTAATCCTATTTTATTTTTGGATTTGGATTCTACTGTAAATTAATGTGATATTAACTTATGAGGAAAGGGAGCCTACTTTGTAAAGTAGGTAAATTTACCTCCCTCTAATATGTCATTCAAATTTCGTCAGAAATAGGGACTCCTATGCCCTCCATCTAGAACAGGTAAAACACAACAAATCTGTGATCGTTAAAAAATAACTGTCTGGATGGAGGCCCTAGGAGTCTCTGTTTTTGACGAAATTTGAATGACATATTAGATGGATGTAGTTATAAAAATCTACGATGGTATTTTTCAAAAAAAAAATAAAAAAACTTGCTAAAAATGGATGTGAAGTAGGTAAGGTTACATATTTCACAAAGTAGGCTCCCTTTCCTCTTATATTATATTGGTATTACAATCTTCTTCAATTCTCATAATCATCCAAACAACTACTATTAATAAGAGTTTACTTCAATCCATCTCATCTGATTTTCTGTGCTCGTACTGAGATGTCAAAATAAAATCACTTTATTTTGAAATAAATGGATGCCTTTCCATGCCCAAAACTAGGGCTGTAAGAAAATTCTCGAGTTCGATATTCGCTCAGGTTTGGCTCGCTAAAAGTTCGATTCAGATTCGGTTCGGAAATAAACGAACCGAACCTGAACACAAGTTTAGGCTCGATTAAATAAACGAACCGAACCTAAAAATCATAGGTTCGCTCAGGTTCGATTCGTTAAAGGCTCGATAAACATGCTCATATACATATTTACAAATCCGGATCCATAGAAGTGGACCTTATTTTGAGATAAGTCAATTTTGTCCTAGGATAAGTGAATTTTGTCTAGAGATAACTAGATATTTACGGGATAAGTAGGTTTTATCTCGGTATAAACAATCCAAAAATAAATAGTCACATCATGTTTACAACATCCACCATCTATGTGTCTATTAGTTTTCCCTTCTTTATCTTCAAATAAACAGAACAAGTATAAACCTTACTTATTGAATATCTCTATATTATTCTTATTCCTTATCCTCATTGGAACAGATGTAAAAATATATTATAATTATATTTTTTCTAAGAGATGAATCCATATTAATATATATTTTTTCAAAAGATGAAGATGAGTTAGATAAAGAAAAAAGCTAAATGAATATTTATTCTAATTGTAAACACATATATATTTCCATTTCTCTTCTTTTCACTCCCTATGAATTCTTAAGTTCGATATTCGCTTAAGTTTGATTCGTTTAAATAGAGGTTCGATTCGGATTCGATTCGAAAATAAACGAACAGAACCTGAACACAAGTTTAGGCTCGATTAAATAAACGAACCGAACCTAAAAAATATAGGTCCGCTCAGGTTCGGTCTGTTTACACCCTACCCAAAACATGGTGAGATGCGGTAATTTGTTATTACGTGTACATTGCATAAGTTGTTATGCTCCCTTTTTTGTGAATTCGAATTGAAATTGTAAACTTATGGATTTATAGTATATATTAAAATGTTTTATATTAAATTTAAACTTTGATTTAGTACATGTATCTCATTCTTCTTAACTAATTAAGATCTAAATATTTTTAAAATAGTTTTAAAGTCCATTTAATCTGGATTGATTAAGATGAATGAGTTCTAGGTATTGAATCAAGATTAAATTTAATATACATGTAGATTAAAATACGTACGGTGTATCCATAAGGTTACAAATTCGATTTGGATTTGTAAAAAAAATAAATGGAGCACTGATGAATACCCATTCATCACTCTTTATTCTTCTATTTTAGCTACAAAAACCTTTGCAAATACATGTAAATATGTGTAAATACAAATAATTACCAAAAGCATGCATTGTGTAAAAAGATATAATTAGCATGTTTTTTGTGCGAAAATAAAAGAATAAAGAGTAAAAAGAAAAAGAGGGAAATATTTAGAATGAATATTGAGCAACTTAACCCAAGGAAGGGCTCAGCATGGGCCTGACCGCATAAAAGCCGAAGTAGAGGGAGATAGGAGCTCATGTGTATAGATTTTTGTAAATAAATAAAATTATATTTTCCTCACCCAAAAATATGCTTGTACATATTTTGTATGTATATTTAGAAACTATTAAAAACAAAATAAAAATTTAAAAATCAAAAATTCAAAAATGCCCTTTCACCATGTACATAAACCATGCTCCCTTATTTATTTAACCTTATAAATAAATAAAATTATTTTCTAAACTTTTTGTAAATAATCTATGTGACATATTGTAAATATAATAAATAAAAAGAAACAAAACAAAAATCAAATAAAAATTACAAAATTGAAAATACAAAAATACATTGTATATATACCATGTGTATAAATGTATATATCTATTCATTTCACCTATGTGTATAAATAATAAAAATAAAATAAAAATAGCTTTCTATTCCTCATTTTATTCTATAAATAAATAAAACATAAAATAGGAATAAAATTGTATAAAAATAATAATAAAAAAATTCAAAAATGAAAAGCCTACATATTGTATATATCCCTATATAATGTACATACCTTATTCTTATTTCCAAAAATTAATTAAAAATAACCAAAAAATAGGAAAAAATAAAAGAAAAATATTTCATGCTTTAAGTTTCTCTTAATTCGGCCATCTTCTAGCCTAAAATAAATAAACAAAAAAATCAAATACGTGGCAGCTCCTGATTGGTCCACGGGGGATTGTTGACCCCGGTCAACTCCCCCGCGGACTCTTTCCTTTTTGAGAAAGCGCGCGCCGCCCCGCCTTCGCCAATTTCTCCACGCGCCTCCAGCCTGTCGCCCACGCAAACCCCGCGCCCGGATCCTTCGCCGATCATCCGACATCCTCGCCAGATCCTTCGCCGGGAAATCCACGCCTTCCATAGCCGTCGCCTCCCAACCCTAATCGCGACTGCCGCTATATATAGAACCACCTCCGCCGCCTCCGCGCCTCATCTTTGGACCTTCCCCTTCTTCCCAGTGAACTCCAGAGGCACCGCGAGAGTGACAGCAAGCGATCGCCCCTGTTGCAACGAGGCGAGGAGGTGAAACCACTGATCCGGCGTTCTTCGCCGCCGTTGCTCCGCCACCAGCGTGAGCACCGAGCCTCGGGCCGAGACGACCCTTGAGGCTACGACCAGGAGCACTGAAGACACAAAAATCCCCAAGCGACTAAGGTAAAAGGTATGGAAATATAGGTCGTTGCGACCTCAGCCACTCGGAATGTGTCAATCAAGAAAAATCGAACCGCGAAACGAGTCAAAAATCAAACAAGGCAAAACAAGCGGTCCTAGCTATGAGTTTAACCTGGTATAGCTCCCAGGGTCGAACACAAGGAGCACGGATTGGCCAAAGGCCTACGAAGTAGTCAAAGAATCAGTAAAAGGGAGAAAACATTTTTTTTAGTGGTTTTTAATTGTTTTTAATTTTTTTTGGATTTTTAATATGTGAAGGAAATAAAAGAAAGTATAAACAAGCACACTTAAGCAATTTATTTAGCACACCAAAAATCAAGCAAAAATTCAAGAAAAATTGTTTTTATGCTTTTTGGGTTTTTAAGTGTTTTTGGTGAATTTTTGATATTTTTCTAATGGGTAGATTATTTTCTAAAAATCAAACAGTGCTAAAAATAAAAGGTACTGTCCAGCAAGGCTTAAGACCCAAAAATAAAATACTTAAGTATCTTAAAAAGCCCTGGAGGTAATTTTCCTGTAATCTAGGAAGAATAAGGAAAATGTGGGCACCAAAATTATTGTTTTTGGATTTTTAGATTATTTAATATGATTTTTATGAGTTTTTAGGTGCTTTTAGATTTTTAGGGTTTTTACTAAATGAAAAATAGCCAAAATTGGCTAGAAAATCAAACAACAAACAAAGAACAGTAACTAATTTTTATAGGATTTTTATAGGGGTTTTTATATTTTTTTGTGATTTTCCAATTCAAACAGTAGCTGAAATAGATGTTTTTGAATTTTTAAAAATAGTAAAAGAACTCAGAAATGTCCCCCAAAATTCTCAAAAATCCTACAACATGGAAGGAGCCATGTGTCAAAGTTTTATCGAATTTGGAGGTGATTTGATATTTTATTCAAAATCTAAAAGAGGGCACTGTGCATAAGGACCAATGTGCAAATACCCGAAAGTCTGGGGCTCAAGGTGCAAAAATCCCAGCAAGTCACGCGCGTGACGCGTGCCTGGGGCACTCAGGGGCCTTCTGGTAATAAAAACCAAGTTTCTGGACTTTTTGGTAACTTGTACCAAAAGTCCAGGGGCTTGGATGCAAAAATCCCACTAAAATCCGCACATGCGCATAAACAACACTCACAGGGGCATAAATGCAATTACCAAAAAGTTATCATTCATTTCAGAATAGCCCAGATCTACAGGATAAAAGATGTAAAAAGCCCAGCAAAGCACGTGGCGAAGCACGTGGTCACATACACACAGGGGCATACATGCAATTAAAACTAAGCACAAGGTCCACAGTGCAAATAACCCTACGTAAATAAAGTTCCAAAAATATTTACAGGACTAGAAATAAAATGACAAACTAAGAGGGGGTCCTAAGTAATTTACCCTTTTATTAATGTCGAGGGACGGATGTGCGACGCGTGGCAGATCAAACGGCTGAGGTGATGCGCCGCACACCAAAGGGGACCCTCGAATAGATCCGATGGCTGAAATGCTCCCACGTGGCAGATCCAACGGCTCTGGTGCGCTGTGGGGCTGCGAAGGACTCCGGGCTCGGATCGGATGGGTGAGGTACAGCCACGTGTTCAATCGAATGGCTAAGAGGAATTGTGGCTTGACCTCGCGGCTCAACGGTGACGATCGATCCTTGTAAGATCTGGCGGTGGATGCTGCTCCGATGATGGACGGTCACGATCTAATCTGGAGCACCAAGGTCGATCTGACGGCGGACGAGGATGCTGCAAGAACTGGTCGCCGGCAACTTTCGCCGGCCTTCCGTGCGCACGATGGTCCTCGTCTACCGCTCCTGAGGTGCGGGAAAGCTTCGCCGTGAAGCCCCGCACCCGATGCTCTGCTCCGATGGAGGCGAGGAGCTCCAGAGAGCTCCGGCGACGTAGATGACCTAGAGCGGCTGTGCTCTGAAGTTCCGACCTCCAGATGAGGTCGATAGGCCTGGATACCTGCACAGAAAGAAAGAGGGGTCGAGGGCAAACTGCCTCGACCCGTCAGAGCGGGCGAAAGGTGTTCGGTGCTGCGATGCGATGGCTCTCCGGCGAGCGGCGGAGGGAGGAGAGCTAATACCCTGCTCCGGGGCGAGCCAGGGGGAGCGAAGGGGCGGAGAAGGTGGATAGGAGTCAGGCGAAGGTGGTGGTGGTGTCGGATGGTCAGATGGGTAGACGGAAACGGCTGGCGGAGGCGGCAGAGCTAAAACTACTGAAATGCGAAAAATCAAAACTAAGCTAATCTATGGCCTAACTAAGCTACCTGATGGCTGCTGTCGACTGGGCTGAAGCTCGGCGAGCTTCTGGTCATTGCCTGCAAGGGGGCGTCGCTTCCCCGAGGCTGAGCGCGCACGCGGCGGCGCACGGCGGCGATTACCACCGGATCAGTGATTTCCGGCTGCACGGGCCTCGCTGCAACTCCACCGGCCACGACTGTCACTCAAGGATGATGGAGGAGCTCACAGGCGCCGAGGGGAAGATCAAAGATGGCGTGAATAGGTCGCCGGTGACGACACTAAATAGTGTGGAAGATCCGAGAAGAAGGAGGTCGGGCGGGTCGCACAGAGCTCGGATCCTCCAAACCCACCCCGGGCGAGGGTCCAGGATGATCTGAGGTTAATCGGAGCCCGGGGTCTGGGTAAATGGCGGCCGGGTTAGGCGGGTGGAAGATGGTGAAATCGGGTCGGGCGAGACATACCCGGCTCTGGTGGTCCTGGGGGGAGAGTTGACCGGGGGTTAACAATCCCCCGTGGACCAATCAGAGCCCGCCAGGCAAATAAAACTTGACTTATTTATTTAGGCTAGAAAATGACGGAATTAGCAAAAACTTAAAACACAAAATATTTTTATTTTATTTTTTTCTATTTTTTGGTGATTTTTAATTAATTTTTGGAAATAAAAATAAGGTATTTACAATATATAGCTATACATAGGTATATATACAATAGGTAGGTTTTTGATTTTTGATTTTTAATTGTTATTTTTGTGCATTTTTATTCTCATTTTATAGTTTATTTATTTATAGAATAAAATGAGGAATAAAAGGATATTTTTATTTTATTTTTATTAATTATATACATAGGTAAAATAAATAGTTATTTACAACTATATACATGGCATATGTACAATATTTTTGTATTTTTAATTTTTGTAATTTTTATTTGATTTTTGTTTTGTTTCTTTTTATGTTATTTATTTACAATATATAACATAGGATATTTACAAAAAGTTTTAAAAATAATTTTATTTACAAGGTGAAATAAATAAAGAGACAGGGTCTATGTACAAGGTGAAGGGTTATTTTTGGTCTTTTTGATTTTTAAATTTTTATTTTGTTTTTAATAGTTTCTAAATATATACACAATATATACAATCATATTTTTGGGTGAGGAAAATATAATTTATTTATTTATACAAAGATATTTACATGAGCCCCTATCTCCCTCTACTTTGGTTTTTATGCGGTCAGGCCCATGATGAGCCCTCCCTTGGGTTAGGTTGCTCAATATTTATTCTAAATATTTCCCTCTTTTTCTTTTTCATCTTTATTCTTTTATTTTTGCACAAAAACATGCTAATTATAGGTTTTTACAAAATGCATGCTTTTGCTAATTATTCCTATTTACACATATCTACATGCATTTGCATAAGTTTTTGTAGCTAAAATATAAGAATAAAGAGTGATGAATGGGTATTCATCACCCCCCTATACTATACTTTGCTAGTCCCTTAGCAAACACTTATTTGAAAAAGAAGTGAAAAAGAAAGAAAAAGAAAAAGAAAAAGAGGATGTACATGGATCAAGGTTGAATTATTAAACTTTCCTTCATTAAATTGAAATATGGAGCTCGATCAGATCTTTGGATTATTGATGTGTCGGAACCTTATTTGGACTTAAGCTTAAAACCCAACAGCCTCTAAGTTCCACCAATCTATGGACAAGACTCCTTAATAAACCAGATCAGAACAAGTCTACATACACAAACTCTAATGACCATGAGTCTTTCCAAGCAGTGTAAGTGATATGTGGCTCCCCACCTCAGAAGCAACAAAGAAACAACCTCCCTCAACCTGGTAACTCTAATGCCTCGGTCTAGCAACTCTTTCCTCGAGAAGCGGGGTATTCCCTTCTAAGTTCAAGTGCAACCGGCTCAAGAAGAGGGGGTAGAAGTATAGAGTTTTGGAAGCTTAGCCAGTGTAGCTAAGTCTCCCGCTGCAAGCTTCATGAGATGTAACATGGATACCATAAGCTTTGCTTTATTTGACTATATACACTCCGGTGGGGTTATTAAATTTTCAATCCGACCCACCACTTTTTTGGAGTTCTTTTGCATTTTTGCATTTTTTTTTCAAGGACTTCTGTACAGCATATCTACATGGTGCAGCATATAAGAAATTTCCCCTTGAGCCTGTAGACTATCCCTCTTTTGAAGCTTTATTGCAACCCACGGCTTCTATCTTTAGTCTTCATCACCACTAGACCAAGTTGAGGTGCACTTCCTTCACTAGAAGAAGAAGAGAGGTTCCGCCTAGAAGTACTACCCTCATATGCTACCCCAAGCCAAAGGAAACTGCCTCCTCACTACCTCATCCGTGGAGAGCCATGTGTAAGTGCAGGTGCAAGTCAAGCCATTGTCTCTAAGAGTCATGCGTGTGTTGTTAAGTGCTCTACTTAAGCTCATCAAGATGACATATGCTCATAGCCTAGTGGACTCAAAGAATTAAGTCCTTATGGACCTGAAAAGCCTTAACCCTAAGTCCTATAAGGTTCCTCTTAAAGTTAAGTGGATTAAGATCTTATTCAAGCTCCATTTCTCAATTTAATTCCAGGCTTAGTTTAAATGTCAACTCTCATCCAGGAAAGATTATATACATATATGTACACAAGATGCTATTTACAAATATTTTACAATCATGCAAAATTTTTGAAAAATGTTTTGAAATCATGGATGATGATGATGCATGAAGTGCAAGTTTTGCAAAAAGATATTTACAAACATTTACACCAGATTTTTGCAAACTTTTGATTTTCAAAACATTTTGGAAAAATTTTGTACTATATACATAATTTTGATACAAAAATATTTACACAAAATTTACACAAAAGATTTTTGAAATCATTTTTACAAAAATACTTTGTACACTAGCTATGTATGTGCAAGATAAAAGAGGTTTATGTACATGAAAATTTTTTAAATTTTTGTGATTTTTAGCCATTTTATTTATTAACACACTCACACAAAGTACGAGTTATGGCTAAAGTATATATGAAATATATACACACCCCCCCTATACTTAGCTCGAACGATGTCCTCAGAGTGATCAAGAGCGATGAAGAAGACATAACTCGTGCTTAGTAAAAGGGAAGTGAAAAGGAATGGCTATGTACAAGAACGAATGAATGAATAGAATGAGAGGGACTCGGTGGTTTCCCCCTATACTTAGGATTAACTAATCCTAAGTATAGCAAGCTGTACATGAAGGGAAATCCGAGTGAAGAAGATACAGAGTCTGCTCCCCCTATACTTAGGGTAAAATATCCCTAAGTATAGGCAGCAAAACAAGAGCAAACCGAATGAAAATCACGAATATATACAAGAAGGAGGGCATCACTCCCCCTATACTTAAGGTGGAGAACCTTAAGTATAGGCAACAAAACAGAAGTGATGAAACAGACGAATGAACAACCCGGTGTTTCCACCCCCCCTATACTTAGGATGAGCAATATCCTAAGTATAGCAAAGATAATCCTAAGCGAGACCTGGGGTGAAAACAAGAACGGAAGAAAGAAGGATCAAAATAAGACGAAACACGTATATACAAAAGAGTACAATGTTGAGGTGCCTCTCAACAAGCGCTAGATTTTACGCCCCTAGCTGGGCGCCAAGGCTAGGATAATGCAGTATCAAGGTTCAGAACGGCATCGGTAAGGCGAATGCCGTACTGTCGTCGCAGTCTCGGTGTGAGAACAACGACGAACTCAACAGTGTACAGTAAGACACCCAGGTATGCAATCAGGCGGGTGTCTTCTACCGGCCAGAGATATGGAAATAAATGATCGGGATCCGGTAGCACAAAAGAAATCGTCAGCTCTAGATCAGATTGGGGTGAAAGTGTAGAGCCGAAGAAATCAAATGTGGAGAAAGATGGATCAGTCATGGAATCCTCCACGTCAATCAGTGTCTCAGACAGGTGTGGACAATCAGGATCAGGAGACTCTCTAAGCAGACTGATATCCGATGAATAGAATGAAAAGAGATCAGGCAGATCATCGAATATCTCCAGGATGGGCTCATCCTCGCGAGGGTCGTCGAGGTGAGGAAAATCAGAATCAGAATGATCTAAAGACTCGGTTTCGTGTTCCGCCAGATCGGAAAAACTCTCAGCAGGTGAAACCGAGTACTCATCAAGTGCGGCATCCTCCCACAGATAACCCTCGGGGAGAAATGCAAGATCAGAAGTGACAAGAAGAGGATCAGGATCTAGATGGTCATCTGC
Source organism: Ottelia alismoides (assembly GCA_037367405.1). Lineage (NCBI taxonomy): Eukaryota > Viridiplantae > Streptophyta > Magnoliopsida > Alismatales > Hydrocharitaceae > Ottelia > Ottelia alismoides. The sequence goes on along the minus strand of JAZKJV010001345.1, from coordinate 908,690 downwards.
GCTGCTATCAAGTATCCACTCAGTGCACCAGGCTGTATCATCATCGGAAGTGTAAGTCTCGGCAATCTGGAAGCAGGAGAAGGTACTAGTCAACACCGCGGAAGCTGGCAAAGTGTCTGCAGCTGATCCTCGCTCTGCGGCCATGCTGGCTGTCAGCTGGTCCTCAGGAAGTGTGTCTATCTCAACAAAGTGGAGGACCAAAGGCTCGAAGACGGGACTCTCTATGTCTGTACTCTCAAAGTGCTGTCCCTCCTCAAGCTGTGGCTGCTGGGCTGAGTCCTGGTGACTGTCTGCATCCAAGAAGTGTCTCTGCAAGAAGGAAACTGACTCCTCCGGGACTGGAATCTGAAGTGTCTGAATCAACGGCTGCAAAAGCTGGGGCCCCTCCGGCTCCTGGAGTATCAGAAGATCTGATATCCAAGACTCGTCAACTGAGAACTCTGGGACTGACTCGAACTCCAGCTGAAAAAGCAACGGGAACTCGAATAGACTCTGGGTCCGAACCTCTGCTATCGCGGTCATCTCCTCTGTCAATGGCACGGCTTCATCCAAATCCTCGGGCTGGTGTGTAGAAGCTGGCTCAGCATATGAAGTGACACACCGCACTGGTACTGCATCATCCTCATGTGCTGTTCCGACCGAAGCATCTCGTGCAGAAGAACTCTGTGAAAGTAGCCTCGAGATGGTATCTAGGAAGTGAATGTCAGAACTGCGGTCTGAACCGCCACATGTGGTAATCACCAGTGCTATCTGCTCTGCGGTCATCCCCCGCATGGAGATCTCGATCAAATCTGTCAGTGGAAGTCCGTGGTCTGGAAATCTCCTCAAGAGGTCAAGCAACCTCGGCCATGCCTCGTGCAATGGCTCCTGGGGGTCAACTGAAAAGTCCATGATCAAAGACCGCATAAAATCTGCTCTACGTGAGGGAAAGTATCTCTGTAGAAACTCTCGGCGTAGCTCTCCCCACGTCTCAAATGTCCTCCCCAATCGGCGATGCCATCGCATGGCTCTGTCGTGAAGCGTGAAGGGGAAGGTCCTCGTCATCAGCTCCTCTGCAGTGACATCTGAATATTTCTGTGCTCTACAAAATTCCTCGAAAGCGGACAGGTGAAGATAAGGCTCCTCGTGGGCTCCTCCTGAAAATGTCGGCAGTTGCTGAATGTAATCCAAATCCAAGACGAATGGTCCTAATGTAGAAGCTGACTGAGCTCCATGTGCTATCTGCTCCTCCATCCCTCTGGAATGGGATCTATCATCCAGGGGTAAAGGAGAAGAGAAATGAAGGGAGGTGAGGGAGGGGAACAAGATCGAAGGGATCTGGCAATCAAACAAGATGAACAAGCAAACCCCCAATTCACCTACGCACACAGAGCTGAAGACCGAAGGGATCGGTCAATTATCTTGTCAATTTTATTTTAGGTGATCATCCAGTCTATCAGAGCGATTACGTGAAGTAAATAGGTATCCAAATCTTTCTCAACCGACTGTCCCGTACTGAAAGCCGGTAATCAGTCAAGAAAGGATCGGAGGCTCTATCCTAATGTGCAGATCACTCTCTCGCTCATCCAAACCAGACAAGGAGGGGGTTACTCTCCCCAAGATAGATTTTTCGTGAAGTGTCTTTTAGGTCACGTATGATTAGCAGTCCCGATTTTATTGTTTTTCTTTTTAATGTTTTTCAAAGCAAACAAAAGGCCTAACGAATTTTTCGGTTCTCCTGATTATTAAGTCCGAAAACAGGGGGGAGAAGACGAAAAAGCCGATGCGCGAAAAAAAATCAATGATGCATGCAAAGTAAGGAAGGCGTACCTGACTCCAGCACTCTACATGCAATATGATCCGCGCAGAATTTAAAGACAGAAATAAAACTACCTAAATGATGCAGGCGGGAAAAACCGAGGCCCTAAACAGCAGTGCTAGCGTAGAACCGTCTAACTCAGTCACTCGCCCTCGATCCAAAGAGTCCGGTCTTGGCTCACCCCTCCTCTTCTCGACAGGTCGAGTTCAGGAGTAGCGCTTGTGGGGCGGGCTCGCGGCGCGTAGGCTCTCAGGAAAGTGACTAAGTTATTTTTATTATTTATTATTAGCAGGTCCAATTAACGATCTATAGGAACAGATCAGCAATTAGGTGTGGGGATCCTACTATTACGGCACAATCACCAGAAAATCCTACAGCTAGGGGCTCGATCAAAAAGCCGCGTAAACACCGGAAAGGCAGTAAAAAGTAGAAAATGAAAGCCGCGCAAAACCGCGAAAAACCGCTAAAGTCTAAAGGGTCCCCCGAGCACACCGGTGCTCGGCGAAACAGACCCGAGAGTGTTCAAGTCCAAAAGTCTGAGTGTACCTGTATTATTACAATAATAAATGAATAAACCTAAGCTATCCTCACCCACTCAACTCTCTCTCCCTCGCTCTCTCCTGCGGCTTCGTGAAGAAGGAAGCCGCCTCCGCCTCGCTCGGGTGCACCGGCGCTCCTAGGAATGCCGCCCTCGCTCCTCGGGCCCTCGCAAGAAAAAGAAAGACAAGTGGTCAGTCCAAAAGTTATTCAAATATATCAGAAGAATATATATATACAAAAATCTATACAAAAAGCCGCGAATCAAAAAGCCGCGGAAAAATCTAAAAGACTACTAAGCCGTGCTCCCCGACAACGGCGCCATTCTGAAGACACAAAAATCCCCAAGCGACTAAGGTAAAAGGTATGGAAATATAGGTCGTTGCGACCTCAGCCACTCGGAATGTGTCAATCAAGAAAAATTGAACCGCGAAACGAGTCAAAAATCAAACAAGGCAAAACAAGCGGTCCTAGCTATGAGTTTAACCTGGTATAGCTCCCAGGGTCGAACACAAGGAGCACGGATTGGCCAAAGGCCTACGAAGTAGTCAAAGAATCAGTAAAAGGGAGAAAACATTTATTTTTTTAGTGGTTTTTAATTGTTTTTAAATTTTTTTGGATTTTTAATATGTGAAGGAAATAAAAGAAAGTATAAACAAGCACACTTAAGCAATTTATTTAGCACACCAAAAATCAAGCAAAAATTCAAGAAAAAATGTTTTTATGCTTTTTGGGTTTTTAAGTGTTTTTGGTGAATTTTTGATATTTTTCTAATGGGTAGATTATTTTCTAAAAATCAAACAGTGCTAAAAATAAAAGGTACTGTCCAGCAAGGCTTAAGACACCAAAATAAAATACTTAAGGATCTTAAAAAGCCCTGGAGGTAATTTTCCTATAATCTAGGAAGAATAAGGAAAATTTGGGCACCAAAATTATTGTTTTTGGATTTTTAGATTATTTAATATGATTTTTATGAGTTTTTAGGTGTTTTTAGATTTTTAGGGTTTTTACTAAATGAAAAATAGCCAAAATTGGCTAGAAAATCAAACAACAAACAAAGAACAGTAACTAATTTTTATAGGATTTTTATAGGGGTTTTTATATTTTTTTGTGATTTTCCAATTCAAACAGTAGCTGAAATAGATGTTTTTGAATTTTTAAAAATAGTAAAAGAACTCAGAAATGTCCCCCAAAATTCTCAAAAATCCTACAACATGGCAGGAGCCATGTGTCAAATTTTTATCGAATTTTGTGGTGATTTGATATTTTATTCAAAATCTAAAAGAGGGCACTGTGCACAAGGACCACTGTGCAAATACCCGAAAGTCTGGGGCTCAAGGTGCAAAAATCCCAGCAAGTCACGCGCGTGACGCGTGCCTGGGGCACTCAGGGGCCTTCTGGTAATAAAAACCAAGTTTCTGGACTTTTTGGTAACTCGTACCAAAAGTCCAGGGGCTTGGATGCAAAAATCCCACTAAAATCCGCACATGCGCATAAACAACACTCACAGGGGCATAAATGCAATTACCAAAAAGTTATCATTCATTTCAGAATAGCCCAGATCTACAGGATAAAAGATGTAAAAAGCCCAGCAAAGCACGTGGCGAAGCACGTGGTCACATACACACAGGGGCATACATGCAATTAAAACTAAGCACAAGGTCCACAGTGCAAATAACCCTACGTAAATAAAGTTCCAAAAATATTTACAGGACTAGAAATAAAATGACAAACTAAGAGGGGGTCCTAAGTAATTTACCCTTTTATTAATGTCGAGGGATGGATGTGCGACGCGTGGTAGATCAAACGGCTGAGGTGATGCGCCGCACACCAAAGGGGACCCTCGAATAGATCCGATGGCTGAAATGCTCCCACGTGGCAGATCCAACGGCTCTGGTGCGCTGTGGGGCTGCGAAGGACTCCGGGCTCGGATCGGATGGGTGAGGTATAGCCACGTGTTCAATCGAATGGCTAAGAGGAATTGTGGCTTGACCTCGCGGCTCAACGGTGACGATCGATCCTCGTAAGATCTGGCGGTGGATGCTGCTCCGATGATGGACGGTCACGATCTAATCTGGAGCACCAAGGTCGATCTACGGCGGACGAGGATGCTGCAAGAACTGGTCGCCGGCGACTTTCGCCGGCCTTCCGTGCGCACGATGGTCCTCGTCTACCGCTCCTGAGGTGCGGGAAAGCTTCGCCGTGAAGCCCCGCACCCGATGCTCTGCTCCGATGGAGGCGAGGAGCTCCAGAGAGCTCCGACGACGTAGATGACCTGGAGCGGCTGTGCTCTGAAGTTCCGACCTCCAGATGAGGTCGATAGGCCTGGATACCTGCACAGAAAGAAAGAGGGGTCGAGGGCAAACTGCCTCGACCCGTCAGAGCGGGCGAAAGGTGTTCGGTGCTGCGATGCGATGGCTCTCCGGCGAGCGGCGGAGGGAGGAGAGCTAATACCCTGCTCCGGGGCGAGCCAGGGGGAGCGAAGGGGCGGAGAAGGTGGATAGGAGTCAGGCGAAGGTGGTGGTGGTGTCGGATGGTCAGATGGGTAGACGGAAACGGCTGGCGGAGGCGGCGGAGCTAAAACTACTGAAATGCGAAAAATCGAAACTAAGCTAATCTATGGCCTAACTAAGCTACCTGATGGCTGCTGTCGACTGGGCTGAAGCTCGGCGAGCTTCTGGTCATTGCCTGCAAGGGGGCGTCGCTTCCCCGAGGCTGAGCGCGCACGCGGCGGCGCACGGCGGCGATTACCACCGGATTAGTGATTTCCGGCTGCCCGGGCCTCGCTGCAACTCCACCGGCCACGACTGTCACTCAAGGATGATGGAGGAGCTCACAGGCGCCGAGGGGAAGATCAAAGATGGCGTGAATAGGTCGCCGGTGACGACACTAAATAGTGTGGAAGATCCGAGAAGAAGGAGGTCGGGCGGGTCGCACAGAGCTCGAATCCTCCAAACCCACCCCGGGCGAGGGTCCAGGATGATCTGAGGTTAATCGGAGCCCGGGGTCTGGGTAAATGGCGGCCGGGTTAGGCGGGTGGAAGATGGTGAAATCGGGTCGGGCGAGACATACCCGGCTCTGGTGGTCCTGGGGGGAGAGTTGACCGGGGGTCAACAATCCCCCGTGGACCAATCAGAACCCGCCAGGCAAATAAAACTTGACTTATTTATTTAGGCTAGAAAATGACGGAATTAGCAAAAACTTAAAACACAAAATATTTTTATTTTATTTTTTTCTATTTTTTGGTGATTTTTAATTAATTTTTGGAAATAAAATTAAGGTATTTACAATATATAGCTATACATAGGTATATATACAATAGGTAGGTTTTTGATTTTTGATTTTTAATTATTATTTTTGTGCATTTTTATTCTCATTTTATAGTTTATTTATTTATAGAATAAAATAAGGAATAAAAGGATATTTTTATTTTATTTTTATTAATTATATACATAGGTAAAATAAATAGTTATTTACAACTATATACATGGCATATGTACAATATTTTTGTATTTTTAATTTTTGTAATTTTTATTTGATTTTTGTTTTGTTTCTTTTTATGTTATTTATTTACAATATATAACATAGGATATTTACAAAAAGTTTTAAAAATAATTTTATTTACAAGGTGAAATAAATAAAGAGACATGGTCTATGTACAAGGTGAAGGGTTATTTTTGGTCTTTTTGATTTTTAAATTTTTATTTTGTTTTTAATAGTTTCTAAATATATACACAATATATACAATCATATTTTTGGGTGAGGAAAATATAATTTATTTATTTATACAAAGATATTTACATGAGCCCCTATCTCCCTCTACTTTGGTTTTTATGCGGTCAGGCCCATGATGAGCCCTCCCTTGGGTTAGGTTGCTCAATATTTATTCTAAATATTTCCCTCTTTTTCTTTTTCATCTTTATTCTTTTATTTTTGCACAAAAACATGCTAATTATAGGTTTTTACAAAATGCATGCTTTTGCTAATTATTCCTATTTACACATATCTACATGCAATTGCATAAGTTTTTGTAGCTAAAATATAAGAATAAAGAGTGATGAATGGGTATTCATCAAGCACCCCCTGCTCTTCCCCAGTCTCTCCGACCACCCAGGTAACCCTTTAGCCTTTCCATTTAGTTTAATTTCTTGTTTCGCCCAAATCGCATCTCCGACGTATTCCTTTGATTCCGGCCATATCGTGTACCTTCTCGATCATCGGAACGCACAGTCACCTTCGCCATTCCCTCACGCACGTTCTTCACCCCTTCACCCAACCCAGATCGTACAGGATCTGGGAATCGAGCTCCACCGTCCTCCGCTCGCCGGAGCTCACTCACCCCGACGCACCGTTCACCCTCACGCCGCTTCTTTGGGTCGAGGCACTTTGCCCTCGACCCGCGAAGCTTTTGGTTCACTTTGCAGGTCAAGAGGAGGGCATCTGAGCCCCCCTCACTTTCAGACCAGAAGCTCTACTCCGTCGACCTCGCCGGAGCCCCTCCAGGGCTCGGTTGGGCCATCGGAGACCACCACCAGCTGCGGGACGACATCGCCGACCTTCTCCGACCTTTAGAGGCAGCTGAGGAGGACCACAGTACGCGCACGAGGCCGGCGAAGCTCGCTGGCTGAGTGTTCTTCCAGAGTCCTCCATCGCCGTCCGATCAGCCCCAGCTCCCCAGTTCGCATCACGGCCGTCCATCCATCGAGGAGCAGATACCGTCGATCGTCCTGAGGGTTGATCTGCACCGTCAGAGCAGAGAGAGGGAACCACCAGCACCACCAGTCGTTCGATCTTCCACGTGTCCCCCTCTGCACCGTCGATCAGGCCCACGTGCGGAAGAAGAAAAGCGCCCGACATCTGAGACTGTTGGATCATCTACGTGGCGCGCATCCAGCCGTCGACGTTAAATAAGGGGTAATTTATCTTAGGCCCCCTCGTAGTTCGTGTTTTTAATTTCAGTCCTGTAAATATTTTGCGTACTTTATTTACGTAGGGTAAATTGCACTTTGGACCTCGTATCTTTCAGTATTTGCATCTATGCCCCTGTTTGTGTGAGACACGTGCTTCGACACGTGATATTTTGGTGCATTTGCAACTTTAGCCCTGTAGTTCTGGTTGTTTATGAATGAAGGAAATATTTTTGATAATTGCATTTATGCCCCTGTGAGCATTTTATTTCCGCATGTGCGTCTTTTAGTGGGTTATTTGCATAACAACCCCTGGACTTTTTGGTACGAGTTACCAAAAGGTCCTCGGACTTGTTTTTCTTACATATAGGTCCCTGAGTGCCCCAGGCACGTGCTTGGCACGTGTTTTGCTGGGTATTTTGCACCAGACCCCCCAGAACTTTGGGTATTTGCACTTTGGTCCCTGTGCACAGTGCCCCTCATTTATTTTTGAATAAAATATCAAATCACCTCCAAATTCGATGAAAATTTGATACATGGCTCCTGCCATGGTGTAGAATTTTTGTGAATTTTTGAGGACATTTTTGATTTCATTTGCTATTTTTAAAAATTCAAAAACCCTTATTTTTGCTACTGTTTAGAGTCAAAAACCCCAAAAAAATATCAAAACCCTTTTAAAAATTCCATAAAAATTAGTTACTGTTTATTTTGTGTTCCTTGATTTTCTAGCCAATTTTGGCTATTTTTCATTGAGTAAAAACCCTAAAAATCTAAAAACACCTCAAAACTCATAAAAATCATAATAAATAATTTAAAAACCCAAAAACAATAATTTTGGTGCTCAAATTTTCCTTTTTTTCTCTAGTATACAGGAAAATTACCTCCAGGTCCCTTTGAGATCCTTAGATATTTCATCTTTGGGTTCTGGGTCTTGCTGGATAGTACCTTATCTTTTTAGTACTGTTCGATTTTTAGAAAATAAAATACACTTTATAAATATCTCAAAAATTCACCAAAAACATTAAAAAACCTAAAAAACATAAAAACATTTTTTCTTGAATTTTTGCTTGATTTTTCATGCAGTAAATAAATTGTTGAAAGTGTGCTTGTTTTCGTGTTTCCTTATTTTCTCTACATATTAAAAATCCAAAAAAAATTTGAAAACAATTAAAAATCACTAAAAAATATTCTCTTGGATTTCTGACTACATCGTAGGTCTCTTGGCCAATCCGTGCTCCTTGTGTTCGACCCTGGGTGCTATACCAGGTTAATCTCATAGCAGGACCGCTCTCTTTTGTGCTCAATTAGTTTTACATTTTCTGAGTGGTTGATTTTTCTTGATATACCTAGTCTGATTGATTGAGGTCGCAACGACCATTTCTTTACCTTTACCTTAGTCAGTCGGGCGGTTATCAGAATGGCGCCGTTGCCGGGGAGCACGGCTTTGTAGTCATTTTTCCATATTGTCTCTCTATATTATCATTGTTTTCTGACACTCTCTCTTTGATTTTTGTGCGAGGTACTGCGTGGCCAACTTGGAGTTTATTTGTGAGGACCCGCACGGGAAGAAGAGCAGGGAGAGGAAGAAGAAGAATTTTATTTTGAGAGAGAACAATATTTTTTTGTAATAATTTAGAACTTGGACATTTGTGGACACTTGTAACTTAGCGGGTCTGTTTCGCCGAGTACCGGTGTGCTCGGGGGACCCATTTGGATTTTCGCGGCTTTTTCTGCGGTTTTGATAGCTAGCTGCCTTTTCCGGTGTTTACGCGGTTTTTCTCGAGCCCCTAGATTTAGGAATTTCTCTTGCTTGTGCCGTAATTAGTAGGGTCCCCACACTTAATTGCTTATCTGTTCCTATAGATCGTTAATTGGACCTACTAATAACAAATAATAAAAATAACTTAGTCGCTTTCCTGAGAGCCTACGCGCCGCGAGCCTGCCCCGGAAGCGCTACTCCTGAACTCGACCTGTCGAGAAGAGGAGGGGTGGGCCAAGACCGGACTCTTTGGATCAAGGGCGAGTGACTGAGTTAGACGGTTCTGCGCTAGGAATTGCTCATCTAGGACTCGGTTTTTCCTCGCTGCACCATTTAGGTAGTTTAATTCTGTCTTTAAATTTTGCGCGGATCACTTGCATGTAGAGTGCTGGAGACAAGGTACGCATTTCTTTCTCTGCATGCATCATTGATTTCTTCGCGCATCGGCTTTTTCGTCTTCTCCCTCTGTTTTTGGCTTAATCATCAGGAGAATCGGAAAATTCGTTAGGCCGCTTGTATTTATTTTGAAAAAAATTAAAAAGAAAAACAAAAAAATTGGGACTAGATAACACTATTGACCCTAAAAGACACTCACATTAAAAATTTGTCTTGGGGAGAGCAACCCCCTCCTTGTATGGTTTGGATGCGCGAGAGAGTGACCCGCACCCTAGGTAGCGCCCTCCGGTGCTATTTCTAGCTGACTACCGACTCTTCCGTGCGGGCCAGTCGGTTGGAGTAGCATCGGGTATCCTAACAGGTCACGTAAGCGCTCTGATATTTTGTGTGTTCACCCAATAAAATTGACAAGATAAATTGACAGAGCTTTCACGGTCTTCAGATTGTGTTGCGTTGGTGAACCGAGGGTTTGCTTTGCGATCATATTTTCTCCAGATCCCATCCGCCCAACTCGCCAGATCAAGATGATGGGTAGACGATCTCTTAGGAAGCCTCTGGCTGCACCGCTTTCAGGCGCGTCTACTTCACCATCTAGGTTGGCCCGTGAGAGTCGAGACCAGCTCTCCGGGCCCGAGTACGATTCCACCCTGTTCTCCCTCGATCCCCTTTCTTTTGCTACTGAGAGACATGAGCCCGAGGAAAGACGAATTGATTTGACAGAACCTGAGTTGGGCTCATCTGATTTTGCAGACGTCACTATGGCCGGAGCCGGCAGTTCAGACCCAGACTCCCGACAACCCGAACATTTTGTACTAGACCAGGGAGCGATCAACTCCACTCTGATCGCATCATTAGAGACAGTACAGAAGCAGCTACGCGATCAGGGAGCTTTCATGATTGAGATGAGAAGGGAGTTGGAGCGACTCAGAGAAGAGAGAGATCAGAGCGAGCCTGAGGACATTCCTGATGCTGATGCAGAGGCAGCAGCCGCAGCAGGACCACCGAGACCGATGCGGGAGTTACACAACCCCGGATCTACACTAATGCACCATTGGGTGGTGGTACCTGCTATCGTGGGGGACTTCAAGTTCCCTCCGAACACCCTGCAGATGCTTCCTCATTTTCACGGACTTGCCACCGAGGAGCCCCACCTCCATCTCCAGGAGTTTTTGATGATCTGCAGCACTGTCCACGACCGCCATGTGGACCAGGATACGATTCAGATGATGGACTTCCCTTTTTCACTGGCAGATAGAGCAGCCGCCTGGCTGAAGCATTTAGGGAAGTTTGTATACACCTGGGAGCAGCTCCGCACCGAGTACTTGAACAAGTACTATCCACTCAGGCGGACGAATGCAGCGAGGGCCCTGATCAACAACTTCTCCATGCTCCCTAACGAGCAGTTTCACGAGGCATGGGAGAGGTTCAGAGAGCTTCTGGATAGATGCCCACACCACGACATTTCCAAGCCGAACCTAGTTCAGAGCTTCTTTAGTGGGATGACGCCAGAGCTTCAGGGTCTGGTGAATGCTTCTTGCGGCGGGTCCTACTTTGCCAAGGACTACAACCAAGTCTGGGCCATCTACGAGGAGATGGCCGAAAATTATATGGTGATGTCCCAGACTCGGTTGTACACACAGAGATCTCAGCAGCCGCCAGGACCCGTGCAGTACCAGCGGATAGCACGGGTTGATGCAGGTCCATCCAGTTCGTCCACAGTTGCAGCCGCACAGGCAGAGTCGGCCGCTGCGGACATGGGGATTATCAGCGAGAAGTTGGACCGCATGGAAATAATAGAGAAGAAGCAGTGCCAGGGCATAACTCAGATGGAGCAGATGGCACAAACTCTGAGCGACGTGAAGACCCATCTCTTGTGTCTTCAAGAGGCACAGACGGCTTCTCAGCCCCGTCTTCAGTCGCGAGGCGATTCCGGTGGCAGCCGCAGCTCGTCCCAGCGCTCCAGCTCCTTGCAGCAGCCTAGACAAGTTCACCTTGTACAGGCGGAGCCGTACCAGCCGCAGCAGCCCTCTTACCAGTCACCACCATCTCCAGACTTACAGATGGTGGTATATCAGCCGGATCAGCCTCTGGCAGTACTGCCGCCAGACCCCTTCGATGCAGAGCCGTTGATGGATGTCAACGGGATTTGGTATGACCGTCCCCAGCCTGGGATCCGACGAGACCATCCTGGATTCAGGTGGGGGAATGGGGGTAACCAGTCCCAACAGCAGCCAGCCGGTCAGGGAGGGCAGTACTCCCAGCAGAGAGATCACCAGCAGCCCCCAGCATACCAGTCACACCAGCCATCATCCTTCGTACCTCGTCCCTACCAGCAGCAGGGACAGAATTGGAGACGTGAGCAGCAGGCTCACCAGCAGCAGCATCCTTCCTCTTACCCCTCTCAGCCGCAGCAGCACCAGGTCCAGCAGCCTCATTACCAGAGAGGCAACCCGTTGGGCTCCCATGAGAGCCCCGCCTTGGATGATCTAGCCCGCATTTTCACAGAGCAGCAGGCTACATTTAGACGGGAGATGGACGAGTTCCGCCAGGAGATGCGGGACCTGATGAGAGGGAAGGCCGCCATCCCTGCACAGATCGAGCCTAATCCGAATAGCTTGAAGAGGAAGTCTGAGCAGGTAGTTCACGCTGAGCCTACCACTCCTAGTGATTCATTTGATGATATGTCGTCGGATCTATTTGATGCTGATTTTGTTACACTTAGGAGCGGTAGAAGACCAGCAGGCGGCGCCTCATCTGAGCGACAACGCGAGGATACATCTATAGCGCCAGATGAGGAAGAGGAGAGCGGTACTGAAGCCGCACATGATGATGACGGTGGTACTGATGCCACCCGAGATGCTGATTCCACCGGCGGTACTGAGGCCGCCGCTTCACCATATCGAGGAGGTGGTACTGATGCCACCAACAGAGCCGAGCCAGCCCGCGGTACTGAGGCCGCAAGACGTCTAGTTGTAGAGCCTGCTAGAGGTGGTACTAAGGCCACCAATATTCATTCTGATAGAGATGTTGTCTTTCCTCGTATGAATGTATCTCAGGACTCTATTTTGAATAAAGGAAAAGGTTTAGTTTCTTCTGATCCCACTATGGTGTATGATGTATGTGAGGATCCGGTCATCGAACCGTCTAGGCCTATTCCTAGTCCTTCATCTGAGAAGGACCCTGTGATCCCCTTTCCTAGAGCCCTTGAGTTGGGGAAGGGGAAGAAAAGAGAAAAAGATCCAAAAAAGAGAGAGCAGGAGGAGTTCAGCCAGAGCATGATAGACCGATTTCACATCCAGCTGACCCTCCATGAGGCTTTGCAGCACATCCCTCTTCTTCAGCGATCCTTGAGAGACAAGACCACAGTCAGGAGGAAGAAGAGGAACAACACCGCAGAGATTCATGTGTTGACAAAAGCCACGTGTTACGCGATCCAGAACCATCTGCCGACCAAGAAGCCAGATTTAGGAGCCCCGTATGTCAGATGTCAGATTAGTGAGCAGAGGTTCAACCGTACTCTATTAGATAGCGGATCGTCGATCAACCTTCTTCCGGCAGCCCTTCTCGACCACTTAGAGTTGGGCACTCTTAGACAGAGCAGGACATACCTTCAGTTTGCTGATCGGTCTGTCAAGAGGCCAAAAGGGTTGTTGCGAGATGTTGTCGTCACGATTCAGGGTTTGCAATTTCCCGTGGACTTCGTAGTACTGGACATGGAAACCCCTGACTCGTTGACTGATTCCCCCATCATCCTCGGTCGCCCTTTCTTGGTCACAGCCAAGGCGGTGACTGACCATGACAGTGGGAAGGTATTCTTTCGCGTCTAGGGCGAGAGTATACAAATAGAGACGGTTAAGGACCACAGAGCCAGAGATAGATCCCGCTCAGAGGGCAGTACAGATTCAGAACAGCTGACAGATACAGAGCCAGACCTACACCAGGACTGTGATTTTGTGATCACAGATGATGAGGCAGCTTGGGCAGATCCTGCAGCACAGACCATCCTCTCATATTCAGATACAGCTGATGCAGAGAGGATAGCAGAGGATAGTCTGGAGAGCACAGCCCTGGTTCAGGATACTATTGAGGCAGCAGAGTCGGACCTTGATCGCGACACGATTTTCAGTGATGGTGGTACTGAGGCCACCCTGCTCTACGGTGGTACTGATGCCACCGCAGTTGATACAGATCCCTCGGATTCAGAATCTGATTGGGCAGATTGTGATGATCAGATGCCAGACCTGGATCCACCTGAGCCTATAGATGAGGAGGAGGTAGAGGTAGAGCAGATCAGAGACAATGCAGAGGACCCGCCTTCTCCAGATCCAGTTTGTGAGAGTTCTTTATCATTTTCCCAGGTAGATTTGGCAGAATTGTCAGCATACACACATCTTCTTCAGAAGCCAGATTTGCCAGCACCCAGCTGTCCAGAGCTAAAGCCGCTCCCTACTTCGCTGAAGTATCGATTCCTTGCGGGAGAGTCTGAGATGTACCCAGTCATCATCTCTGCCGATCTGACTGGAGAACAAGAATCCCGGCTGATGGGGGTTCTTGAAAAGAACCGCAAGGCAATTGGATGGAGCGTAGCAGATCTCCATGGGATTAGTCCCTCGTTGTGCTCCCACCATATCTATCTCGAGGAAGGGGCAAAGCCGTCGCGTGAGTTCCAGCGGCGACTGAACCCCAACCTACGAGAGGTTGTCATGAAGGAAATATCAAAATGGTGGAGTGCAGATTTTATTTATCCCATTTCCGACTTCAAGTGGGTTAGCCCCTTGCATGTGGTGCCCAAGAAGACGGGCATCACGACTGTGATCAGTGAGTCGGGAGAGGAGATTGCTACACGAGTACCCACCTCTTGGCGGGTCTGCGTTGACTACAGGAGACTCAATCAGGCCACCAAGAAGGACCATTTCCCCCTGCCTTTTATTGATCAGATCATAGAGAGACTGGCAGGGAAGAGCCACTATTGCTTCCTGGATGGGTACTCGGGCTACAATCAGGTGGCCATCGCTCCTGAGGATCAGGAGAAGACCACCTTTACCTGTCCCTTCGGTACATACGCCTTTCGACGCATGCCATTTGGGCTATGCAACGCCCCTGCAACTTTTCAGAGATGCATGCTGTCGATCTTTTCGGACATGGTAGGGGAGTGTTTGGAGGTCTTCATGGACGACTTCTCGGTTTACGGCGACGGATTCGATTCCTGTCTTGACTGCCTAGACCGAGTGCTCCAGCGATGTATTGCTACCCGCTTGGTTCTGTCTTGGGAGAAGAGTCACTTCATGGTGACTCAAGGGACGGTGCTTGGCCACATCATCTCCAACAGAGGCATGGAGGTTGATCCGGCCAAGGTTGACGTCATTAGAAAACTCGCACCGCCGTCCAATTTGAAGCAGCTACGGTCATTTCTGGGGCACGTTGGTTTTTATAGGAGATTCATTCATGATTTCATCAAGATTGCCCGACCGTTGACTGACCTCTTGACGAAAGACACCGAGTTCCTTATCGATGACAAGTGTCTTTCATCCTTTGAAACTCTCCAGCAGTGTGTTATTGAGGCTCCTGTCCTTCAGCCACCCGATTGGTCTCTCCCATTCGAGATCATGACGGACGCCTCTGATTTTGCCGTAAGGGCCGTGCTAGGACAGAGGAGGGACGGAGTTCCGTTTGCCATACACTATGCTAGCCGTACATTGGATTCCGCCCAGCGGAATTATACGGTCACAGAGAAGGAGATGCTAGCAGTAGTGTTCGCCCTAGATAAGTTCAGATCGTATATCATTGGATCTAGAGTGACTTTGTATACTGACCACACCGCCATCAGGTACCTCATGTCAAAGAAGGATGCCAAGGCCAGACTTACTAGATGGATCCTTCTACTCCAGGAGTTCGACATTGAGATCAAGGATAAGCCTGGAGTCAAGAATGTGGTGGCGGATCATCTTTCCCGACTAGAGCAGCCTGAGGATTCTGAGCAGATTGATCCTATTCGAGATACCTTCCCAGATGAGGCGATCCTTGCTATCACCTCACTCCCGTGGTATGCCGATATTGTGAACTTTCTCGTTGCTGGGAAAGTCCCACAAGATTGGCCCAGGCAGAGGCGTGAGACCTTCCTTGCGAAGGCCAAGTCCTACCACTGGGAGGATCCCATCCTTTACCACGAAGGAGGGGATAGCGTCTGGCGTCGGTGTATTCCTCAGGAGGAGCATCATAGTGTCCTCACTTACTGCCACAAGCTTGAGGCAGGAGGACATCATTCTGGGAGGAGAACGGCACAGAAAGTGCTCCAATCCGGCTTGTGGTGGCCTACACTCTTCAAGGACTCTGATGAGTTCGTGAAGAGGTGTACTGACTGTCAGAGGATGGGCACTTGTGGACAGCGTGATATGATGCCGATGTAGCCCATTCACTTCTGTGAGGTTTTTGACGCATGGGGCATCGATTTCATGGGTCCATTCCCTAAGAGTCAGGGATTTGAGTACATTCTGCTGGCCGTTGATTATGTGAGTCGTTGGGTTGAGGCTATCCCCGCCCGAGCCGCTGATGCGAGGACAGTTTGCAGATTTTTGAGAAAGAATATCATCACGCGGTTCGGGGTTCCACGAGTTTTGATTTCTGACGGGGGGTCTCATTTCGTCAACGACCAGGTGAAGGCCCTTGCTAGCGAGTTCAGTATAGACCATCGTGTTGCCACACCTTACCATCCACAGACGAATGGTCTAGCTGAGGTGTCGAATAGGGAGATCAAGAATATTTTACAGAAAGTCGTCCGCCCTGACCGAAAGAATTGGTCACAGCTTTTGGACTCGGTCTTGTGGGCATATCGGACGTCTTTCAAGACTCCATTGGGCACATCTCCCTTTCGCCTCGTTTATGGCAAGCCGTGCCATCTACCTGTTGAGCTGAGACACAAGTCACTTTGGGCAGTTACAGATATTCTTATGGATCCAGATGGTGTAGGAGACCAGAGAAGGGCAGAGTTAGCCGCCTTGGAAGAGCTTAGAGATACAGCTTTCTCAAACAACCTACATTATAAGGAGAAAGTGAAGGAGTGGCATGATTCTCATATCAGCCACAAGCATTTTGAGATTGGACAGAAAGTATGGTTGTTTGATGCAAGGCTATGATTATTTCCAGGGAAGCTACAGAGCAAATGGAAGGGACCTTACTTGGTCAGAAAGGTACACGATAACGGTAGCATTGATATATCTGAGTTATCTTCTGAGAGTACCTTTCGAGTGAACGGCCAGCGGCTTAAGCCATTTCTAGATCATGAGCCGCGGGACGTTATTGTTGCCCCGATTCATTTTGCGTGAGATGTGGTCTCTTGACTCACATCTTTTGCATCTCACGCCTGATTTTCACTGTTCCTCCGCCTGTATAGATCCAGTTGTCCATATCATTCTATTCTTTAGTCCCACATCCCTTTTCTCATCTTGTGATCATGCTATACTTAGGGTGTACTTTACCCTAAGTATAGGGGGGATTGACGGACCTGCGAGTATTCTTTTCATTCTTTCAGAGTCTGTATATTCTTCACTCGGATTTCCCTTAATGTACAACGTACTATACTTAGGATTAGTTAATCCTAAGTATAGGGGGAAACCACCGAGTCCCTCTCATTCTATTCATTTATTCGTTTCTGTACCTAGCCATTCCTTTTCACTTCCCTTTTACTAAGCACGAGTTATGTCTTCTCCATCGCTCTTGATCACTCTGAGGACATCGTTCGAGCTAAGTATAGGGGGGGTGTGTATATATTTCATATATACTTTACCCATAACTCGTACTTTGTGTGAGTGTGTTAATAAATAAAATGGGCTAAAAATCACAAAAATTTAAAAATTTTTCATGAACATAAACCTCTTTCATCTTGCACATACATAGCTAGTGTACAAAGTATTTTTGTAAAAATGATTTCAAAAAAATCTTTTGTGTAAAGCTTGTGTAAATATTTTTGTATCAAAATTATGTATATAGTACAAAATTTTTCCAAAATGTTTTGAAAATCAAAAGTTTGCAAAAATCTTGTGTAAATGTTTGTAAATATCTTTTTGCAAAACTTGCACCTCATGCATCATTCATCCATGATTTCAAAACATTTTTTTTAAAAATTTTTGCATGATTGTAAAATATTTGTAAATAGCATCTTGTGTACATATATGTATATAGTTTTTCCTGGATGAGAGTTGACATTTAAACTAAGCCTGGAATTAAATTGAGAAATGGAGCTTGAATAAGATCTTAATCCACTTAACTTTAAGAGGAACCTTATAGGACTTAGGTTTAAGGCTTTTCAGGTCCATAAGGACTTAATTCTTTGAGTCCACTAGGCTATGAGCATATGTCATCTTGATGAGCCTAAGTAGAGCACTTAACAACACACGCATGACTCTTAGAGACAATGGCTTGACTTGCACCTGCACTTTACACATGGCTCTCCACGGATGAGGTGGTGAGGAGGCAGTTTCCTTTGGCTTGGGGTAGCATATGAGGGTAGTACTTCTAGGCGGAATCTCTCTTCTTCTTATAGTGAAGGAAGTGCACCTCAACTTGGTCTAGTGGTGATGAAGGCTAAAGACAGAAGCTGTGGGTTGCAATAAAGCTTCAAAAGAGGGATAGTCTACTGGCTCAAGGGGAAATTTCTTATATGCTGCACCATGTAGATATGTTGTACAGCAGTCTTTGAAAAAAAAAAAAGAAAGAGAAAAAATGCAAAAATGCAAAAAGAACTCCAAAAAAATGATGGGTCGGATTGAAAATTTAATAACCCCACCGGAGTGTACATAGTCAAATAAAGCAAAAGCTTATGGTATCAATGTTACATCTCATGAAGCTTGCAGCGGGAGACTTAGCTACACTGGCTAAGCTTCCAAAACTCTATACTTCTACCCCCTCTTCTTGAGCCGGTTGCACTTGAACTTAGAAGGAAATACCCCGCTTCTCGAGGAAAGAGTTGCTAGACCGAGGCATTAGAGTTACCAGGTTGAGGGAGGTTGTTCCTTTGTTACTTCTGAGGTGGGGAGCCACATATCACTTACACCGCATGGAAAGATTCATGGTCATTAGAGTTTGTGTATGTAGACTTGTTCTGATCTGGTTTATTGAGGAGTCTTGCCCATAGATTGGTGGAACTTGGAGACTGTTGAGTTTTAAGCTTAAGTCTAAATAAGGTTCCGACACATTAATAATCCAAAGATCTGATCGAGCTCCATATTTCAATTTAATGAAGGAAAGTTTAATAATTCAACCTTGATCCATGTACATCCTCTTTTTCTTTTTCTTTTTCTTTCTTTTTCACTTCTTTTTCAAATAAGTGTTTGCTAAGGGACTAGCAAAGTTAAGCATAGGGGGGTGATGAATACCCATTCATCACTCTTTATTCTTCTATTTTAGCTACAAAAACCTTTGCAAATACATGTAAATATGTGTAAATACAAATAATTACCAAAAGCATGCATTGTGTAAAAAGATATAATTAGCATGTTTTTTGTGCGAAAATAAAAGAATAAAGAGTAAAAAGAAAAAGAGGGAAATATTTAGAATAAATATTGAGCAACTTAACCCAAGGGAGGGCTCAGCATGGGCCTGACCGCATAAAAGTCAAAGTAGAGGGAGATAGGAGCTCATGTGTATAGATTTTTGTAAATAAATAAAATTATATTTTCCTCACCCAAAAATATGCTTGTACATATTTTGTATGTATATTTAGAAACTATTAAAAACAAAATAAAAATTTAAAAATCAAAAATTCAAAAATGCCCTTTCACCATGTACATAAACCATGCTCCCTTATTTATTTAACCTTATAAATAAATAAAATTATTTTCTAAACTTTTTGTAAATAATCTATGTGACATATTGTAAATATAATAAATAAAAAGAAACAAAACAAAAATCAAATAAAAATTACAAAATTGAAAATACAAAAATACATTGTATATATACCATGTGTATAAATGTATATATCTATTCATTTCACCTATGTGTATAAATAATAAAAATAAAATAAAAATAGCTTTCTATTCCTCATTTTATTCTATAAATAAATAAAACATAAAATAGGAATAAAATTGTATAAAAATAATAATAAAAAAATTCAAAAATGAAAAGCCTACATATTGTATATATCCCTATATAATGTACATACCTTATTCTTATTTCCAAAAATTAATTAAAAATCACCAAAAAATAGGAAAAAATAAAAGAAAAATATTTCATGCTTTAAGTTTCTCTTAATTCGGCCATCTTCTAGCCTAAAATAAATAAACAAAAAAAATCAAATACGTGGCAGCTCCTGATTGGTCCACGGGGGATTGTTGACCCCGGTCAACTCCCCCGCGGACTCTTTCCTTTTTGAGAAAGCGCGCGTCGCCCCGCCTTCGCCAATTTCTCCACGCGCCTCCAGCCTGTCGCCCACGCAAACCCCGCGCCCGGATCCTTCGCCGATCATCCGACATCCTCGCCAGATCCTTCGCCGGGAAATCCACGCCTTCCATAGCCGTCGCCTCCCAACCCTAATCGCGACTGCCGCTATATATAGAACCACCTCTGCCGCCTCCGCGCCTCATCTTTGGACCTTCCCCTTCTTCCCAGTGAACTCCAGAGGCACCGCGAGAGTGACAGCAAGCGATCGCCCCTGTTGCAGCGAGGCGAGGAGGTGAAACCACTGATCCGGCGTTCTTCGCCGCCGTTGCTCCGCCACCAGCGTGAGCACCGAGCCTCGGGCCGAGACGACCCTTGAGGCTACGACCAGGAGCACCTCCTGCTCTTCCCCAGTCTCTCCGACCACCCAGGTAACCCTTTAGCCTTTCCATTTAGTTTAATTTCTTGTTTCGCCCAAATCACATCTCCGACGTATTCCTTTGATTCCGGCCATATCGTGTACCTTCTCGATCATCGGAACGCACAGTCACCTTCGCCATTCCCTCACGCACGTTCTTCACCCCTTCACCCAACCCAGATCGCACAGGATCTGGGAATCGAGCTCCACCGTCCTCCGCTCGCCGGAGCTCACTCACCCCGACGCACCGTTCACCCTCACGTCGCTTCTTTGGGTCGAGGCACTTTGCCCTCGACCCGCGAAGCTTTTGGTTCACTTTGCAGGTCAAGAGGAGGGCATCTGAGCCCCCCTCACTTTCAGACCAGGAGCTCTACTCCGTCGACCTCGCCGGAGCCCCTCCAGGGCTCGGTTGGGCCATCGGAGACCACCACCAGCTGCGGGACGACATCGCCGACCTTCTCCGACCTTCAGAGGCAGCTGAGGAGGACCACAGTACGCGCACGAGGCCGGCGAAGCTCGCCGGCTGAGTGTTCTTCCAGAGTCCTCCATCGCCGTCCGATCAGCCCCAGCTCCCCAGTTCGCATCACGGCCGTCCATCCATCGAGGAGCAGATACCGTCGATCGTCCTGAGGGTTGATCTGCACCGTCAGAGCAGAGAGAGGGAACCACCAGCACCACCAGCCGTTCGATCTTCCACGTGTCCCCCTCTGCACCGTCGATCAGGCCCACGTGCGGAAGAAGAAAAGCGCCCGACATCTGAGACCGTTGGATCATCTACGTGGCGCGCATCCAGCCGTCGACGTTAAATAAGGGGTAATTTATCTTAGGCCCCCTCGTAGTTCGTGTTTTTAATTTCAGTCCTGTAAATATTTTGCGTACTTTATTTACGTAGGGTAAATTGCACTTTGGACCTCGTATCTTTCAGTATTTGCATTTATGCCCCTGTTTGTGTGAGACACGTGCTTCGACACGTGATATTTTGGTGCATTTGCAACTTTAGCCCTGTAGTTCTGGTTGTTTATGAATGAATGAAATATTTTTGATAATTGCATTTATGCCCCTGTGAGCATTTTATTTCCGCATGTGCGTCTTTTAGTGGGTTATTTGCATAACAACCCCTGGACTTTTTGGTACGAGTTACCAAAAGGTCCTCGGACTTGTTTTTCTTACATATAGGTCCCTGAGTGCCCCAGGCACGTGCTTGGCACGTGTTTTGCTGGGTATTTTGCACCAGACCCCCCAGAACTTTGGGTATTTGCACTTTGGTCCCTGTGCACAGTGTCCCTCCTTTATTTTTGAATAAAATATCAAATCACCTCCAAATTCGATGAAAATTTGACACATGGCTCCTGCCATGGTGTAAAAGTTTTGTGAATTTTTGAGGACATTTTTGATTTCATTTGCTATTTTTAAAAATTCAAAAACCCTTATTTTTGCTACTGTTTAGAGTCAAAAACCCCAAAAAAATATCAAAACCCTTTTAAAAATTCCATAAAAATTAGTTACTGTTTATTTTGTGTTCCTTGATTTTCTAGCCAATTTTGGCTATTTTTCATTGAGTAAAAACCCTAAAAATCTAAAAACACCTCAAAACTCATAAAAATCATAATAAATAATTTAAAAACCCAAAAACAATAATTTTGGTGCTCAAATTTTCCTTGTTTTCTCTAGTATACAGGAAAATTACCTCCAGGTCCCTTTGAGATCCTTAGATATTTCATCTTTGGGTTCTGGGTCTTGCTGGATAGTACCTTATCTTTTTAGTACTGTTCGATTTTTAGAAAATAAAATACACTTTATAAATATCTCAAAAATTCACCAAAAACATTAAAAAACCTAAAAAACATAAAAACAAATTTTCTTGAATTTTTGCTTGATTTTTCATGCAGTAAATAAATTGTTGAAAGTGTGCTTGTTTTCGTGTTTCCTTATTTTCTCTACATATTAAAAATCCAAAAAAAATTTGAAAACAATTAAAAATCACTAAAAAGTATTCTCTTGGATTTCTGACTACATCGTAGGTCTCTTGGCCAATCCGTGCTCCTTGTGTTCGACCCTGGGTGCTATACCAGGTTAATCTCATAGCAGGACCGCTCTCTTTTGTGCTCAATTAGTTTTACATGTTCTGAGTGGTTGATTTTTCTTGATATACCTAGTCTGATTGATTGAGGTCGCAACGACCATTTCTTTACCTTTACCTTAGTCAGTCGGGCGGTTATCAAGCACAATAACTTTATTTGCAGTTGAGGCAAGATAAATGACAAGCTTGCCAAAACCACCTACTCTAACTATCTAAAGTAAATTAGTTGTAGCACCCACTTAGGCAATCAAATCAAAATTTATACTCTATACCTCTCTTCATTTACTAGATGAAGGAGTCTAGGTCGAACACTAAGAGAAAAAGAAGTCAACTTAATTCTAGTCATGTATCAATCACACTCAATTCAAGCTTAATCTTGCTTTTGTGTTTTTAATGCATTTTTTGAACTTTTAGGGATTTTTGAAATTATAATATTTTTTAACACTGTTAACTATACCTATAATTAATGGGAATATACATACAAACATACATAAATTACACATTCTTATTTGATTCGAATGTTTTATTTTTTATTTGTAATTTTAATAATTATTTTTAATTTTTAATTTTCATTATTTAATTTTAAAAAAATAAAATATTATATTTTACTTGTTAAATTTTAAATTTTTAGTATTTATTTTTTATATTTTTAATTTTAAATATTTAATTTTAGATTGTAGTTTTAACATTACTCCTTTTTTATTTGAAATTTTTAATTTTACATTATAAATTATAAATTTATATATTTTTTACTTTTTACTTTTAGTTATAAATTTTGAATTTTGAATTATTAATTGATACTTTTATTTTTAAATTTTCAATTTTAATTTTCAATTTTATTTTAAATTTATGTTTTTATTTTTAAATTTAATTTTTTACTTTTTAAAATTTTATTTTTTATTTTTAATTGTTACTTTTACTTTCATTTTATGTATAATTTCAATTTTATTTATTTTATTTAAATTTTAAACGTTAAAATTTTTCATTTTTTGATGTTTTGATTTTAAAGTTTTCATTTTAAATTTTAATCTCCTTTAAAATTTATATTAAAATTTTATAATGTAAAGGACAAAATTATTAACATGCCCACATAGAGGGAAGAATGATCTTAATATAAGAAAAAAATATTAACATGCCCACATAGAGGGAAGAATGATCTTAATATAAAGGTCTTGCTTTTGAGTTTTCTTCCTTAATGAATACGAGTTTCATGGTGTTTGGATGGACATAATGGTAAATATCATGTAAATTAATATAACTTATATGTTATTGATTATACTTATAATTAGAGTCTAATTTTGATGTTGACCTTTTTATTTGAATGAGTATAGAAGTATTATTATAAAGAAAGCGCAAGACACATACAACTTATTATAACTCAAGAACTTAATTGTATATATGAGATTAATCAAGACCCAAGAATAAGTTGCATCATGTATATCAATACATCCACTACAACAAAAATAACATATACTGATGGTTTTTCAAATATGTCACTATACAGTCAATTGTTAAATATATTGTGATGAGAAGAATTCCTTGTAAAATGATTTATTATACTTGAAATAAATGATAAATCTCACAATTATCCATATAATGATACTTATACATCACTATTTTTCAATAGTCATCGCTATTTTTCCATACAACCCTTGGTTATTCATTTAATTTTTATTAAAATTTTCCTGAATAGGTGTTAACTCATTTAATAATATATGTTGTTAAAATTCTACCTACAGAATATAAGACAATGAATATTTAATTATTTGTCACACTGAAAGCTAATTTTATTGTAGTGCTAGTTAGTATAGTCTACATGAGTATGATGTGTATCCTAGTTGTGCCCTACTTATTTTCAAGTGTAAATGAAGACAATCTTTCAAGGGGTATTATCACTTGTGACCTTCTTAACTTCTTCAACATCAGTTATGACCATCCCTTTGTAAGATATGTTGTCCCTGCCTTGTTATAAAATTCACATTCTACACTTTTGTAATATCATTTATGCATCTCTTACCTTAGCAGAAGGATAGAACTACGAGTATGTAAAAAGTCACGGATACAACTGATATTACAAAAAAAGGAGTGTATAACTGATATTGCAGAAGTTAAGAAGGACACGAGCGATAAACTCCAAAACGTTAACGTTGGCGTATGTATTATCTACATTGACATTTTAACTAAAAACGATTAAAAATAGTGGTACTCTATATTAAGCACTGTAATGGTCGTCAGGGTAACTCTGATATGTAAAGAAGTCAATGAGGCGTAGCTGTCGATCGAGGGCAACGTCTTTCTTAATATAACTTTTGTTTTATATTCGAAGTCCTGAGATTTGGTATATATGGGCTTGATAAATGCTGCTTAAGGAAGTAAATCACCCTTGTACATTTCGTTGTAACGAAAGCATCGTATTTGTTGTTTATTTAAATTTAGGGGAGACCCGTAGTGTGAACGGGATGTGGGCATTTAACAAGTTGAAAGCACGGATGTTGACCCAATCAAAAGATACCACATGTGAATGGAGGGACCTAACTCGATTAACTTGGGCGAAGAAGCTTCCGCTCCTCACATCTGGCGCATGGGGTCATCGTTGTTCCGGTGTTCCTCGTCAGTTCGATGAGTGTGTGCGTGGGAATGCCTTCTTGGACTCATCCCCAACGACATGCAATTCTTGTCCCTTCGCCTTATTTTTCCTTCCCTCCTCGTCGATGGGCACGAGGTGCACGAAATCAAGGTTCATGATTAAACCGGATGTTTGGTTAAACAGCTTCAAATAGAGTCAAGTGGACCAACCTTATTTCGCCTGATTTTTTATTCCCTTCGATTATGAATTTATTAGATTGAATGGAATGATTCGGTTTGGTTTTTAAAACCCTTTGTCCACAAAAAGTAGAGAATCAAAGCTAGACCTGGTATGTTGCCTTTCTCCTCTTACTAACTCGGGAAGAAAAGGTCCAACTCCAACTACTTATTTCCCAATTCTGCGCCTGCGCGTCACTGATACCGTAGAGCACCATGCATGTTATTACCCAGCAGGCAGCAATGGAATTCTAGTGGAAAGATTCCAGATGTGTTGTTTCGTATCACGCACGGCGGAGAGAGAGAGAAAGAGCGAGATCGGGGAGGGGAAAAAGAATCAGAAAGCTGTGTGTACCCGAAAACATGCAGACGCGCGCGCGTTCGCTGCGTCTAGAAATATCCGGAATCCATCTTCCTCGCCACCGCGCTTTCACACACAACTGCCTCCTGCAAATTTAAACGTGCTTTGAGAACATCGCTTCCGTCAGCCATAACGACCACTACAGACCCCACTTGAGTTGTGGAGTGGAGGACAACTCCCGGCAAAATTGATCTTACCCAACCATCTCATGGTTCTTATATATTCCCCTCGAAATCGTCCGATTTTTTGTTCTTTGGCCGACTTCGTGTGAACCCGCGCCGTGTTCCTTTGGTCAAGAGTGACTGTAGCTGCGCTTCCTATTAAAGCAACAAAATCTGCTATAATAATATCTTTTCCAGTAATTTACGACCAGGACCCCAAGCTTTCTATCTGATATTAACACGATTTCCAGATTCAGAGATGTCACGGCTTGAGTCTCAAACCAGTTTAATGGTAACCAAATGTTCCTCGCTTAGCCTCTGTAGTTCAATTCACGCAACATTGTTTGAACAGGCACATGTCACATTGTTACCTTTAAAATATACTCAACGATTTAAATTACTGCAGTTGTAAGTTTGAGTACCACTTTGATATCAGAGGGAATGTTTGAGGACCTAATGCTAAATTACTTTATAATTTTCAATGATTCAAGGTTTAATGCGTGAATTCAATTTCAGGACCTAATTGATATCGAATGGAAAGTTTGAGGACCTAATTTTTTATAGCATTTTATAGCATAACATAAGTATAGCTCCGTGATTACTTTACTGTTGATGTTTAGATAATTGAATCGAGACCTCGAGCAAGGTTCAAAATCTTGACATGATTTCATTTCAGTCATCTAGGAAATGGAATTTCGAGGAAAATTTCATAAAATTTTGATGGAAATCTCGGAAATGGCTCAAAATTATAAGTTTTTTAACCATTTTCGAAAAATAAGATCATCGAAGTTATTAAAACAATAATTAACTTAAAAGCACTGGCTTATATCACACATATCGCTCAACTATATCATGTGTATCACACAGATCGATCATATCGATGCTAATGTTCATTGGTGACTTATAGATATTGGAAAAGGGGTTCATCTTAAATAACTTACAAATATACACTTATATCACACACATCTTATTGGACATGCGAGCCTACGACGAGCCATTATGCAATAAATGTTATTGCGAATATCATTCCCAAAAATAATAATGAAGAATAAATAATTTGCATAATAGGTCTTTTAGTACAATTAGGGTTAATTACCATAGCTATCTTAATAACCATACAATTGTTAATTCAACTATTGAATCATAGAGGATGGTGCTTGGATGAATATCTAAAGGGTTAGATTGAGACTCATCAAGCACCATCAAATGATTGTTAAGAAATGATCTCTAACCTGAGTAGGAGATGTCAATCCTTTCTCAATTAGGATGATATCCGACCAACCTCTTGATGCAGGTCCTCTGCATAGGAATAGAGATTCGGAGGTGTTAGATTAGTTAGGTCAAAGAGTTGACTTAAGGAGATCGAGATAACCAAAGTCTTATGTCGTATGCTGTCACGATATAAGCGTGCATCCTCTGATCAAAGATAGATGTATTACTATATTTCTGAGTATGTACATTTGGCATACCAATAGGTTGGTGACCTAGTCAAGGTCTATACAGCGGCATGCTGATGTGCATGCGAGGGCATATGAGTAATACGATCTCTCAAAGGGATCATGCAGGTTCATTACTGAGCCGGAAGACATGAGCTCACTCATGAGATATTGAGAAGAATCAAATTCCGTGCACGATCGTTTCGCTTTGGAAGCTTGACTAAATTTGTAGGCTTGATATATACTTTTGGAAAGTATATGATCAAGACCTAGTATGATATATGCTTTTGGAAAGTATATGATCGATACTGACTCCCAATGATCAAATCAGAAACTTAAAGATAAAACCATGAAGTAGACAATATAAATTTGGTCTGATATTTTAATTTTGTTCTGGATCTTCCAGTATGTAGGACGTACAGGTATTGGGAATGCCTGAGGGTGATGTGATCATAAACGATTGTATAACCATGACACTTCCATTCCTAGGGAGTCATGAAACGGGTCTGGATTTTAGTGACTGCTCTTAATAGAGAAGTAATCTAATCTTGGTCCAAATATTGGACATTGATCTGATTGTGATTCATATGCAATGAGAAGATTAGATTTGCGGTCTTGATTTAATCAAGCATCCATGGGAGGCCCGAGATCTGGATTTGAGATTTAATCTCAATATCCAAGTCACTATACGTGGAACAGTACAGTCTCCCTATCCTTATCTCCAAGTATCCGCGG
This sequence comes from Ottelia alismoides, assembly GCA_037367405.1. NCBI lineage: Eukaryota > Viridiplantae > Streptophyta > Magnoliopsida > Alismatales > Hydrocharitaceae > Ottelia > Ottelia alismoides. The sequence goes on along the minus strand of JAZKJV010001345.1, from coordinate 880,929 downwards.
AGAAAGAATATTATCCTTGAAAGAGTTCATGATACTTTCATTGTTGATATTATATATCCAAGCATTGAGAAAATTGATAATTAAATATGTTTAATTATCATGAATGATATGAATTTGATTCATATCATAAGGAGAGTTATCCTAGATAATTAAATGTTATTTCATTATCAAAGGTGTGAATAATTGATGAACGCGAAATTTGCCTCTTTAAGAATCAGAGAATGTCGTAGTATAGCAGGCAAATCTGGTTCAACAAAAACCACAATCCTTTGAATGTTCTGGAATATTTTTACTTGGCAAGTCTACCAAGGTCGAACACAGGGACACGAGCTGCTCTATCTATTTATCGAATTTCGATCAGTTTAGAGCATGTGTGAATCATTTCTCAATTACATGCCTTCAAGCAGATGCATAAGATGCATGTAGATTATAATGTAATAAATTGATGCATGCATTTTTAGTTGATTTTCTGTTGTAGTTTAGAATGATGTACGAGAGTAATGCAAAACATGCACTAGTTAATTACAAAATATGCCTGAAAAGGTCACTTAAATTGAGCACAGATGATGAATTGAAATCAGGGTTGAATTGAGAATAACACTATGACCAAACATCTATTTATGACAAGACAATTGAACAAGAGGCATCATCCTAACAGTAAAAATTCACTTTATTTAAAATAGTGTCAGATGAGAAAATTAAACATACCATGATATAGATGAGGAAAGAAGGATCAACATGACAATAAAATCATGCAATTTGAATCTACGATGCTCAAGTTATGAAGAAAACAATGCAGGGGCATAATTGTAATAAAAATACAGGAAATAAAAAGATAACTATTACAAATAGGTCCCTAAAGGGACCCAATTGCAATTAGCAAAAACTGCCTGGGCACCATTGTAATTTTTCCGTGTGTACGGGGGCCTATTTGTAATTCTTCAAACATGCGAGGGTCTCCCTCTAAATTACCCAGGCACACACGTGAGGCACGTGCCTAGGGACCAATATGCAAATACCAAAAGTATCAGGGACTTATCTGTAAAATATTCAAGCCCTCATGTATAGTGCACGTGAGGAGCCTAGGCTCGGGACTCCCAATTGGTTCGGGACACATAGATATGTAGGCTCGGGGCGAGGTTCGGCAGACCCGACGCTGCTGGGTCGGAATAAGGCTCGGGGTGTCCACGTGTCTTCATCATGGCCGTCCGATCTAGATGATCAGATGGCATCTGTGCCTTCTTCTTCCATCACTGGCTGCCAGAGGAGGAGGGGCTCCGACGATCTACCTGTGGCTCCTCCGTGCTCCGAGGCCTCACCGGAGGGTCGAGGATGAGAGCTAGGGTCCTTACAAGAGACCTAGATGTGCTGCGAAACTCCGGAGCTGGTCGGAGGTGACGGTTGATGAAGCTTCATCGGAGGGGAAATGCGTGAAGGTGCTCCGATACAAACTTCAGCCATTGAGGGTTCTGCATGCGTTAGACAATAGCCAAAGAGAAAAGCAAGTGTATGCGAGTGTTTGATGAGCGAATGAAGGCTGTGGAGGTGATGGGAGGCGGTGGTCGTATGCTTCTTCTTCGGTGAAGGGGAGAAGAAGGGGAGTCGGAGCGGGGAATCTTTTGGAGAAGAGGAGGATGGTCGGCGTTGATGAGGGTGATATGGCAGAGGTATTTGGATGGTCGGATGGAAGTGGATGATGGTGGAGTTGACAGGACAATTCAGAGAAAAAAATAGAAAATTACCTCTCCGGAGAAAGGTGCTGACGGAGGCGGTGATCTGGGCTGAGGTCCTCATCGGACCTCTTGGGTCGTCGTACGACTAGGCGGATCATGCCTCAGTGCTCAGCGGTGCTCAAAAGCAACCGCGACGTGGACGAAGGCCACAGATCTCACTAGAGGGTGGTGACCATTGTTGCCTCGACAAGACCGCCCTCTGTTGTCACCGGAGGGCGGAGGAGGCTAGGATGAGCCCTCATAGATGGTGGATGATGGTGACACTGAAGGGAGGAGGGGTTTTATAAGTGGTGTTTCGGCCGTTACAGGTGGTGCTGGGGGAGGTTTCGAATGGCTGGGGGAGTGATTGAGGAGTGAAGACGAGGGTCGTGAAGGTGGCGCGAGGAAGGTGAAGGATAGGGCTACGTGGAGGAGCGTTTTGATGCGTAGGGGGTGGCTTGTGGTGCCTTCCAAAATTGGAAGGAGGCGGTGCATTAGAGAGGGTAACGACTGGGCTGGAGGTAGGGGATGAAATCTTAGCCGTTAGATAAAGCGATCCAATGGCCAGGATGATGGTGCGGGAGTAAGTGTTGATGCGATTTTTCGCGGTTTAAAAAGTTGATTGTACCACATCGTTGTTGTTCCACAAAAAACCACAATCAAACAAATAAGATTACAACTACAAGCATGTTGGAAAAATATGAGTTGTATAGTGCAAGTAGAGGTTCGTATCCGTAGGGACTAAGCAAACTTGCAATTTTCGTTCTTAAAAACTTGATTCGTAATGTAATATGGGAAGATGAGATTTACTTGCAATATTTTTTAGAGAGAATGATGAATCATAAAACTTACAAAAGCACATACTTTCAAGAGAAATTAGATTTGAGAGTTGCTTACATCAAAAGAGTTGTTCCTTCAAATTTAACTTAAACCAACTAACCAAGATAATAAAAATTCATGCGACAAATAAGATTGGAAAGAAATGCTTCTCTATTTGATTCCAGAGTGAAGGCGACGATGATGGCGGAAACGAGAGTGTGCGGGAAGATGTGTGGGCTGATCGCACACACGAGTATGGAGCCGGGGAAGATGGTGACGGAGATGAGCTTGGGCGAGAGAGAATAGGTTGCCTTGGGCGAGAGCTTCCTGGGAGAGAGGTCGAAGTCGAGAGGGAATGGTAGGAGTAAGAAGTCCCCTCCATTTGCATGGGAGGGGGTCATTTTATATATATGTTGGAGGTGGCTCCCCTTCTTACCTGCACATAAAAACAATAAACATTACCAATGCATATGATTTAATATTTTCATGGGAAAAAGGTGCATGGGAAAAAGGTGCATGGGGAACATGGGTTTTAAATGCTTCTTGAGCCATGTATTGTATGAGAAAGGGAGAGGGAATAAAGAAGGTGAATTTTGCACAATGTTTCCTCTTCATTTCTTGCTAAGAAATTGTGTAGAGTCAAATTGGATTTAATGATCATGTAATTTGTTTGGATAAAGTATTTCAATGAGTAATTGGATTTGATAATGAAGAGAGAATTTGATCATTAATTTAATTATGCACTTTTAGAGGTTATTTTCTTGTTGTATTTGCAGAATCGATAATGTCTGGATTAACTGATGTTTGAGGTGTATGTATCAGATATTAGTGGAATTCTTTTTGTATTTTGTATACTATTATACCAGTATAATATGTACTCATCACACCCCCATGCTTAAATCTTGCTAGTCCCGAGCAAGAATAAGATAAGTAATAATGAAGGATAAGGAAAATAGCCAAGATAGATCTGGTGAGGGTTTGCAACAGACATACCCACAAAGTCTTCGCGTTTTCACTTCTTAACCACACAAATATACGACTTCAGTAGAGCCGACCCATGAATTAATGATTTGTTCGAATTGTCGACTTGACTTGAGTTTTATAGTTTCAACAGCCTCTCAGTTCCAACAAAATCAGACATGCTTTCAGAAGGTCGATCAGGTCAGCTCATCCCTAAGAAACAAGTATTCTCTTTGACTTTGAATGGATATAAGCAGTGCTAGTGATAGTTTAGCTTTCGTGAGTCAAGAGAACGAGCTAACAACACAATCTATCAAGGTACCGAATGATTCCCTACACATATAGCCTCAGTCCTCACTTGAGTTCAGGCATATTCTCTTTTTATCCAAGTATGTCAGTGATAACTGACATTTTGCGAGGGTCAAAATATATTGTCGCTGAGGCGACCGCTCACAGAACATCGGTTAATCAGCAATTAACCCACATAAAAGAATAAATCAATTGAGTCCCAAAATTGTGAATTAACATTTAACTTTACCACAAAATGCATAGTGAACAAGCATGTAGTGGTCGAACCACAGAGAGAAATACAAAAGTGCAATAGCCTAAGATGTGCCTGTACCAAAGAGTCGTCCTTGTGTGAAGCCTATTTTTGTGGGTTTTTATTTATATATATATATATATATATATATTTATTTATAATATATAGTTATATATACAGATATAATTTATAGAATATAAATATATAAAGACATATACCCATAGAGGGTATGTATAAAGTATATCATACATACATATGTATATATTTATCTATATATATATATATTTTAATTCTCAGATTGTTATACATTAATAAATATATGTGTATATATATATATATTGTTTTCATTTTCTTTTTCAATAAGGGAGTATATATATATTGTAGAGAGAGGGATGATACAATATTTATAAAAATATACAAAAATAGTCAAAAATTCAGAAATAAAGTCTTTTTGGTATTTTCATGATTTTTTACTATTTTTGGGATTTTTGGGCATTTTTCAACTGATTTTTGGTATTTTTAAATACTGAAATAAAGTAAAACAATGGAGTAACTACTGGCTGGGGGTAAAATGGTGATTAAAAATATCACACAGACACAAAATTTTCCAAACCATTTTTAAAGTAAAGAGGTTAAAATATAGAAACTACAGAACTTGAATTTGCAATTTTTAGGGTTTTCTAGAATTTTTTTTATATTTTTTAGAAGTTTTTGAGTATTTTTGAATTTTTAAGGTTTTTCTTTTGAAATTTTTAATGATTTTTGGACTGACACTTAATTATGATAAAATAGACCATAACTATTTTTTTGGATTTTTTCGAGGTGTTTGACTATTTTTTTGGTATTTTATATGCTAGACAATAAATAAAATGCATGTTTTTGATTTTTAATACATGAAAAAATGCAACAAAATTAAAAACTAAAATTATAACTTGCAAGAGCAAGCTAACAGGAGCCTATATCCATTTTTGCAAAATTTTTCAGGTTAATATGGGGCATGGAATAAATGGATAAATCCTACAAAAATTAAACAGCCTAGCAGGGGCATTTTTGCAAATAAAATATTTCTCAGGGACATCCATGCAAAAATTACTACAAAAATGAACATTTACTTTTAGTTTTGGGGCTATTTTACAAATAACAAAACCCGCCAGGTTTAAAGTGTAAAAATCACGCGCCTCACGTGGGACTACACGTGAGGCGCAGAAGGACCAAACTGCGAATATAAAATAAACACAGGGGGCCTACTGCAAATATTACAATTTATTTACAACGTGAGGTTTTATTTTTGGCATTAAAATTTAAATACAAAAGGTGGGGGATATGTCTGAAAGTTACCCCCAAAGGCACGCGATCCAACGGCGTCGATCACTTCACTTAGCCACGCGTCGCTGATGAGCCAAAACTCCACTAATCCGGATCAGGTAGAAATATCACTCGGGTTGTTGCGACCCGGATCGATGAAATCTTAGCTCAATCAAGAAAATCAAGGTTCAGACCACCAAAATCAGACAAAAATCAAGGAAATACGATAACGGTCCTGACTATTAGATTAGCCTGGTATAGCGACCAGGGTCGGATTCAGAGAGCACGTAATAGCCTTGCGGCCTACGAAGTAGTCTAAAAAAAGAATAAAATAAAATCAAAGTGTTTTTGGTGGATTTTTAATTTTTATAATTTTTTTGAATTTTTGATTAATAAGGAAAATGAGGAAAGCAAGTAAACAAGCCTATTCGAGCAATTATTAAAGCATTCAAAATCATTCAAAAATTCAAATAAAAATGTTTTTATGTATTTTATGATTTTTACTGTTTTGGGTAATTTTTGGTATTTTTCTAATTTTTATTGAATTTTCAAAAAATAAAACAAGGCAAGAAAACAAGCACAATGTCCAGCCAAGCTTGGGGGACTTAGACAAAATATCTAAAAATGCCTAAAAAGCCTGGAGGTAATTTTCCTGTATAGAAGAAAATTCAAGGAAAATTTAGCCACTGGAATTATTATTTTTGGATTTTTAAATTAATTATAAGAATTTTTATAGGTTTTTAGTTGTTTTTCAATTGTTATGAGTTTTATACAATGAAAAATGACCAAAATTGGTCAGAAAATCAAACAAGGTAAATCAACTACTGTCTAATTTGATTGTAATTTCTAGAGGTATTTTAATATTTTTTTGTTAATTTTCAAGTCAGACAGTAAAGAAAAAGCTTGTTTTTGAATTTTTAAAAATATTAAATGAAATAAAAAATATCTCCAAAAATTCTAGAAAATTGTACACCATGACAGGAGCCATGTATCCAATTTTCATTGAATTTGGAGTTAGTTTGATATTTTATTAAAAATCAAAACCAAGGTACAGTGCACAAGGACCTGTACGCAAATAGGAGGAGTTCCAGGGGGTCCGGTGCAAAATTTCCAAGAAGTCACGCGTGAGGCGCGTGTCTTGGGCACACAGGGACCTAATTGAAATGAAAATAAGGTTCTCGGACTAATTGGTAACATGTACCAAAAGTCCGAGGGTCTTAGTGTAAAATATCCAAAATATAACGCACATGCACAAATTCAACACGCACAGGGGTATATATGCAATTAACTAAGAAGTTTCATTCATTCATTAACACCCTAGAAATACAAGGCTAAACATGCAAATATCCCAACAAAACACGTGTCGACGCACGTGATCCACTACACACAGGGGCATACATGTAAATGCAAGAAATGACAGGGTCCAAAGTGCAAATTACCTAATGGAAATAAAATATTTAAAATATTTACAGGACTAAAAGCAAACTACTCTAAAGCTATGGGCCTAAGGGAATATTTAGTCTTTATTAAGGAGACCGTCAGATCGGCGCCATGTGGAGGATCGGTCGACTGGGGAAGGGTGGCGCCCAACGCTGGGGTCCCTCGATGCTAATCGACGGCTGAGACCTCGCCACGTGGTAGATCGGACGACAGTGGAGGCCTGTGGCTAAGCCTCACTGAGCCGACGGTCTGGATCGCTCCTCCAAAGATCGAACGCTGCTGATGTCTCCTCAGATGGACGATGGAGATGCAAACTGGAGCTAGGAGACAATCCGACGGTGTCTGGAGGTCGAGGAAGAACTGATAGCCGGCGACCTTCGCTGGCCCGCTGCGCGCGCTCCTGGTCTCCTCGCGGGACTCTGATGATCGGAGAAGAATCGTTGTGGGCTCCCGCATCGAATAGTGCCCTCCGATGGCTCGTCGGAGCTTCTGGGAACTCAGACGAGGCCGACGGAGACCAAGCTGCTGAACCAGACGGTCCAAGCCCTCAGATGGGCTCGGACGTACCTGAAAAACACTCCAGCAGACTCGCGGGTCGAGGGCAAAGTGCCTCGACCATGTAAGCGTGGGTGAAGGTGGTAAGTGCGGCGGGGCGGTCAAGCTCCGGCGAGGTGTCGACGGTGGAAGTCGAAACCCCAGCTCCTGTGTGAGCTGGGTTGAATGGAGGGACGGAGAACGTGCGCGGGGAGAAGGCGAACGTGATAGGATGGTCCGATGATCGCGACGAGGGGGGAGTTGGCCGGAATCGAAGGGGAACGGCGATGGGTCGATTTGGGGCAAAACTGAAATTCGAGAAATAGAAAGGGAAAGAGAGCTACCTGGGTGGATGGTTCGACTGGGCTTGAGCTGTGGAAGCTCTGGGTCGTCGCCTCGCAGGTCGTCGAGGCCCGAGGCTCGAGCTTCACCTTCAGGCGGAGCACGGCGGCGCTAGGACGCCGGATCAGTGGTTCGAGCACCCTCTGCCTCGCTGCTACACCACCGGGGTGAGCTGTCACTCTCGCGAGGATGATGGAGGTCACTGGGTGGAGAAATGACGAGCCAAAGATGCGGAAATGGGAGGCGGAGCTCGAGATTTATACTGCCAGGGGTCCGGCTAGAATCGATCGGGTAGGGCAGCTTAGAGCGCGGACCCTGAGGCGGGCATCCCGACGGGGGTGTCGGATCTAGCACGAACGAGAGGGACCCGGGGTTTGGGTAGACGGAGGTCGGGTCGTGACGCGAAAATCTGAGAAATCGGGTCGGGAGTCACGACCCGTGGGAAGTGGTCTACAGGGGGGAGTTGACCGGGCGGTCAACATCCCCGTGGACCAATGAGAATCAGCCACGTCAAAATGATTTAGAAATTAGAAATAAAATAGGAAATGGTCGAATTAAAGAAAACTTAAAACATGAAAAATATTTGTTTTAAATTTTTCTATTTTTTGTGATTTTTAATTATTTTTTGAAATAAAAATAGGGTACTTACGTAATAGAGCTATATATAGGTATATCTACAATATAGGGTTTTGATTTTTGATTTTCAATTAGTTATTTTTATACATTTTTATCCCTATTTTATATTTTATTTATTCATAGCATAAAATTAGGAATAAAAAGGTATTTTTATTTTATTTTTATTATTTATAAACAAGGATGAAATAAATAGATATGTACATGTATATACATGGTATATTTACAAAGTTATTTTCGGATTTTAATTTTATTCTTTTTATTTTTTTGTTTTTATGGTTTTTATTTTATTTATTTACAACATAAAGGATAGAATATGTACAAAATTTTGTGGAACTTAATTTATTTATTTATAGGGTGAAATAAATATAGATAGGGGAATATTTACATGATGAATATGCACAAGGTAGAGTGTTTTTGTTTTCTTTTTTTTTATTTGATTTTTTTTTTCAATTTTTATTTTGATTTTATATTTACTAATATATACAAGCCACTTTTATTCTATTTTTGTAGGAAAATAGATTTATTGTATTCACAAGGATATTTACACACATGAGCCCCTATCTCTCTCTACTTTGGCTTTTATGCAGTCATGCCCATGCTGAGCCCTCCCTTGGGATTAGGTTGCTCAATATTTATTCAAAATATTTCCCTCTTTTTTTTATTCTTTATTCTTTTATTTTTGCACAAAAACATGCTAATTATAACTTTTTACACAATGGATGCCTTTGGTAATTATTTGCATTTACACACATATACATGCATTTGCAAAGGTTTTTGTAGCTAAAATATAAGAATAAAGAGTGATGAATGGGTATTCATCAGTCGCGCATCTGACGGCGGATACCGGTTCGTCGATGAAGGCTTCTGATTAGATCCGCCTCGCGGATCGGATGGTGGTGGATGGGCTTCATCTGACGGTTGACGTTCAATCTGGGCCGTGCCTCCTGATCGGACGGCGATGGAAGTGTCTGGATGAACAGGGAAGATGCTCGCCCCCGGCGAGCTTCGATCGTGGAGCGTGGGCTCCTCCGGGCTCCTTCTTCGCATCTGGGGGGCTCTGCTCGTAGCTGGAGGCTTTCCGCGTCTGCCGGCGGTCTTATCATGGCTCCTGGAGGTCCGAAGCACTCGGACGAGGTCGATGAAGGTCGGGACCCCCAGGAACCTCTTCCTGATTGGAATCGAGCCCAGCTGGGCTCCTTTCTTCATTTGACCTGCATAGGAAGAACCGGGGTAGCGAGGCCTATCTCCTCGACCCTGGGTTTTGAAGCTCTATCACAAGATAGAGTGAGGCGGAGGAGCTCCGGCGAGAGGCGGAGGTGGAGCTCCGATTCGCGAGACCAGAGGTCCTCGGTTGAACAAAGGTGATAGGTCGATGGAGAACGCGATGGGGAACGAGATGAAGGGTGAATGGTGGTCGGAAACGATAGAGATCACGGTGGAGAAGTCGCCGGAGCGGAGCTCCGGGGAACTTCGAATTTTTGATTTTAAGCTAAGCTACTGATCTAAAGGCTAAACTGAGAATGGAATTTAGATGCTGAATTAAAATCTACCTAAAATACGATAAAAGGGGCAGCTCTTATACCTGGGGGCCACCAGGGAGCAGGACGGATGCCGGAGCTCCGCCACGTCAAAATCTTCCCTCCTCCGGCCGATTCGAGGTGCTGGAACACTCCCCCTGTCACGAGGAACCTCCCAGGATCGAAATCAGGGATTTTGGGCGGATTAAACTGGCCAAATTTGAGGAGGGGGACGAAGCTTCTTATTTATAGACATTGGCCTGGAGACTCATTGACCGGCGTTTATTGATTAATCCAGTGAGTATCGAGTTGATCTAAGTTATCGGCGGGTATCAGTGATCATCAAAGATCATTTCTTGTGAAGAAAGAGAGCTCGATCGATGGATGGGATGGCCGTAAAAAAGGGACGAAATCAGGGGAAAAGATGGTTCAGAGATGCCAGGTCCCGGATGGGACAGTTGACCAGGCGGTCAACAAGGGCTGGCGCCCCATTGGTCCACATCGGCCACTAGAAGGCAAAACAGGAAACTTTATTCTAAAATGATTTATTTATCATAGTAAATGATTTTATTAGAATTTTCTTATAAAATAAAAAATGTGTATTATTTCATGTAGTATTTATTTATGATTTTTATTTAATTTTTCGAAGTGTTTTATTATATTTTTATTTTGATAATGTGTATATGTATGTATTTACATGTATTTTGTGTATTTTATTTTTAATTTGTTTATTTTATTTTATTATTTTATTGTCTTATTTTATAAATTTAGAATTTATTTTTGTGAGTGTGAGGGTATTTTTATTTAATTTTTATGAGTTTATTTTTATTTTTGAATAAATAGGGATATGTATATGTAGGTATACTTGTAGGTCTTTTACCTGTATATTATATATACTTTATTTATTTAATGTATTTTATTGGTTTTTATTTTAGATTTATATTTTTGATATAGTATGTATAATATGTACATCATTTAAAAATATGAGAAAAGAAAATAATTAAAGAATGTTTTCCCTTTTTATTTATGTACTTATGGGATCATAGGTATTTTGCCTACTCTATTGCATAGACTTATTTTATTTTGTAAATCCCTTTTAGTTTTATTCTAATTTCAGTATGTTCCTATATTATATACATTATTTACAAAATTCTAAAAATATAATTTGATAAAAATAATGGTCAATTAATAATTTGAATATTTTAATCAGGCAGGCTGCACAATAAAGGTCAAAAACCTAACTTTTGCAGATGGACTCCAAAAATTATGAAACCAATTTTATTAAATAGTTCTTAGAAATCTATATACAATTAAAGGTGAGTTTGGGTGATTTGGAGTTTTTATTTGCAAGATATGGGTATGTGAAGTTGAGATTTTGGCTTTTTATTCTGTGTATAAAATGTACACTGTGTATTATTTTTGTACAAACTCAATTTTGTAATTTTATTTAAATTATTGTCTACAACTTTTATGTACAAAGTTGCTTTATTTGATGAATGAATAATTATATACAAAATAGGTGTCAAAAATGCATAAATAAATGTATGAATAAATGAGGTATTTATTGCACACTGGCCCTTATCTCCCCCTACTTTATTCCTTGTCGACTAATTCCATGTTGGCCTTGGTCTCGGGGTTCGGGTCATAAAATATCTGCAATATTTTATTCCTTTTTCTTTTCTTCTCTTTATTTTATAATTTTGGCATTAAACACCTTATTTTATGTACAAAGAATTCAATAAATCATATGTGCTATTATGTACAAATTGATGCTATTTACATGCATTTGCTGGGGTTTTCGAGGCCAAAATGATAGAATAAAGGTGATGAAATGGAGGTTCATCACCCCCCTATACTTGCCTTTGCTAGTCCCTAGCAAATACTTATGCAATAAGTACAAAAAGAATGAAGAGAAAAGAAAAAGGAAATTGCAAATAGAACAGATAAAATGAATAAGATAGCTTTCAGTATAATCTCTTGTCCTTACAAAATAGGATTTGGAGCATAGGTTAGACCTTGGTGTGACAATGTGTGTGGATCCTGGATGGGAACCAAATTTAAAACACAACAGCCTTCGAGAGTCACAGAACTCGGTTCAAATCTCCTCAATAGCCAGGTTAGAACTAGCCTACATCATACGCAAACCCTTATGACTACGAAGCTGACTTATACGGTGTAAGTGATGGTGGCTCTCCCCAACTGAAATGACAAAGGGACTGACTTCTCCAGAATGACAACACAATGATTCCCCAATCCAGCCCTACCGTCGAGGAGCGGGGTATTCCCTTCTAAGTTCAAGTGGCATCTAACTCAAGAGGAGGAGGTGGGGAAAAGAATGGATGGTAGCCAGTGTAGCTACCTATCCTGGGATGCAAGACCAGTGTAGTCAAGTCATCCTGCTGCATGCTTACATGGTATAACTCTGATGCTCAAGCTTGCTTATTTTCTATACAACATATATACATACTCCAGCAGTCACTTTTATTTTTATTTTCAAGCCTGTCCACTTTTTTTAACATGCTATTTACAACAGCATTTACATAAGGACTTTTTTCCTCTTGAGCCAGAGGACTATCCCTCTTTTGAAGCTTTATTGCAACCCGCACTCTCCTGTCATTCGATTTCATTGAAACTGGACCAGGTTGGGGTGCACTTCCCTCCCTAGACGAGGATGAATGTTTCCACCCATGTGCGTCTCAGACTGGCAAATCCAACCCCCTTACCACCCCAACTGAGTTGAGCCAAGTGAAAGGTGCAAGTGTCCAAGTGAGGTCACGACCGACAAGAGTCATACGTGTGTCTCGAAAAGTTCTAGTTAGTCCACTGAGGTGACTTGAACCCAGCCCTGATTTCTCAAAGAATTAAGTCTGAATAGACCTGAAGTACCTTAAACCTAGTTCCCATAAGGTTCCAGTGCAGTTAGGTGCAGTAAGGTCAAACCAAGCTCCAATCTTCGACTTTATTGGACTAGTTCAATCATCAAGCTCAATACAAAGAATATGAATGATATGAAAATGCTATTTACAAATATGCAAAGAATTGTGCAATTTTGCAAAGAACTTGAAAACAGAGCAAGGAATTTTTACACAAAGAATTTACAAATAAAAGAATTTTGGTACTCAAAGAATAAAATATATACAACTATTTACACGGGCGTGCCGCTTTATTTTACAAGACTTTACAGGTTTTAACAAAGTAATTTATTTAGGTTGTTTAGCAAGAATTTTATGTATTTTATTCATGATTTTCAAGTATTTGTAATGATGCTTTTATTCCTCAAGCCTAGTTTGAAAATAATTTTGCAAACTATAGTACACAGTAATTTTTGCAATCATTTACACACATTTGAAAACTATTTTTGCAAAGATTTTTCACACTATACATACATTTTCCACAATAGTTTTGACAAACATTTTTCAAAATATTTGCACATAAGTTTTCCAAATCCTTTATTCCACACAAAGAAAAGTTTGCAAACCAAACGATTTTACACAGGTTGAAAACATTTCACAGCAAAATTTTCAAACAATTCACACTATTTTTCAAATCATACTGTATAGGTATCTAACCTGATTTATTAATCAGTATATACAAAAGAAGAAAAACTGTATTTGCTGTACAATATGGTTTTGGCTCTTACAAGCTTTATTTGGGATTATGCTTATTTTTGTATGAGAGATTTTTTGTGCAGACTCCTCAGACTTATTCAAGAATCTCTTCACAAGAGTTTTGAAAACTATAGTCCAAAATAATTTTGCAAACATGTACACACATTTGACAATGATTTTGCAAAGGTTTTTCACACAAGATAGATAGATTTTTCAAAGCAATTTGACAAACCAATTCTTCAATCATTTGCACACTGATTTTCACACATTTTATTTCACTCAAAGAAAAGACATTTTACAAACGAAACTTCTTTTGCAACGGTTGAATACTTGTACACACTATTTTTCAAGCAAATTTTTAAAAGATTTTTGAAAGAGAATATTTTGCACAAAATGTTTTTCCTGACTTATTAATCAGTGCAAGTACACAAAGTCTGAGGAGCTCACAATCATCTTTTATTATTATAGAGTTACTTATTACTTTTTAGATTGAATTGATGTTTTATTTTTCAGTATGAGTTATGGCTTATAGTATATACATGGTATATACGACCCCCCCATACTTAGCTTGAGCTATGTCCTCATAGATCGAAAAGAGAAGAGAAGACATAACTCGTACTGAGTATAGACAAGTCTAAAAAAATATATGAATGAAAAATGAATGAATGAGAAGTTGACTGTCCCCCTATACTTAGGATCAAAGAATCCTAAGTATAGCAGACTGTACACAAAGCAGGGAGGGTCAAGGGTGTGAATACACAGATCGTACTCAGATTGTCTCCCCCTATACTTAGGGTAAGATATTCCTAAGTACAGACAAGAAGAGGAGACAATGGAGAGGATCTAAATGAAATGAAAAACTCGGGGTGCGCATCCCCCCTATACTTAGGACAAAGTACGTCCTAAGTATAGAAAATTGTCTACAAGGGCAGCACCTTTTTGATACAAAGAGAAAATAGAAAAGTAAAAGAAGAAAAGAAGAAAATTAGATAAACAGTGGTTGGAGTGCATTGTCTGAATCTTTTGATGCTGCAGCTGTTGTGGATATGTCATCATGGTGCACGAGCTGGATGGAGTCAACAACAGCCAAGAATGCATCTGGTTCGAGGTAAGGCTTCAGGAGTTGGCCGTTGACGACGAAGGGCTGTGCGTCAGGGGACAATTTTGATATGGCAATACTTCCATTGTCACACACTTCACAAACTCGAAATGGCCCTGTCCACTTACTCTTCAATTTGCCTAGGAATATCCGCAACTTTGCATCAAATAACCACACTTTCTGTCCAATATCAAAGGTCTTTCGTCTGATGTGCCGGTCATGCCAGTGTTTCACTTTCTCTTTCTACATCAAGGTGTTATCGTATGCATAGTCTCGGAACTCCAGAGTCTATTCAGATCATCCTTTCTTTTCTGACCACTTTTGCATGAGTCCAAATTGCAACTGTTGATTGCCCATAAAGACTTGTGAATTAATTCCACAGGCATATGGCATGGTTTTCCACATACAAGACGATAGGGCGACATGCCCAAGGGAGACTTGTAGGCGGTTCGGTAAGCCCATAGGACCGAGTCCAAGAGTTGAGACCAATCTTTTCTGTTTGGCCTAACAAGTTTCTGCAGGATAGTCTTGATTTCTCTGTTTGATAACTCCGCCATGCCATTGGTCTGAGGATCGTAAGGAGACGCGACACGATGATCGATGCCGTACTCCTTCGTTAACTTCTTGACCTATTTGTTAATGAAGTGGCTACCCCCGTCTGATATGAGAATTTTCGGTATCCCGAACTGCGAAATGATGTTCTTTTTCAGGAAATGGCATACTATTCGGCTGTCGGCAGCTCGAGCGGGGATAGCTTCAACCCAACGACTCACGTAATCGACAGCAAGAAGGATGTGCTCAAAACTCTGACTGCTAGGGAACGGTCCCATGAAGTCAATGCCCCATGCATCGAAAATGTCTGCTATCTGAATGATTTTCAGGGGCATTGAATCTATGGCAGTAAGTGTACCTTTAAATCTTTGACAGTCAATACATCTTTTGACAAATTCTGTAGCATCCTTAAATAATGTGGGCCACCAGAAGCCACACTGAAATACTTTGGCTGCCGTACGATCCCCAGAGTGGTGTCCACCAGATTCGAGCGAGTGACAATGCTCGAGGACAATAGATTGCTCCTCCTGAGGGATGCACCTGCGCCAAATGCAATCTGCTCCTTCCCTGAATAGAAGAGGATCCTCCCATTGGTAGAACCAGATGGTCGACATGAATTTGTTCTTCTGATTCTTCGTCCAATCCGACGACGTTACCCCAGAGGCGAGGTAGTTGACTATATCAGCATACCAAGGAAGACAATCCACAACAAGGATTGATTCGTCAGGAAAGGTTTCTGTGATAGGTGCATTATTCAGAGGAGGCTCATGCTGCTCTATTCTGGAGAGATGGTCTGCTACCATATTTTGAACTCCAGGCTTGTCCTTGATTTCCAAATCGAATTCCTGGAGGAGAAGGATCCAACGAATCAGTCTTGTCTTGGCATCCTTCTTCTGCTGTAGGTACCAGATAGCAGAGTGGTCAGTAAAGATTGTGACTTTTGATCCCAATAAATAGGATCTGAACTTCTCAAGGGCGAAAACCACAGCCAGCAACTCTTTCTCTGTCACGGTGTAATTTGTCTGTGCTTCATCTAATGTTCTGCTAGCATAGTGAATGACATAGGGCGCTTTCTCTTTCCTTTGCCCAAGAACAGCCCCGACTGCAAAGTCTGACGCATCGTTCATTATCTCAAAGGGAAGAGACCAGTCCGGCGGCTGTAAGATTGGAGCCTGAGTAATAAGCTACTTCAACTGATTGAAAGCAAGGAGAACATGCTGATCTGCATTAAACTCTGTTTCCTTGCCCAAAAGTTCTGTCAGAGGTCGGGCAATGCGGCTGAAATCCTTGATGAATCTTCTGTAGAATCCCACATGCCCCAGGAATGACCTCACATTTTTCACTGACTGAGGTGGCTGGAGATTTGAAATAACATCCACCTTTGCCGGGTCGACTTCCATGCCACGTTTGGAAACGACGTGGCCCAGCACAATGCCTTCAGTGACCATAAAGTGGCTCTTTTCCCATGAAAGCACTAAATTGACTTCTCGGCACTTCTGAAGCACTCTGTCTAGGTGCTCAAGACAAGAATCGAAACTATCACCATAGACAGAGAAGTCGTCCATGAATACCTCGAGAAAACTGCCTACCATCTCGGCGAAGACTGCTAACATGCATCTTTGGAAGGTTGCAGGTGCGTTGCATAATCCAAAGGGCATTCTCTTGAAGGCATAGGTGCCGAACGGGCAAGTGAAGGTA
The DNA here is from genome assembly GCA_037367405.1 of Ottelia alismoides. Taxonomy (NCBI): domain Eukaryota; kingdom Viridiplantae; phylum Streptophyta; class Magnoliopsida; order Alismatales; family Hydrocharitaceae; genus Ottelia; species Ottelia alismoides. The sequence continues at coordinate 864,166 of JAZKJV010001345.1, read as the reverse complement.
GTCTTCTCTTGATCTTCAGGAGCGATCGCCACTTGGTTGTACCCGGAATACCCATCCAAAAAGCAGAAGAACTCCTTGCCTGCGAGTCTTTCCAAAACTTGATCAATGAACGGCAAGGGGAAGTGGTCCTTCTTAGTTGCTGCACTAAGACGGCGGTAGTCAACACACACCCGCCAGGATGTTGGTACCCGAGTGGAAATTTCCTCTCCTTTGTCATTTGTAACCACGGTCAACCCGGATTTCTTTGGAACTACATGCAGTGGGCTTACCCATTTTGAGTCGGAGATGGAATAGATGAAGCCTGCGTTACACCATTTCGTTATTTCTTTCATGACGACGTCCCTGAGGTTAGGGTTCAACCTTCTTTGGAATTTGTGGGACGGCTTGGCATCTTCTTCCAGATAGATGTGGTGTGAACACAAAGCTGGATTTATCTCTCGGAGATCTGATACGCTCCAACTAAGTGCCTTGCGGTTCTTTTCTAGAACCTCGAGAAGTCGAGATTCCTGATCCGAATTCAGCCTGCTGCTGATGATGACCGGATACATTTGTTCTTCACCCGCAAGGAAGGCGTACTTCAGGCCTGCAGGAAGTGGCTTGAGTTCTGGTTTTGACTTGTCCAACTTGTTGGTTACTTCAGACACTATGCTGGTAGTGGGATGTACTTCCTTGAAGCTGCTACCATCCTGATCATTCTGTTGAGATCCTGGTGATGTGCCGAATGGTTCTGCGCTAAGCTGATCATGTTCGGTCTGGAGTGAATTATCAAAGAGATGTTCCTGCATCTGAGAATCTGTCTCCCAAGAATCGTCGGAGCAAAGGTTGACTGTGCTTTCCAAGTCCTCCTCGAGTGTGAGGATTTCTCGAGTCCATGAATCATTCAATGACACAGATGAATCTCTAATCTTAGCAATAAAGTCACAGTCTACTTCTGATGCTGCCTGGCTCTCATAAGTCGTGGCATTCGGCTCTCTGCTCATGTTTATAGTGATTTGCTTGGCATTCGAGCTAAAAGTAATCTTGCCAGACCCGTAATCAACCACGTCACCTGAAGTACGTAGAAATGGTCGACCAAGGATGATAGGGGTCTGGAGCAGGGGTGCTGGAGAGTCCATATCAAGGACTATAAAATCGGCTGGAAATTGCATCTCCTGCACTTTAACTACGACGTCTTCCAAAAGACTTTGAGGCCGCTTGACGGATCGGTCAGCGAACTGAAGGATCATGCGTGTCTGCTTGAGCGGACCCAACCTGAATTCTTGTATTATGGATGAGGGCAGAAGGTTGATAGAAGATCCACTGTCAAGGAGAGTGCGCTCGAAGACCTGGTCAAAAATCTCACAACTGATCAGAGGTGCTCCCGTATCTTGCTTCTTCTGTGGGAGGTTGCTGATGGCTGCAATAGTGGCCATGGAGAGTACGTGCTTTTCTACATCTCGGCGTCTGTTCCCCAGTGTTGGGTGACGCTTGTTGGTACATGCCTCCTTTAGTCCTTTCTTCACAGCTGACATGTACTCCACGACCTTCAATAAGGGCATCTCAACAGTCAGCTTGTCTAATATTTCCACAACTCCTGGATCAGACAATGCCTTTTTTCATTTTGCAATTTTTTTTGTTTTTTCTATTGCATGAGGAAAAGGAATATGTACATCTCTAGCAGGATAAATAGAGTTCTTATTTACATCAAAATCATCGCCCATAGAATGTTGTACATCCGTGCTACAAAAAGGAGTACAAACTGCATCCTGGTGTGCTGGTGCCGAGGGGCGAGCAAAAAGTATAGCTTCGGCTCCATCTGCTGGCGAGGGATCGGCTGCTGTGGGCGGCTCCTCCAAGGCTGGCACGGCTTTGCGTCGGCTACAAGCTTCTTTTTGTTGTTTTTGCTTTTGCTAATTTTTTTGTATTTTTGGCTGGGACTGATGCTAGGAATGCACGACGGCTGGAATGGCTTCTCCTTCTTCTTCCTCCTCACCCTCCCCTGTAGCTGGCACGGCTGATGCGGAAGATGATGATTCACCTGTTTCTTTATTCACCCCAATCTTTGCAGCAGGCGGAGGCAAGGCCCTACCGCTCCTGAGAGTAACAACATTAGAATACACAGTAATATCACTTTCTGAGATGGACAAGACATCACATTCTACCTGCTCTTTCTTCTTGAAATTGTTGGGGTTGGCTTCGACCTGAGCTGGAATAGTGGTTCTGGTGGCGGTCAGGTCGTCAAGCCTCTTGGTCATCTCTGCCAGCCCTTTGACAAGTTGGGCCAAGCAGTCCATGGTCGGGTTTACTAGAGTTGCCTCGGTGGATTCGGCGTGCAGACCACGCTGCTGTTGCATATGCTGGTGCTGAGGCTGTTGTTGGTAGTGCTGAGGTGGTGCAGGAAGTTGGAGCTGCTGATAAGAAGGAGGAGGATACGGTTGATACTGCTGGGGTGGAGCAGCTGCATACTGATGGAAGGGATGTGGGTGACGGTATGGCTGCTGCTGGTATTGCTGGTTCTGCCTCCATTGATTTGCATACTGGGGAGGCTGATGATATGGCGGCGGCGGCTGTGAGGACTGCCCAAAACGACCACCCTGAGGCTGGTGGTATTGCCAGTTGGCTGGGGGCTGACCCTGGGGTTGACCCATAGGATGGGTCGGCTGTGCTTCGTGACTCCATACCCCGTTACTTCCTGAACCAGGGGTGGTGGTGGTGGGAATGCAGATTCAGATCCTGATACAAACTCTGGTTGGTACACAACCATCTGCTGCTGCAGTTGTCCCTGGTCGGGTGCCTGCACGTAGTACACGTGCTGGACTGCCGATGGTTGCTGGCTCGGCTGAGGCTGGTGTAGCGGTGGTTGCTCGTCTTTCCTCTCAACTGGAGCTTCTAATGGTGCTGCCGACTGAACAGAATTGATGGTGCCCACCAGCAGTTCTAGCTGCTTGGTGATCTGATCCAGCTTGTCTAAATTCTGAGTCCTCTTCTCGATCACAGCGAGTTTTTCGAGATACTGTGATCGTTTCTCAATAATATCAACCTTCGAGAGATGGCCCCCGATGATGCTGAGGTTGGAGCTTTCATCTCTCTCCGCCTCGCAGGACGCTGCCATGTGTACTTGTTTCTGGAGGATTTGGGGTTGCTTCTGGTATGCTTTTGATGAAGAGAGGGCGGCCTCTCCTTCGGCCATTTCTTCGAATATCTGCCAGACTGCATCTTCATCCTTGTTGAAGTGTGAACCCCCACATGCTGCATCAACGAGCCTTTGGCTCTCAATGTTCAGACCCCCAAAAAAGTGTTGGACCAAACTGGTCTTCGGGATCTCATGATGGGGGCATTTTTCCTGCAGATCGGTGATCTCTCCCAAGCTTCGTGTATGGATTCATGTGCCCCTTGGGAGAAGTTGTTGATACGTGCTCGCATTTGGTTGAGCCGACCAAGAGGATAAAATTTGTGCAGGAAGGCGGACTTTAGTTCCTCCCAGGTGGTTACAACCTTCCCCAGATGGTTGACCCAATAAAGGGCCTTGTCTTGCAGGCTGAAGGGGAATGCCATCATTTTGACAATGTCCAGAGGGACATTCGGATAGTGAGTAGATCGACAGATGCGGGAGAATTGCTGCAGGTGGATGTACGGCTCTTCATTTGTGTTTCCATGAAAAGATGGAAGGAGAGCGAGGAACTAGGGCTTTAGCTCAAAGTGAGCGTGCACCGGTGGAATGAGAATCCACTCGGTCATCTGGCTGTCTCCAGGATTATAGGTCTCCTTTAGTGTAGGCTTTTGTCCCCTAATTTCTGGCTCTCCGTCGTCATCAGGTGGACCACCACCTCCTCCTCTACCTCCTCCTCCCTCGGCTCTGTTCATCACATCATTCAGCATATCCTAAAAAGCGGTTTGGGCCAGGGCTTGCTCGGTCAGCTGCTGCTGGATAGCTTGGATAGATGCCAATAGTTGTGCATTAACCTGATTCTGATATGGCATCTGTCCTTCTGGTTGAGGTGGCTGCTGACCCTTGCCCTTTCCTTGAGGAGTCAGACAAAATGGATTTCGGAGTAGAAGCCAGGGCTCAGTCTGCCCTTCTATATGCAGGATGAAAGAATCCGAATCAGACCACTTGCATTATTGTTTAGCTGTCATGATAATTGTTGGAGTTAAGATCAACCCCAACATGTTGTGAATGGAATAAGATGTAGACTGAAATCGACTTCCATTCATAACGGCGAAAATGGGACAAAAGTGATCCCAGTTTATTGGGTTGCCAAGAGAAAGGTAGAAAACGAGGAGTCTGGAGATCGATCCGCAAGATCTGGATCAGGGTCTCGGGAATCGCCTCGAATTTATTGGCGACATCGAGTCCATGGAATCGATGTGGGTGTCGGTAAGGGTCCCGACGGAAACTATCCCTGGATCTATTTCGTAAAGCAAGAGAGAAGTGGATGTTGGAGGAAAGATACGATGGTCAACAAAGAGTAAAAAGGAGTGCAAAATAGTAGAAAGGCTCAAATTGAGCGGGGGTCAAAGAGGATTGACACAACAAAATTTGTGCAAAGGCGCGGGACTTAATCTTTGAACCTTAATCTAGATCCATACAAACACAATACAAGATTGGGTTCACCAACTCACGCCATGTGAAGCCGTAAAGGTTCGGCTACTTATTATCTTTTCAGTTTTAGAGTTGTTATTTCAGGCATATCTTTTAACAAGTCCTTAGCACGCTACCACTATAGGAGAGAGAGTACTGCCAGAAAAGTATCCTGTACTTATCCTCCTCCTTTGTAACCTGTAGTCTGTACTTTTTGAGGTCCTTGTAACCCTTCCTGGATCCCTACTCAGCCAAAGAAATAGAGAGAGGAAGCCAATAAGCGAAACCAATACTTCGGTTCTCGCTCGCAATGGAATCACCCGTGAGCGTACAAGAACCTACTCGGACGCAAGACGATGAGACAGACACCCCCGTGAAGGCGTGGCTTATGCTCGGTACTTCGGACAGGGTCGATGCTCTACACAATAGAGAGTCATCATTGGTGACCAAGCCCTACTCGCCCACGTACGATAGAAGCGCCAATACTTCGGTAATCCAGGCGATACACAAGGCAGTTGCAGACTGGGATTTTGGCTCTATTCCTTATGGGACGTGCCTCGCTCAAGGGAGTAGGGTTTTGGTCCCCTCCAAGGTACCTGAAAACAATGAGGGCTTTATGAACCCAGTACAATGATAGTCCATTAAAGATTTTAATTAAGGTTAAAGTTTGTTTAGCAGTCCCCTTGTTTTAGTTTTTTGGGTTTTCACTTTTTTTGAGTCTGTTTCACACCAGCGCCTAATGTTTTTGTAGATTTTCATTTAAGTCCTAGGTGCTCAAAATCAGAGGGAGATAGCGGAAAAGCCATGAAAGTTTGTTCTATGATGGAAATCTCACCATTGAACCGAATGATGCATGCTGAGTTAGAAGAGTTACAGTGCATCCCAGCTCTCTCCATGTGGTATGCAAAATAGAATTTTTAAACCTATCTACATGGTGGTGTGCATTCGACAAAATTGCCCTAAACATTAGCTGCTATTAATGTGAAGAACCACAAGTTGGTCACTTATCTTTAACCTAAGGGTCTGGTCTTGGCTTACCCCTCCTCTTCTCGACACACTCGAGTTCAGGAGTAGCGCTTGATGGGGCTCGCTCACGGCACATGGGTTAAGAGATAAATGACCGAACTGTTTAAGTTTAACTAGATTCATACGAAGTAGATTATAGGAACATGCATTCTTATTAATGTTTGGACCTAGCTACCAACCTATATCTAGGGGCTCCAAGCACACAAAATAAAGTAAAATAAAGGCGGAAAGCTCAAAACTTCGGCAAACAAAGAAAAGAAAGCGATGGAAAACTCGGAAAGCCACGACGAGGCCCCCAGGTGAACAGACACCCGAGCACTGGACCTCGTTGTGAAGAGTAGAGTCCAAGTTATATTACATGCCAAAATTGTTTCTCTCTCACCATAAATTACAAAAATGATCCTAATTGCTCTAGACCTATCTAACTCCCATCCCTTGGTATCCTTGATGCTCTCTCCAGATGGTCATGAGGTGAAGACCACCCTCCTCCAAGCTCGGCTGCCTTGGCTCCCTAAGAAACCATCCTCGCGTGGTGGGCCCTCGCATCAAAGTCACAAAGAGAATGAATTAGTATAGCTCAATTAATAGAATAAACAGGAAAAAATTAATCACAATAAATAACGCAATAAAGCATAGTGATCAATTACAAAATAATTAGCTGCTTACACAATCAATGGTACATCAATGTTTAATCAAGAATGACAAAATTAATAGGCTACGCTCATTGCTCCCCGGCAACGGTGCCATCTGATAACTGACATTTTGCGAGGGTCAAAATATATTGTCGCTGAGGCGACCACTCACAGAACATCGGTTAATCAGCAATTAACCCACATAAAAGAATAAATCAATTGAGTCCCGAAATTGTGAATTAACATTTAACTCTACCACAAAATGCATAGTGAACAAGCATGTATAGGTCGAACCACAGAGAGCAATACAAAAGTGCAGTAGCCTAAGATGTGCCTGTACCAAAGAGTCATCCTTGTGTGAAGCCTATTTTTGTGGGTTTTTATTTTTATATATTTATACATATATATATTTTTATTTTTATAATATATAGTTATATATACAGATATAATTTATAGAATATAAATATATAAATACATATACCCATGGAGGGTATGTATAAAGTATATCATACATACATATGTATATATTTATCTATATATATATATTTTAATTCTCATATTGTTATACATTAATAAATATATTATATGTATATATATATATATTTGTTTTCATTTTCTTTTTCAATAAGGGAGTATATATACATTGTAGAGAGAGGGATGATACAATATTTATAAAAATATACAAAAATAGTCAAAAATTCAGAAATAAAGTCTTTTTGGTATTTTCATGATTTTCTACTGTTTTTGGGATTTTTGGGCATTTTTCAACAGATTTTTGGTATTTTTAAATACTGAAATAAAGTAAAACAGTGGAGTAACTACTGGCTGGGGGTAAAATGGTGATTAAAAATATCACACAACCACAAAATTTTTCCAAACCATTTTTAAAGTAAAGAGGTTAAAATATAGAAACTACAGAACTTGAATTTGCACTTTTTGGGGCTTTCTATACTTTTTTTATATTTTTTAGAAGTTTTTGAGTATTTTTGAATTTTTAAGGTTTTTCTTTTGAGATTTTTAATGATTTTTGGACTGACACTTAATTATGATAAAATAGACCATAACTATTTTTTTTGGAATTTTTCGAGGTGATTGACTATTTTTTGGTTTTTTATATGCTAGACAATAAATAAAATGCATGTTTTTGATTTTTAATAATTGTAAAAATGCAACAAAATTAAAAACTAAAATTATAGCGCGCAAGAGCAAGCTAACAGGAGCTTATATCCATTTTTGCAAAATTTTTCAGGTTAATATGCGGCATGGAATAAATGGATAAATCCTACAAAAACTAAATAGCCTGGTAGGGGAATTTTTGCAAATAAAATATTTCTCAGGGACATCCATGCAAAAATTACTACAGAAATGAACATTTACTTTTAGTTTTTGGGCTATTTTACAATTAACAAAACCCGCCAGGTTTAAAGTGCAAAAATCACGCGCCTCACGTGGGACTGCACGTGAGGCGCGGAAGGACCAAACTGCGAATATAAAATAAACACAGGGGGCCTACTGTAAATATTACAATTTATTTACAACGTGAGGTTTTATTTTTGGCATTAAAATTTAAATACAAAAAGGCGGGGGATATGTCTGAAAATTACCCCCAAAGGTGCGCGATCCAACGGCGTCGATCACTTCACTTAGCCACGCGTCGCGCATCTGACAGCGGATACCGGTTCGCCGATGAAGGCTTCTGATTAGATCCGCCTCGCGGATCGGACGGTGGTGGATGGGCTTCATCTGATGGTTGACGTTCAATCTGGGTCGTGCCTCTTGATCGGACGGCGATGGAGGTATCTGGAGGAACAGGGAAGAAGCTCGCCCCCGGCGAGCTTCGATCGTGGATCGTGGGCTCCTTCGGGCTCCTTCTTCGCATCAGGGGGGCTCTGCTCGTAGCTGGAGGCTTTTCGTGTCTGCCGACGGTCTTATCATGGCTCCTGGAGGTCCGAAGCGCTCGGACGAGGTCGATGAAGGTCGGGACCCCTAGGAACCTCTTCCTGATTGGAATCGAGCCCAGATGGGCTCCTTTCTTTGTTTGACCTACATAGGAAGAACTGGGGGAGCGAGGGCTATCTCCTCGACCCCGGGTTTTGAAGCTCTATCGCAAGATAGAGTGAGGCGGAGGAGCTCCGTCGAGAGGCAGAGGTGGAGCTCCGATTCGCGAAGAGCAGAGGTCCTCGGTTGAACAAAGGTGATAGGTCGATGGAGAACGCGATGGGGAACGAGATGAAGGGTGAATGGTGGTCGGAAACGATAGAGATCACGGTGGAGAAGTCGCCGGAGCGGAGCTCCGGCGAACTTCGAATTTTTGATTTTAAGCTAAGCTACTGATCTAAAGGCTAAACTGAGAACGAAATTTAAATGCTGGAATTAAAATCTACCTAAAATACGATAAAAGGGGCAGCTCTTATACCTGGGGGCCACTAGGGAGCAGGACGGATGCCGGAGCTCCGGCGCGTCAAAATCTTCCCTCCTCCGGCCGATTCGAGGTGCTGGAACACTCCCCCTGTCACGAGGAACCCCCCAGGATCGAAACCAGGGCTTTTGGGTGGATTAAATTGGCCAAATTTGAGAAGGGGGACGAAGCTTCTTATTTATAGACATTGGCCTGGAGCCTTATTGACCGCGTTTATTGATTAATCCAGTGAGTATCGAGTTGATCTAAGTAATCAGCGGGTATCAGTGATCATCAGAGATCATTTCTTGTGAAGAAAGCGAGCTCGATCAATGGATGGGATGACCGTAAAAAGGGACGAAATCCAGGGAAAAGATGGTTCAGAGACGCTAGGTCCCGGATGGGACAGTTGACCAGGCGGTCAACAAGGGCTGGCGCCCCATTGGTCCACATCGACCACTAGAAGACAAAACAGGAAACTTTATTCTAAAATGATTTATTTACCATAGTAAATGATTTTATTAGAATTTTCTTATAAAATAAAAAATGTGTATTATTTCATGTAGTATTTATTTACGATTTTTATTTAATTTTTCGAAGTGTTTTATTACAGTTTTATTTTGATAATGTGTATATGTATGTATTTACATGTATTTTGTGTATTTTATTTTAATTTGTTTATTTTATTTTATTATTTTATTGTCTTATTTTATAAATTTAGAATTTATTTTTTTGTGTGTGAGGGTATTTTTATTTAATTTTTATGAGTTTATTTTTATTTTTAAATAAATAGGGATATGTATATGTAGGTATACTTGTAGGTCTTTTACCTGTATATTATATATACTTTATTTATTTAATGTATTTTCATGGTTTTTATTTTAGATTTATATTTTTGATATAGTATGTATAATATGTACATCATTTAAAAATATGAGAAAAGAAAATAATTAAAGAATGTTTTCCCTTTTTATTTATGTACATATGGGATCATAGGTATTTTGCCTACTCTCTTGCATAGACTTATTTTATTTTGTAAATCCCTTTTAGTTTTATTCTAATTTCAGTATGTTCCTGTGTTATATAGATTATTTACAAAATTCTAAAAATATAATTTGATAAAAATAATGGTCAATGAATAATTTGAATATTTTAATCAGGCAGGCTGCACAATAAAGGTCAAAAACCTAACTTTTGCAGATGGACTCCAAAAATTATGAAACCAATTTTATTTAATAGTTCTTGGAAAGATATATACAATTAAGGTGAGTTTGAGTGATTTGGAGTTTTTATTTGCAAGATATGGGTCTGTGAAGTTAAGATTTTGGCTTTTTATTCTGTGTATAAAATGTACACTGTGTAGTATTTTTGTACAAACTCAATTTTGTAATTTTATTTACATTATTATCTACAACTTTTATGTACAAAGTTTCTTTATTTGATGAATGAATAATTATATACAAAATAGGTGTCAAAAATGCATAAATAAATGTATGAATAAATGAGATATTTATTGCACACTGGCCCTTATCTCCCCCTACTTTATTCCTTGTCGACCAATTCCATGTTGGCCTTGGTCTCGGGGTTCGAGTAATAAAATATCTGCAATATTTTATTCCTTTTTCTCTTCTTCTCTTTATTTTATAATTTTGGCATTAAACACCTTATTTTATGTACAAAGAATTCAATAAATCATAGGTGCTATTATGTACAAATTGATGCTATTTACATGCATTTGCTGGGGTTTTTGAGGCCAAAATGATAGAATAAAGGTGATGAAATGGAGGTTCATCAGTCAGCATAAAAAATAGGTCATAGTTATTTGGAGAATGGGACTTACTTTCGGGGTTTTCCATAGACCGCTTTGGTCCGTTGCTCTCATTCTTTTTCTTTTTGCAGAGTATAACCCTGGGACTCTTTGGACCTCTTTTAAATATTTAGGTAACATCATTGGGCTACTAGCTTGGATTTTTGGTGGAGAAGGGTTATTAGGTGGTCTTCTTTGATTGCTTTTGCTTCGCACATCTTTGCATGATTGGTGGTTTTTGGCATTTGTATTGTGATATGCCTTTTTGTGGTGTTTTTTTGTCTTAGATTTGGCATCAAAAGGTATTATCAGCTTAATATTGACTTTGGATGCACGATACTGGCTTATTTGCTGACATACTTAGACTAAAGAGATCATGTTTCCCCTGAGTCAAGTTCCTTCACTGGCTATAGATAAGGTTCAGGCATTGACACAACCAATAGCACAACTCCTCACCTCAACTAGATTGTAATTGTATCTCATAAAATAAACTCAATAAAACTAAGTGGAATGTGCAGTTGCTTAATATCCACTGAAGAGTTCAAGAGTGCTACTAGTTGCTCAGGTGATCTAGTTAGATACAGAAGTTCATTCACTGGTAGAGTTTGTGGAACTGAGAGAATAAAGTCCATATGGACATGAAGAAAGCTTAAAAACTCATGCGTTGTGAAATTCTGATGGAAGTAAGTGGATTAGGGTTAACTTAGCTTCAGTCTATGATCTATGCAATGAAGAGTTGATTTCTCAAAAGTAGGATAAAAATAGAGAGGAAGGACATATTTTTGGTGGTTTTTGAAAAGGTTTTACGATGTTTTTTGGAAAAATATTTTGTGGGAAATTTACAAATTTTTATTTGATTTTTTTTGTGTATGCAAATGTTTTTCTTTAGAAAGAATTTTTCAAGATAAATATGCAATTTTGAAAATTATGGAATTTCGAGAAATATGCAGATACCCCCATGCTTATCAAAAACCATGTCCTCATGGTAAAAACGAGATTTAATAAGAGGACCAAATGATCAAGGGAGTGTAATGATGCAGGAGTAGTTCATAATGTTTTTGTTTTTGTTTGTTTTATATTATATATATTTTTTAATTTTCATCATTTTTCTAATGTTTTTGGATTTGTAATTTTCAAAAGGCTACTCCCATACTTATTTAATGCTAAGAAAAAGAAAATAAATTTAAAATGCAGAGAAGAGAAGCATACCTATCGGTGTGGACCCACAAAATATTGTTGGTTTAACGTCCCAACTCGACGATTCAGCTTATCAAGAGTATCCAGTGTTGCATGTGAGTGCAGAAGCTGTATTCAGAAAACCCAAATGAAACTCTTGATATGATACGGATATCCTGACCCAAATGTGAGAGTGCGGTTGATGAATTTGATAAATGTGTGATCTCATTAATACGGTGAAGACATTAATTGGTTGATGAATCAGAATGAGAGATGAATCAGTTTGATCTTGGATTGGATGTGATGGGAGGGAAATGGGTGGACTGGTGAAGGCCTCATGGACCAAATATGATGTATTGAAATCGAGCTCTACATGATCAAGAATTGATTCCTCCATGAGGTCCTCTGTATATTGTGATAAATCATCATTTTCCTCAAATAATCATCATGGCTATCCTCGGTGGCATCTATTGTGAATTTCATTTCGGTTCTCTTCTTGAGACACAAAGATGATTCTTTCCAAGACATATGATTAGGAAATTCAGAGGCCAGGAGTGGGGGAATATTGTCTAATGGATGATTTTCTTCGTTTTTTGAGTAGTTCCTCGGTATCATCCCAAAAAGGATCAAAGAATAGAAAATCACTCTGATCAGACTCGGTAGTAGAACATGTATTCATATAGTCATCGACTGAATTGATTTGATCTTCTTTCCTTGTGGTGGTGGTAATAGAATTGGAAATTTCATCTTTGAATGAGTCCTCACAAAAAATATTCAACATATCATCATGAGTTGGTTGGAAGGGAGTTTTGGTGCATGAGGGCGTCAACTCATTGTTAGATATGTCCTCAGATTTCAACTCTAAATCTGTACTTTCTATAATTGAAAAATCACATCGGGAATCAACATCAAATGGTATATCTCCTTCTGTTTCTTCTTCCCATTCAACATAAGTGCCATCCTCAGTTTCAACTTTTGTATCAAACCAATCGATATCATTAATACACCGAGGTTCATAACTTTCAAAATCGTCTGAGGAAGGATCAATGCTATCATCAAAACATGTCTTCATCTTTGGCATACCCAGGGCTAAAGTTAATTCGAGATCAGTATTTAGTGTTTCCCAGATTTCATCTAATTCATAAATTTTTCGACCAATGAGAGTAGATGGTGGGGCTTCAAGTGTAGAGTCTATATGAGACATGTCCTTATGAGTGAGTTGTGAGGTGTTCAGACTAACCTCCAGAGGGTCTTTGGAAAGATGGAAAGGGGCAAAATCATCAAGAATAGCATAGTTCTCTATCCATCCACAGTCCTCAATTTCAGAGTCACTAGAAGTAGGGGTGACATGATCTACAAGAATATCTTTATCATTGATTTTCAATTCCACTCTCGCATCTTCACAGTCAAAATGTGCCTTGGCAGTGGTCAAGAACGGTCGTTCAAGTATGTCGGGTCTCTCACTTAGTGTATTGGCTTGATTGGACTTTTGTTGTGTTGCAGCCAATTGCTGAATGTCCTGGGTCGAAGCATCAAAATCCACAACTGAGGTTGGTTGTGCCAGTAAGGGCTCAATCAGCTGTTTGGGTTGGGTGTGATTTTGGACCCAATGAACTGTGTCCTCTGCTGCAGAGAAATAACGTGCGCTGATGGGTGGTGGTCGGATGAGAGGAGCTATGGTGTGTCAGATTGTTGCATTCTCTTCTCTCAAAAGTTGTAGTTGTTGGAAGATGAGGTCCATGGTGTTCGGTTTCTCTGCTCCCATGTCTCCTAGGTTAGGTGAATTTTCAGATTTCTCAGTCGAAGGAGACAGATTTGGGTTGGGTTTTCTTCTATAAATCGGGTCGTACTCTAATGGTTGTTGCAATGGGTTTTTCAGAGACGTACGACCTAGCATACAGAGCACAATACACCAGACAATTTGTTGATTCACCAACTCACACAAAAATTGGTGCGGAAGCAATTATCTTTTCGATTTTAGTTTAGTGATTCAACAAAAGTTTTCAAAGAAATTAGGGTCCTTAAAGATGAGGTGGGTGTGGAAGATTGTGAGAAATCGATGTCCTAATCCGGTTGGGGGATCTAGGGTGCGGTACTCAGATCGTGAGATCTGCTCTTCCCACAAGAACCTGTACCCAACGCATCGAGGAGTTACGATTTCTCTCTGCAATCCCATGTAGCACCAGGGATTTTTGTCTCTATCCAAGGGTTCTATGTGCTCGTGATTTTTGTGTCCTACACGTACATCAAAACAAGCATTCGGAAATTTTTCCCGCTTTCTGCTCGGGCCACTACGGTGTCCTTTCAAGCTTATCTTTTTAATATGATCAAGCACGATTTTGGTGGTCTTTGAATTAGATTATCAGAGGAAGAGGACCACAGAGATGATGCAATCAAGAACTCTTTTTAAATTTTTTTCAGTTTAATTCGATGCGCAAACAAATGCACGGAATATAAATCTTATAATGCCTAAGTGAAAAAGAAAGCTCACAGTGCCTGCACTTCTGGCGCTAATCCGTAATATTTTGTCCTGCTGATGGCAAATTTTTCCGAAAAGAGGGGAGAAATTAAGATTACAAAAAGTTTTTCAACTTAAAACAAATTACAAGTTTGCTAAAAATCCATAAAAGATAAATGAATTTCTTTTCTTTTAGAAGCCTAAGTACTTGCAAAACAAGAAAATGCGTGGATTAGATAATTGAAACTAAGTTAAAATGAAGAAGAAAAATTGCAAATGTTGCCTAGTCCTCAGCAACGACGCCAAAATGTTGATGTGTTTTTTCGCATTTTAAAAGTTGGTTTTACCATGTCATTGTTGTTCTACAAAAAATCGCAATCAAACAAATAAGATTACAACTACAAGCATGTTGGAAAAATATGAGTTGTATAGTGCAAGTAGAGGTTCGTATCCGCAGGGACTAAGCAAACTTGCAATTTTTGTTCTTTAAAACTTGATTCGAAATGTAATATGGGAAGATGAGATTTACTTGCAATATTTTTTTGAGAGAATGATGAATCATAAAACTTGCAAAGCACATACATTCAAGAGAAATTAGATTTGAGAGTAGCTTACATCAAAAGAGTTGTTCCTTCAATTTTAACTTAAACCAACTAACCAAGATAATAAAAATTCATGCGACAAATAAGATGGGAAAGAAATGCTTCTCTATTTGCTTCCAGAGTGAAGGCTGTTGGACATGTGAGCCCACGACGAGCCATTATGCAATAAATGTTATTGCGAATATCATTCCCTGATCTGAAATGAAGAATAAATAATTTGCATAATAGGGCCCTCTGTACAATTAGGGTTATGTACCATGGCTGTCTTAATGATCATATAGCTGTTGATTCAATTGTTGAATCATAGAGGCTGGTGCTTGGATGAATATCTAAAGAGTTAGATTGAGGACTCATCAAGCACCGACAAATGATTGTTAAGATGTGATCTCCAGCCTGAGTAGGAGATGGCAATCCTTTTCTCGCATAGGTTGATATCTGATCGACCTCTTGATGCAGGTCCTCTGCATAGGAATAGGGATTCAGAGGTGTCAGATTAGTTAGGTCAAAGAGTTGACTTAACGAGATCGAGATAACCTAAGTCCTATGTTGAATGCTGTCACAGCATAGGCATGCATCCTCTGACCGGAGACATATGTATTGCTATATGTCTGAGTATGTACATTTGACAGACCAATAGGTTGATGACCTAACCAAGGTCTATACACCGGTGCGTTGGTGTGCATATAAGGGCATATGAGTAATACGATCTCTCAAAGGGATCATACAGGATCACTACTGAACCGGAAGACATGATCTCACTCGTGAGATATTGGGAAGAATCAAATTCCGTGCACGGTCATCTCGCTTTGGAAGCTTGACTGAATTTGTAGGTTTGATATATACTTTGGAAAGTATATGATCAAGACCTAGGTATGATATATGCTTTTGGAAAGTATATGATCGATACCAAATCCCAATGATCAAATGAGAAACTTAGCGATCAAACCCTGAAGAAGACAGTGTAAAATTGATCTTGATCTTCGGGTTGACCATGGGTCTTCTAGTATGCAGGATGTACAGGTATTGGGAATACCTGAGGGTGATGTGATCATAAACGATTGTATATCCGTGACGCTTCCATTCCGAGGGAGTGATGAAATAGGTCTGGATTTTAGTGAATCCTTCCAGTAGAGAAGCAATCTGATCTTAGTCCAAGTGTTGGACATTGGTCTGAATGGGATTCATATTCAATGAGAAGATTATATTTGCGGTCTTGATTTAATCAAGCATCTGTGGGAGGTCCGTAAGATCTGGATTTGAGACGAGATCTCAACATCCAAGTCACTATATGTGGAATAATACAATCGCCCTGTCGTTATCTCCATGTATCTGCAGAGAAAGCACATTATTCTTGAAAGGGTTCGAGAATAATTCATTTGATGAAATTCATATCCAAGCAAGAAGGACTTGATGATTAAATGAGATTTAATTATCAAGCATAATATGAATGAGATTCATATTGTGAGAATTATATCTAAGATAATTAAATGAGATTTAATTATCAAGGATTAGAGAATGTGGATAACACTATCCATAATATTTGTGTATTATAAATACGATTTATAATATACGTATATTAAAGAGAGAGAATTTATGTAAATAACATTTGTTAATTAATAATGTGGATTGGATTCACATTGATTAATTAATTTGAAATGTAATTTACAAATTAGTTTGGGTTGTGAATGTGATTCACATATTTTCAATGGTATGATTGAAATATTCACAAATTAATTTGGAATTAATTTGGTGGATATTTTTGTGACAATTAAGAGATAATGTGATATAATAAAAAAGGGAGATAAAAGCCACAAATAATGAGGTGGCGTCACCCACGAAAAAGTCATGGGTGACGCCCCTTTTTTTGGAGGCTATATTATCTCCAATTTTTATTATCTTAATTAATCTCTTAACTAATTTATTTATGTTAAATTAAATTGGGTTGATAATGTTGCAACATATATTTAATTTAATAATAAATAAATGTTGTTGGTTTTAACCAACAACAATAATAGCCATTGATTTAAAATAGGCCAAGCATGGCTGTTGGATCTATGTGTCCCATGGATTGAGATCCATTGGATCCTAAACTAATATAAAAGGAGGGCTAGGGTAGCCTTCCAAAGGACATCATTAAGAGTTGTAAAAGGTTACAACTCTCTCTCTCTTTCTCTCTCATATTCTCGCCCTCTCTCTTTCTCTCCTCCAAAGGATGGCCGTCCATCTTGTGTTGAGAAAGGAGAGATTCTTGGCTTCGCCTTCAACGACTCAAGGATCTCCTTCTTCTTCGGGGCTACTTGCTCTAAAGGAAGACGATGGATTTCGTGTGACGAAATCAGGGGATCCATTGCTTGGATCTTCATCGAGGATTGCGGGGAGGAACGCGACTCAACATCGTGCCCGCACGTGCGTTCTTCGTGGATCGGACTTGAGACATGAGGATCTCTACTTTGGGATCTCACAATCGCAACCACGCATCAAGAGATATTCCTTATACTTTGTGGTTAGATGAAACGATCCGAGAAGTGTTCTCGTTATCATATGGTTTCATCTTTAGTTTTAAAATTTTTAATTTCCGCCGCATCTAGCGACTAGTGCGATTAGTTGCTCCGATTGCATATGATGCAATCAACACGCTTCCGTGATGCGCTTAAGGATACTCAATATCCTTCAAGTGGTATCAGAGCCAGGTTGAATAAGGTTTTGGATATGATCCATAGACCTTAGACGATTTGGTTCTTGAAAGAGTTGCGAATTTTTTTACTGCATTTCAATTTTCGCACCTCTGTAAAATTGATTTTTTCGGTACTGTTTAAAATGTTTAAAGACGAAACTTTCAATTGGATTTTGTTCCCCATTAAACAAGGAAACCATAGGACTTGCGTTTACTAAATTTGGACTTCATTTGCTCAAGATATGACCTTTTGAATATGCCTATATTCACTGTTGCAGGAACTGCGGATTTAAAGGTGATTAATGAGATAATTACGGTTTAAATCCACCTCCAAATGCGTGAATTATCACGTGGGTTCTTTAGTAAATCAAATAGGCAATCTTTGGAAAGAGTTTGCATTTTTTGGATTTAAATTGATCAAGATAAGTTAATTTTAGTGATTGGGGGTCACTGCTGGAAATTATCATTTTTTTGATCTTGAACCTTGTGATAAGTCATTCAATTATCATGATGAAAATTAATTGTAAATTTTATGGAATAATTAGTGAAAAATATTTTTGAAATATTTAAAGAGATAATTATTTCATTGAATGACATTTGCCTAAACCACAATGATGAGATATTAGATCTTGATCATTGGTTCATCAACAAACATTGCTTTCATGAAAAACCATAGTTTATCCTACAATAGTTGTAGGACAACATTTACATGAAAAACCCTCTTGCTTGAATAGGATTGGGGATTTGTCTAGCGAATCTCCTTATAATATAATCAAAAATGTTTTGATGTATATTATATGGTATAATTTCGGTTGAAAAACCGATGAGCATCTCAAAGTACATGATGATCTATCTGGTATTATCCTTTCCCGAGGCGGATGTGGTGCCTAGTCGGAGAGTATTGGGGTCGCGGGTTGCAACGTATGTGGTCCGTCCCACTCTCGTCGGTACTGGCCATGACAACAGGTAGGGATTGTATAATGGCGGAGAAAGTCAATGTGTATTTTTCTAATTATTAAAATTCGAATAATACGTATTTTGAGATAATACTTACTATTCAAGTAAAAGACATGTTTGTTGATTGATGATTGGATTGATGATTAATTTAATGTGATTAAATTAATAATATCCAATAAACACTCTATTATGAATAGATGTGTATTTTCCTTAGAAGAATTAATTATGTGAATATGATTCACGATAATTAATTACAATTTGAATATGAGGTGGAGGATCACATAAGTGACATCCATGGTCTCCCATCAAGGCGAAGGGTTCCGTCGTCAGGGATTGTATGTAGGAGATGCCTGTCCGAAGTGATAGATCCTATATGCAAGCGCATCTGGATCGGGCTCTTTGCTTCTCGAAAGAGTAAGGCCGTATGCGTAGTGACCCCAATATCGAGTCCTCATATTATTGGGGCGATATTGGATTGCGCATAGCGAGTTCTAATCCTGTTGATGGTTGGTTCAATTAGCAACGGGTCAACATCATCTTAGGGGTGGTGGGCCCGGGTGTTAAAGACCGAATTGGGAATGCAAGTTGGACTTGCAAGGCGGAATGATTTCCCGCTTCTTTTTATTGGAGTCGTAAGTTCTCATATTATTGGGATGCGACAAAGATAGGAAAGGAGATCCCAGATCTTGCTAGAGATATAATGGTAAGAATATCTCTTACATTGAAAGGAAATGAACTTTCAGTGTTGACAAGGCAAGACAACTTTGATATAAAAATTCCTAAATCAAAGTAAAACATGTATATATAATATATATACCCTTATGCAAATTTCTTATTTCAGATAATCCTTCACTAAACCCACTCAATGTTATACTCAATGATAACCGGTAAAAATATCTTGGATTGGACTCATGATCCAGATATTGTACTTGCAATTGGACACATAATGTATGTGGTTGCAGTGTGCAAGTCCCCTCAACATAATGAGGAAGGACAATTAAATAAGACAATAAGACATCACCTTAGGGTTTGTATGTCTCTATAATCTTGATCTTTCATCGAGTGTACTTTGGAAGTGACATGTCTATGGTGATCGTAATTGTCGAATAATCCTTATAAAATAAAAGAAGATATTTTGGCATACATATGTGCTCTAGACATTTAATCATGAATGACATGGTTCTTTGCATTATGCAGAATGGTGGCTCGAAAGAGATGATGTATTCAAAATGTTTGAATACCTACCTGAACCTAAGTCTCTAAGAGTTAAGATGTATGTAGATATGATGAGTGTCATCATTCTACTATCTATACTCAAGTCATTCATGAAGCTTCATAGTAATCATTTTGAATGAATTTAATGAAGCATGTATAAATGTTGAAGTGCTCTTGTATTGAAATCTTTTGAATTCAACATAAGAGATTCTTTATCTTGAACAATGATTGTTTATAGATGAAGAGAGCACAGTGGAAGCATGGGTTGGACCCATGTGAGAAGGAAAGTCAAGGAGTTGATTGTACTTCTGTGAATTCCATATAACATCCAAAGAGTTGGATGAATGCCAATACTGCAATAAGTTGATGTGTTGATAGTATGACTATCAAATCTGTCTAAAATCCTTAGTGAAGGACTCAGATAGAGCATCAGAATAATCTACATATAATCATTGACTCTGACTTTCTTATTTCATAAGATAAAGTCTGACAATTGTATCCCAATCTTCTAATGACATTTTCAATTGGTTGCATATATATATATATATATATATATATATATATATATTAGAAGATTAGAAATTGGATCTTAAGGTCTAGTAGTCATCTACATGGATATTGCTGTAATTGTTGCAGCAATCTTTGTCGGATAGATAGACTTCATATTCTCAGTGGGAGAGCCCTTAGTCTTGGAGAATGTCTCTATGACCTAGATATTAGAATACCCTCATTGTTTGTTTCTAAATGTTGGAAATAAACATGAATTCAGAGATAGAACTGTCATAAAGAGTTATGATGGAAATATTTCAGATAGTACTCTAACATCTAGTGGACTCCACAAAATTAGAAAATTAATGAATGGTTCATTATGATTTCTAATACTGAAAATCAAACCTTATAAGATCAATAGGAAGATAAAGATCATTTGACAATGATCTGGCATCAAGCTTTGGACATTTGTCTGTTGATTTGATCAACAGACGAGTAAGATATGAAACTTTAGAATGTCTAAAATTTTAAATCTTACATGTGAATATTGTATTCAAAGTAAAATGTCCAATACACCCTTCTCTTAGGAAAGGTGCAAGATGTCAAGGTATTCGGGATCTCATACATATTGATGTATGTAGATCATCTATATTATAGTGATCATTATGGATATGTGATATATATTGATGATCATGTATGATATGAGATTTCTTCTCTTCACTTGAGAAACCTTTGAAATGTTCAAAGATTTCACAATTTTGGTTTAGAACCGAAGTTTGAAGGAAGATTAAATGAATTTGATCTAATCAAGGTAGCAAGTACCTATTAGATAAAATTCAAAGAATACCTAATGGAGATATGAATATCATTTCTATCTCACTCCTCCTGATAAACCTGAGCTCAATATAGTTGTAGGGAGATACAATTGGATCATGTGTGACATGATTTGATCAATGATGAATTTTAGCATAATTATCCTCTTATTTTCCTGGTATATATATGTAGTAGAGACTACAATATATATCCTTAATAAGGTTCCATGCATGTAAGATGGAATCTAACACTAGAGAGTGCTACTTCAATAGGAAAATAAAGGATGGTATTGGATACCTACTTTATGACCTTGAGATTCTTAAAAGATCTCATCTCTAAGAATGTGATTCTTAGAGGAAGACTCTCTTGAGAATCAAGATGAAAATGAAGTGTAGGAACTCATTTAATCTTGAGAAGATAATGAGGATCCTAAAATCTGAAACTAAAAAGGATAATTAAAGATGAAACATTAATACCTCTTCAAATGAGTTTGAGGATGTATTCCATGTGTCAGTTAAGTTTGACAATGATCGGACTTCATGTGATGAAGCTCTTGAGGATCATGACATGGAAAGATGGAAATTAGCAATAAAGTCTAAAGTAGACTTCATATACAAATGTTGTATATGGACCCTAAAGGATCCACCTGTAAGGGTTTGACCCATTAAGGTGTAAATGGATCTTCAAGAGAAAGGGAACCTGATGAGAAGGTAAGAGACCTTCAAAGCTCGGTTCGTAGCCATAAGCTACACACCGGAAGAGAAGACATTGCTTGCGATGAGAGTTGCTCTTCGGTAACCGTGCTTAAAATCATCAGAATATTGCTAACCTTAGCTACACAACTTGACTATTGCATCTTCAAGATGTAAATCAAGACATTCCTCTAAAAATACCTCTCCGAGGATATTCACATGAAGTAGCTTCAGGGCTTCATGATCGGGGAAAGTAAGGTGTGAAAGCTAAAGAAATTCATCTGTGGACTCAAATAAGCTTCTTGAAGTTGGAACATGAGATTTGATGAAATTATAAATGTTATGATTTCAGATAGAATCTTGATGAACCATGTGAAGCTTAGTGGGAGTGCCATTGTGTTCATCGTGCTAAATGTAGATAATATCCTAATCATTTGGAATGATATAAGGATGATAATAAGTGTTTTATGATCTGGCTATTTCATACCTTGAGATATGATCTCAAGAATACCCCTTAGATCTTAGTTCTGAAGTTGTTCAGAAGCAAAGAAAAGAGGGTATTGGGACTGTCACATTTGTAGTACACCTTGGACATATTCCATTCTTGGGAATTCCAAGAAAGGCTTCCTTCCCTTGAGATTTGGTACTGACCTATCTAAAGGGATATCACCTCAAAGAGTTGAGGAAGTGAATGCTAGAACTGATTGCACCTGTGCATCAGTTACGAGAAGCTAAATGTATGCTAGATGTGTACAAAAGCCAGATATCTGCCATGCAGTGGGAGTAGTAAACTGTTACTAATCCTACTATGGAGAGAAAACACTTGATTGCAGTAATAACAATATCTTCAAAGATGACAAGGCTTTAGAGATGGTGATCTCTAAGTCTTATCTTCAAAAGCTTAAGATTTTATAGATAGAGATCTAAAAGGTCTTAACTATGGATACCTTGAGAGATAGTGATCTCCCTGAATAAGGGTATTCTGATAAGGATTATGGAAATACTGGTTATAATAATTACTGAGCAATAGTGTCAAGGACACTATAATTGCTTTGTCAAGATTGAGTATTGGTTGCATAAGATGCAACATTCGCATTGGATGCGAGCACTGTTACCTAGAGATAAGCAAGTGCTGTAAAAGGACTTGGCATAGTCTTTTGGGAACAGAGTGACTAATCAGCTTACCTAGCTATTTCTAAATAGCCTATGATTGTCACATGAGTGTGGGTTTAAATGATTAGCCCATTAATGGCTCTTTGGGCTAGTGGGAGATTGTTGGACATGTGAGCCCACGGCGAGCCATTATGCAATAAATGTTATTGCAAATATCATTCCCTGATCTGAAATGAAGAATAAATAATTTGCATAATAGGTCCCTCTGTACAATTAGGGTTATGTACCATGGCTGTCTTAATGATCATATAGCTGTTGATTCAATTGTTGAGTCATAGAGGCTGGTGCTTGGATGAATATCTAAAGAGTTAGATTGAGGACTCATAAAGCATCGTCAAATGATTGTTAAGATGTGATCTCCAGCCTGAGTAGGAGATGGCAATCCTTTTCTCGCATAGGCTGATATCTGACCGACCTCTTGATGCATGTCCTCTGCATAGGAATAGGGATTCAGAGGTGTCAGATTAGTTAGGTCAAAGAGTTGACTTAACGAGATCGAGATAACCTAAGTCCTATGTTGAATGTTGTCACAGCATAGGCATGCATCCTCTGACCGGAGACAGATGTATTGCTATATGTATGAGTATGTACATTTGACAGACCAATAGGTTGATGACCTAACCAAGGTCTATACACCGGCGCGTTGGTGTGCATATAAGGGCATATGAGTAATACGATTTCTCAAAGGGATCATACAAGTTCACTACTTAACCGAAAGACATGAGCTTACTCGTGAGATATTGGGAAGAATCAAATTTCGTACACGGTCGTCTCGCTTTGAAAGATTGACTGAATTTGTAGGTTTGATATATACTTTTGGAAAGTATATGATCAAGACCTAGGTATGATATATGATTTTGGAAAGGATATGATCGATACCAAATCCCAATGATCAAATGAGAAACTTAGTGATCAAACCCTGAAGAAGACAGTGTAAAATTGATCTTGATCTTTGGGTTGACCATGGCTCTTCTAGTATACAGGATGTACAGGTATTGGGAATACCTGAGGGTGATGTGATCATAAACGATGTATATCGATGACGCTTCCATTCCGAGGGAGTGATGAAATAGGTCTGGATTTTAGTCTCCTTCCAGTAGAGAAGCAATCTGATCTTAGTCCAAGTGTTGGACATTGGTCTGAATGAGATTCAGATTCAATGAGAAGATTAAATTTGCGGTCTTGATTTAATAAAGCATCTGTGGGAGGTCCGTAAGATCTGGATTTGAGATGAGATCTCAACATCCAAGTCACTATACGTGGAATAATACAATCGCCCTGTCCTTATCTCCAAGTATCTACGGAGAAAGCACATTATTCTTTAAAGGGTTTGAGAATAATTCATTTGATGAAATTCATATCTAAGCAAGAAGGACTTGATGATTAAATGAGATTTAATTATCAAGCATAATATGAATGAGATTCATATTGTGAGAATTATTATCTAAGATAATTAAATGGGATTTAATTATCAAGGATTAGAGAATGTGGATAATATTATCCATAATATTTGTGTATTACAAATATGATTTATAATATACGTATATTAAAGAGAGAGAATTTATGTAAATAATATTTGTTAATTAATAATGTGGTTTGGATTCACATTGATTAATTAATTGGAAATGTAATTTGCAAATTAGTTTGGGTTGTGAATGTGATTCACATATTTTCAATGGCATGATTGAAATATTCACAAATTAATTTGGAATTTATTTGGTGGATAAAGAGATAATGTGATATAATGAAAAAGGGAGATAAAAGCCACAAATAATGAGGTGGCGTCACCCATGAAAAAGTCATGGGTGACGCCCCTTTTTTAGGAGGCTATATTATCTCCAATTTTTATTATCTTGATTAATCTCTTAACTAATTTATTTATGTTAAATTAAATTGTGTTGATAATGTTGCAACATATATTTAATTTAATAATAAATAAATGTTGTTGGTTTTAACCAACAACAATCATAGCCATTGATTTAACATAGACCAAGCATGTGCGTTGGATCTATGTGTCCCATGGAATGATCCATTGGATCCTAAACTAATATAAAAGGAGGGCTAGGGTAGCCTTCCAAAGGACATCACTAAGAGTTGTACAAGGTTACAACTCTCTCTCTTTCTCTCTCCTATTCTCGCCCTCTCTCTTTCTCTCCTCCAAAGGATGACCGTCCATCTTGTGTTGAGAAAGGAGAGATTCTTGGCTTCGCCTTCAACGACTCGAGGATCTCCTTCTTCTTCGGGGCTAATTGCTCTAAAGGAAGACGACGGATTTCGTGTGACGAAATCAGGGAATCCATTGCTTGGATCTTCATCGAGGATTGCGGGGAGGAACACGACTCATCATCGTGCCCGCAAGTGCGTTCTTCGTGGATCGGACTTGAGACAGGAGGATCTCTACTTTGGGATCTCACGATCGCAACCACGCTTCAAGAGGTATTCCTTATACTTTGTGGTTAGATGAAATGATCCGAGAAGTGTTCTCGTGATCATGTGGTTTCATCTTTAGTTTTAAAATTTTTAATTTCCGCCGCATCTAGCGACTAGTGCGACTAGTTGCTCCGATTGCATATGATTCAATCAACACGCTTCCGTGATGCGCTTAAGGATACTCAATATCCTTCAAAGGCGACGACGATGGCGGAGACGGGAGTGTGCGGGAAGATGCGTGGGCTGATCGCACACACGAGTATGGAGCCGAGGAAGATGGTGACGGAGAGGAGCTTGGGCGAGAGAGAATTGATTGCCTTGGGCGAGAGCTTCCTGGGAGAGAGGTCGAAGTCGAGAGGGAATGGTAGGAGTAAGAAGTCCCCTCCATTTGCATGGGAGGGATCATTTTATAGATGTTGTAGGTGGCTCCCCTTCTCACCTGCACATAAAGATAACCAACATTACCAATGCATATTATTTAATATTTGCATGGGAAAAATGTGCATGGGAAAAAGGTGCATGGAGAACATAGGTTTTAAATGCTTCTTGAGCCATGTGTTGTATGAGAAAGGGAGAGGGAATAAAGAATGTGAATTTTGCATAATGTTTCCTCTTCATTTCTTGCTAACAAATTGTGTAGAGCCAAACTGGATTTAATGATCATGCAATTTGTTTGGATAAAGTATTTCAATGAGTAATTGGATTTGATGATGAAGAGAGAATTTGGTCATTAATTTAATTATGCACTTTTAGAGGTGATTTTCTTGTTCCATTTGCAGAATCGATAATGTCTGGATTAACTGACGTTTTCGATGTATGTATCAGATATTAATGGAATTCTTTATGTATTTTGTATAATATTATACCAGTGTAATATGTACTCATCAGTAAGGCTACGATCAGATCTGAGTATCTGATCGAACGGTTGATGCTTTGGCGTTAACGAGCGGCTATGATAGGGAGATTGGGGAGATCTAGCGGTGGGAGAAAAAGAGGCGACGTAGGTGATTGAGAGGCGTAGGATGAGACGCGATCGTGCGGATACGGAAAAGCGGCGACATGGGTAGATGCTAGCCGTATGATGTTAGGGGGATCACAGGGCTGTGATTTAGGCAGATGCGGGTGGTTGAGATATGATAAGGGAAAGGATCATATGGTGGAAGATGGACCGATGATGGATGGTTGAGATGGGGTCGGGAAGGAGCAGATCCGACAACCCATGAGAGTGATGGGTAGCGGAAGGAGGACGAGTCACGTGGGCAGCCCATAAGGCGCCACCTGGCCCAGTCAAAAAATTAGAAAAAGTGAAAATAAAGATAAATACAAAAGAAATAGTTAGAGGCGGAATTAGGAAAATGTCAAAACATGAAAGTTGTTCATCTCGATGAGATCTAAAAGTTTCACGTTGGACAAAAAGCGAAAAAGAGGTCATTTATACAAAAGTATTTTTTGAGGTATTTTTAAGGGGTTAAAAACACTGATTTTCTGTTTTTGAGTTGTTTTTGTATTTTTTAGTTCTTTCAAGGGTTAAAGAATTATAAACAATTGATTCGCCTAATTTTTAGGGGTTTTTATTAGAAAATAATTACAAGGTAAATAAATAATAATAAAATATAATTAATTATGGGTTAATTATATATCATATAATACAATATAAAATGGAGGAATTATTGGTGAATTTTATTGGTTTGATTAAGCCAGGGGTTTAATTAGTGACTTTTAGCATGATGAATACAAGATTCATCATACCCGTCCTCGAGCATCCAAAGAATGAAGTAGTCAGATTAATTCTTGATAGTGCAAGTGAGGATTGCAAGGCTCAATCTTTCGAAGTCCCTCAATTTAAGCGATCCTGAAATTCTGGACTTATCCAAGCCTTAGTCAGAAGGAATCCAACTTCTCTAAATATCAGACTCTCTTTTTGTACATATAATATAAGGATATGAAATTTAGTGTACTGCATCCATGAGAGTCAAGTTGAGGCATCACTTAAAGTTACAATCTCAAAGACTCTCCTCTAGACCTAATCCTCAATACCAGGGAATAAGTCTATTCTTGCTTCAGTCAACCGTCTCATTAGATTGTCAGACTTGAAATGCAGATGGATGTCCAGATAATGGAGGGCATATGATTATGTCTATTTTTCTCTCCCTCACATTGGAACAAGGAAGCTCTCGAGTGCCTTTTTATTCAACACATATAGATGTCGTAGTATAGACGGCAAATCTGGTTCAACAAAAACCACAATCCTTTGAATGTTGTGGAATATTTTTACTTGGCAAGTCTACTAAGGTCGAATATAGGGACACGAGCTACTCTATCTATTAATCAAATTTCGATCAGTTTAGAGCATGTGTGAATCATTTCTCAATTACAGGCCTTCATGCATATGCACAAGATGCATTATGCAGATTATAAAGCAATAAATTGACGAATGCATTTTTAGTTGATTTTATGCAGCAATTTAGAATGATGCATGAGAGTAACGCAAAATGTGCACTAGTTAATTACAAATATGCCTGAAAAGGTCACTTAAATTGAGAACAGATGATGAATTGAAATCAGGGTCGAATTAAGCATAACAGTATGAGTAAACATCAATTTATGACAAGGGAATTGAACAAGAGGCATCATCTTAACAATAAAAATTCACTTCATTTAAAATGGTCTTAGATGAGAAAATTAAAAATACCATGATATAGATGATGAAAGAAGGATCAAAACGACACTAAAATCATGCAATTTAGATAAACGATGCTCAAGTTATGAAGAAAAACTGCAGGGGCATAATTGTAATACAAATGCAGGAAATAAAAAGATAACTATTACAAATTGGTCCTTAGAGGGACTCATTTGCAATTAACAAAAACTACCTGGGTCCCATTGTAATTTTTCCGTACGTGCCTATTTGTAATTCTTCAAAAGATACGAGGGTCTCCCTGTAAATTACCCAGGCACGTGCCTGGGGACCAATATGCAAATAGCAAAAGCATCAGGGTCTTCTCTGTAATATACCCAAACCCTCACGTTCAGTGCACGTGAGGATCCTAGGCTCGGGACTCCCAACTGGTTCGGGACACGTGGCGTCATGTGCAGGCTCGGGGCGAGGTTCGGCAGACCCGAAGTTGCTGGATCGGAATGTGGCTCGGGTTGTCCACGTGTCTTCATCATGGCCGTCCGATCCATATGATTGAACGACATCTGTGCCTTCTTTGTTCGTCGTTGGCTGCCGGAGGAGGCGGGGCTCCGGCGATCTACCTGTGGCTCCTACGTGCTCCGTAGCCTCGTCGGAGGGTCAAGGAAGCGAGATAAGGTCCTGGCGAGAGACCTGGAGGTGTTGCGAAACTCCAGAGCTGGTCCGAGGTGACGGTTGATAAAGCTTTGCCGGAGGGGAAATGCGTGAAGGCGCTCCGATACAAACTCCGTACATTGAGGGTTTTACATGCATTAGACAATATCCGAAGCGAAGAGCAAGTTTGTGAGAGTGTTTGGTGAGCGAATGAAGGCTTTGGAGATGACAAGAGGCGGTGGCCGTATGCTTCTTCTCCAGCGAAGGGGAGAAGAAGGGGAGTCAGAGCGAGGAAGCTTCTAGAGAAGAGGAAAGTGGTCGGCGTGCATGAGGGCGGTATGGCGGAGGCATTTGGATGGTTGGATGGAAGTGGACGATGGTGGAGATGACATGAAAATTCAGAGAAATAAATAGAAAATTACCTCGCCAGAGTAAGGTGCTGGTGGAGGCGGTGATCTGGGTTGAGGTCCTCATCGGACCTTTGCGGTCATCGCACGACGAGGCTGATCATGCCTCGGTGCTCAACGGTGCTAAAAAACAATCGCGACGTGGCCGGAGGCCACGGATCTCACCGGAGGATGGTGACCATTGTATAAAATGAGCCTCACAAGGCGAGGACTCGATCATTGTGACGACCTCTCAATAATCATGTTTAATCAACAATCAACCTACACAATGGATAATTCAAGTAAAGCACGAAGTGTGAACCAAAATTTATTATACCCTATAAATAAATGTATAGTGACAAGTAAAGTAGGGGTCTCACATAGGAAACAACTCAGGATATCTAATCACAAATTGGCAATGAAAAACAATAACTGATTTTGGGTATTTTTAGTATTTTCATTTTTTGTGTATTTTTAATTACTTATTTTTTGTAGTTTTTTGTATACTTTTAAAATTTTCTTATTTTTGCAATTTTTATGTTTTTTATTTATAAATAATAAAAAATATGGGAGTAATATAAATATATATAAGTATAAATATACTAAATGGATAATATATAAAATTAACTACTTATAAGTACTCAAATTTCCCAAATAAAATCTTTTATCTTTTTCTTTATTTTTTATGTTTATTTTATAATTTTTTACTAATTTTCTTTATTTTTAATTGATTAAATATGGTAATACAATGAGTACGATAAATTGGCTGGATTGGTTTGGAAATTAAAAATATAAAAAAGATTAAAAAATTTCCAAAACTATTTTAAGTTAATAGTAAATATAGAATATAAACTTCATAATCGGAAAACTCCATTTTTGGTTTTTTTCTTGATTTTTTTTATAATTTTAATTGGATTTTGGAGCATTTTCATTTTTGGGATTTTCCTTTTATATTTTTATGGATTTTTGTTCTGGAGTTAGAAAATACAATAATTGGCAAAATATATTTTTTGGGAATTTTTTAAATATTTTTCTATTTTTGGTAATTTTTAATTGAAACAGGGATAAAAATGTGCTCTTTTGATTTTTAATGAATATGTAATTCCTAAAATGCAGATCCAAAAAATCCATAAATTTACAAGCAAGAAGGCATTTAATCCTATTTTTTGAGAATTTTTGGAGCTCAACAAATATTTTTAATGAATGGAAAATATCAACAAAAATTAATGAATTGACGAGGGCATTTTTGTAATTAAAATAAAGAAAAAGGTTCTCTCTACAAAATTCTCAAAAATATGTAACGAATATTCAAAATTTCTGGACTAAACCTAAAATACAAAAGTCGTAAGGGCTTTAATGAATAAATGCCACATCATGTGGGACCCACACATGAGTGACGTTGACTAGACCAATATGCAAATAGCAAAAAATAGAGGAGGTTTCAATGCAATTTTACCAAAAGTTTTACAGTAATTAAATATATTACAAGTCTGAATATAAAATACAAAAAATGGGGCTAGGATCTGGAACTTACCCCTTCCTATGCGCGATCCAAGGACGAGAGGTCTTTACTTATCCACGAGGTGATCATCTGACGACGAGTACCGCTTCGAGGCTCGAACGGTGGAGATTAGAGACCAGATCTGATCTGATGGTTTGAGGCGTGAGAGATCCAACGGTAGCAGCAGTGTTTGGGGCAACTGGATGATCGGACGGTGACAAGGGTAGTTGGAAGAACTAGGATGAATAGCAGACATGGCTCGCTTCGATTTGGTCTCCTGGAGACTCTGACCACTTGAGCAGCTCCTAGATGGACTAAAATGGTACTAAGGATCCTCTATGTCACCCAAAGATTTTAAAATGGCATGAGGCTCTCAGAGACGCTCCGACGAGGCTCGAGACCTGGAAGGTTCTCTTCTTCATCGAGGCCCCTACAAAGGAGTCCATTCTCTTTTGTTTCCTGTAGTATTGTATTAGGGGAAAAAAGGAGAAGGTAAGAGGGCTTCAGGTGGAGGAGATGTACGGAGATGAGATAGGGTGGCATTCATCGGTGAATCAATGGAGTGGGCAAACAGATTCCTATATCTGAATGAGATCGAGGTGCGTGAAGGTTCCTAGATGTTCAGTAGGTGAATAGGAAGAGGATGGTGGCAACTAGAACATTGGGGAATAATTGGTGTAATCGGAATACAATGGTGGATCAGAAGCTCTGACGAGGTGAATAAATTGGAATTTAAAGAAAATATGATAAAGTCAAACAAAATAGAGACCTAAATTACACTACTATAATGCTAAGGATTACGAAAACGAATAAAAGTAGAAGCTACCAGACATGCATGGTAGAGAGAAGAAGCTCGGAGAAGAGAGGTCGCAGCGACCCAGACCTACCTCGATTCGACATCGAATGACTTGCGAGGACTTCCTAGGGTTTCCTGCCGTCACCAGGTATACCTAGCTGCTCGAGATTTTAGGGTTTCATGGCGGAACAGGGATCGAATTGGCGAGGGAGGCATAAGAGATATTACATATAGGAGGACTTTTGACCGACATATCTCCCGCCTCAATGCTCCTCAGATCGATGAAAGATGCATGCGTGAAAGAGCAGTGATCGAGGAAGACAATTGCAGAAGAAATCAAGCATAGAGTGAAAGAGTTAGACATGAAAAATTGAGGAAATCAGGGTCAAAGGCAGTCTGACAAGTCTAGGCTGGAGGAAGGACAATTGACCTAGGGTCAACTGTTGCTGGGCCATCATTGGTCCACTTAAGTCGCTACAGAACAAACCAAACTTGAAATTCAAAAATAATTCAAATTAAATTAGTAAGCGATTTTATTAATTTTGGTTAAAACATAAAAAATATTATTTAATTTAGTATTTTAATATTATTTTTATTTCTTTTTATAAGTTATTTTATTACATGTTACTTTTTACAAGTATCTTTATATGTATAATTACCTATGTTTTGTTCATTTTATTTTTATTTTGTATTTTTGATATTATTTTTTTCGTATTTTATATATTTATAACTTAATTTTATACACATAAATATATATTTTTCATATTTTCTAGATATAATATGTACACTTAAATAAATAAGGTTATTAATTATATATGTATAAGTATATGTATATCATCTATGTATTTGTATATACTATTTTATTTTGTGTTTTCTTTATGGTTGTATTCTATTCTAATTAAGTACATATAATATGAATAATATTTACAAAATTATAAAAATATATAATAATAAAAGTAATAAATAATAAATAAAATGAATATTTTATTCAACTATATACAATAGGGGTCTAAAACATAACGTTTGCATCTTAACACCAAATTAAATGAAACTACCTTCATTAAATAACTTATTAAAAGTTATATGCTATTAAAGGTGATTTTGATACATTTTGAGTTCATATGGAGAAGATATGGGTCTGGGAAGTTTGGGTTTTGACTTTTTATTATGTGTATAAAAAGTACACTGTATATTATTTTTGTATGAAATCAATTTTGTATTTTTCTATATATAATTTTTATACAACTTCAATGTACAATTTTTCTCTATTTGATGAATAATAAAGAATGAGATAGGTCCCAAAAAGGACTTATTGATGTATACATACAAAGAAATTTTATTGTTTTATTCGCCCTTATCTCACTATACATTATTCCTTGCCGACCCAGTCATCAAGATGCCTAGGTCCCAGGTTTAGGGTCATAAAATACAATTGGCATTTTATTATTTTTATTTTATTTTCTTTATTTTGTAATTTTGTCAAAATAATGATATTTACATGCATTTATCTAGGGTATTTAAAGCCAAACTGATAAAATAAAGGTGATGAAATGGAGATTCACCACCCCCCATACTTGCCTGTGTGAATGCCTAGCTAACAATTGGGTTGCTAGGGATGATAAAGAAAATAAAAAGAAAGAAATTGAGTTGATTTTAATTCTTAAGCTTGTCTTCATAAAATCAAAGTTTGGAGCTTAAGTCGGACCTTTGGATTTTAGGTGTGGTCGGAACCTTATTGGGAAATGGATCGGAACCTTATTGGGAAATGGATTTGAAACACAACAGCCTTCAGGAATCACAAAACTCTGCTTAAGTCTCCTCAATAGCCAAGTCAGAATTGATCAAATCGTACACAAAACCTTATGACTATGAATATATTTTGGATAGTGTGTTATATGTAGCTCTCCTCGGCTGAAGCGGTAAATGTTAGTCTTCTCCAACATAGTGACCATAATTCCCCAATCCAACAACTCTTTCCTCAAGAAGCAGGGTATTCCCTTCTATGTTCAAGTACAACTAGCTCAAGAAGAGGAGGAGGAGAGAAGAATGGACGGTAGCCAATGTAGCTACCTATCTTAGGATGCTTGACCAGTGTAGCCAAGTCATCTGGCTTTAGGCTCACAAATGTGAAGCTCAATCTTGATTAATGACTATACAAATATACACACTCCGATAGACATTTTATTTTCAATCAGGCCTGTCCATTTTTGGAGTTTTTGGTTTTTCTATTTTTTTAATACTATATACAACAACATTTACATATGATCTTTTTCCTCTTGATCTAGTAGATTATCCCTCTTTTGAAGCTTTCTTGGAGTCCACAACTTTTGTCTTTAAACCTCGTTGCCATTGGATCGGGTTGAGGTACAATGGCCACAAATATGTGACTTCCGATGTTTCCATTTTCTTATGTCTCATGCTGGCAAATACAACCATCTACACTTTAACTGAGGTGGGCAAAGTGAAAGGTGCATGTGTACATGCTAGGTCATTATCAACAAGAGTCATGTGCGTTCTTCGAAATACTCTACATAGGCAGTTAAGATGACACTGAACCAAGTCTCGAAATCTCAAAGAATTAAGTCACCTAGATCTGAAGTACCTCAATTCTAGTTCCTATAAGGTTTCTGTGATTAATTATATTTAAGGTCCAACCAAGCTCCAATCTTCGTATTTTATTTAGACTTTTTCAATTACCAAACTTAATCCGAAAATTGCAAATGCTATGCACAATGAAAGGAAAATATTTTTTGATGCAATTTTCTACTTTTGAACTTTTTATGGATTTTGAAGAGGTTTTTGCAAAATTTTATGCATTTCTTGAAAAGTTTTTTCAAATATTTTTGGAATTTTTATTTTGCAAATTTTGAGGGATTCTTCAAAATAAAAGGCTTTTTGGAAAAGTAATAAGTATACATTTTTACATGGGAGTGCTTCTTGTTATTTACAAGAGCTGAGTTTTAGGAATTTACAGGTTTGTCTATACATGGTTTTGTAAAAAGTTTTTATTTTCTTGAGTTATGTACATAGTTATCAAAATAGTGTGAAAATATTTTTGAAAATATGTTAAAACTTTACTTTTGTAAACTTTTTTGACAATAATTTTTACAAATATTTAAAAATTTTGGAAATCATTTTGCAAAGATTTTTAAAACAATATATATAGATTTTCAAAAATATTTTCGTAATTATTTTCCAAATCTTTTGTTAATAGATTTTTTTCACACAAAGAAAAGAAAATTTTACAAAAAAATAATTTTACAAAGGTTGAAAATATTTACAAAACATTTTCCAAAAACTTTTTAAAAGTTTTTTGAAAGAAATTTTCAAATTATTTTCAAACATCTTGCAAAACCTTTTTACCCGATTTATTAATCGATATATACAGAGAATTTTTATGAATTTTATATGAATATTTTATTTACAATTAATTTTATTTTAGCCATATTTATTGCAAATATGAAAGTACGAGTTTTGGTTAAATTATATACAAAATATATATGCCCCCTATACTTAACTTGAGTTATGTCCTCATAGTCAGAGAGAAAAAGAGAAGACGTAACTCGTAGTGAGTATAGAAAATCCTATACTACAACGACTAAAGAATGAACGATTGTGAAGTTGACCATCCCCCCTATGCTTGGGATGGAATAATCTTAGGTACAGAAGATTGTACACAAGGCAAGGAGGGTCAAGGATGTGAATGTACAAAATCATCGGCTCGACCTGTCCCCCATATACTTAGGGTAATATATCCGTAAGTATAGACAGAGTATCAAAAGTTGAGGGGATAGGTGAGGGATTAGAAAATGAACAACTCGGGGTATACACCCCCTATACTTTACAAAAAGAATATTTACAAATTTTATGTACAAATTTTACAAGGATTTTATCTACAAAAGAAGTTTATAAACAAGTTTTATTACAGAATTCTATTATATACATTTATGAAAGTTTTATACAAAGATTTTATTAAAAGAATATTATTAACAATAATGTTTACAAGGAGTGGCTCCTAGTTATATTTAAAAACATTTTTATTACAAGCATGCATAAAATGTATACAAACAAGTTATTTATATATAAGGTGGCAAAATAATTTTATAAACTATTTTACAAAAGTTTTACAAACATTTTACAAAACGTTTGCATATTATTTCAGAAAATATTTTACAAACCATTTTACAAATTTTTACAAAATAATTTTTATAAAATATTTTACAAAAGATTTTTAAAAATTCTTTACAAACATGTAGAAATTAATTTTACAAAGATTTTATTTTTAAATATTGTTCAAATATTGTTAAAATATAAATAATTTTGATACAAAATATTTTACAAACATTTTACAAATAAAATATTTTTTACAAAAAAAAGTTTACAAATATTTTACAAAGCATTTGTACAAATTATTTTACAATAATTTCAAAAATTATTTACAAAAATATTTACAAAAGATTTTTTTAAAGAATTTTTACAAATTTTTTACAAAACACTTTTATTCTTATATTATAGCCATATTAATAGACAAACAAAAATCCGAGTTATGGCTTAGGTATACATACAATATATAAGACACTTCTATACTTGGCTCGAACTATGTCCTCGTAGTGACCTAGAAGAGACAAATGGATGTGTGTCAAGTGACAACCTAGATATGAAAATACTACTGTTGTCACACATAACTCTAACTATAAATGATCCTGAACATTTTCTTTTAAGTTTTCCTGGAAACAACTTCAATTTCGCATAATATAGTCACACCTTTTGAGAAGGTTTGAAAGTCTTTATCCTAACGTATCTATCATGAAAATGCTTGACTTTCTTCTTATATATAAGTGTGTTGTCATAAGCAAAATATCGGAATTCCAGTAATCTGTTGAGATCCACTTTCCTACTTTGGCGTGCTCACTCGTAATCCAAATTGCAAACATGGAGTGCACATAATGATTTGTTTATCATCTAAACCGGCAAGATGCAAGTCTTTCCATAAACCAATCTATAGGGAGACATACCTAATGTAGAGTTGTACACCATTTGATAAGCCCATAGAATAGAGTCAAGCATATGGAACTAGTTCTTATATGGATGTACAAGTTTTTGAAGAATTGTCTTGATCTCCCTATTCGAGTCATTCAAGCATTTAGTCTGTAGGTGCTAAGAAGACATGACATGATGCTTAATATCGTACTCTTAACTAGCTTTCTGACCTCTCTATTGATGAAATGGCTTCCCCCATTTGAAATGAGAATCTTGGGAATCCTGAATCATGCGATAATGTTGTCTTTGAGAAAGGAAAAAATCATATGATTATCAGCATCTTGGGTGGGGATAGCCTCCACCCAACGGCTAATATAATCCATGACAAGCAGGATGTGCTGAAATCCCTGATTGATAAAGAATGGGCACAAGAAGTCTATGCTCCAAGCATCAAAAACATCTAAAATCTTGAAATCTCTCAGGGGTATGGTATCGTTGGATTTGATAGTTCATTCAATTCTTTGGAAATCAGTAAAATGATTCACATAATCTTGTGCATCCTTAAATAAAGTTGGCCACTATAGACTGCATAGTTGAACCTTTCATGTCATGCACTTCCCCGAATGATGCCACCGGCCTCTAATATGTGATAATGCTCAAGCACACTGGTGTATTCCTCCTGAGTAATGCACCTCCTCCAGATATCATCCGCATCCTTACAAAATAGTGATGAATCCTTATACTAGTAAAAATGAATCTCTTAGGGAAATATGTCTACCTTAAGCTTGGGCCAATCTTATGGAACTTTCTTAGAGACAAGATAGTTCATAATATCAACGTACCATGGAGTAAGGCAACATACAAGATAGCCTCATCTAGAAAGGTCTCTGAAATTGGATGTAGTAGATGCTCAAGGGACTCTAAATCTGTGATTTGAGAAAGATGATCTTCCACAATATTTTTCACTCCAAGTTTATCTTGAATCTTAATGAATATGCATTTCGCTAGCTTTATTCATTTATTTTAGCTTAAAATCCCTTCTTAAACACCTGTAAATATTAATAAATCCATGTTTTTATTATTTCTTATTCTTTTGTACATATTGTGTAAATATCATTGTTTTTAACCTAAACTAAATAAACAAAGGGAAAATAAAAAAGACTCTATATATGCAATAAATATAAGTTAACTCAGACCCCGAGAGAAGGTCAAGACATGACCTGATTGACAATGAATAAAGTAGGGGAAGATAAGGCTACTTATAGGAAAATTAAATAAAATTCAATTCCATTCATCATTAACCAATGTTAGCCCTGTTAGCCCGAGGTGAACCATTCCTACAATAAATGTTATTGTAACAATTGTTTTATCAATAAAAGTTATTGATTATTTTTCGCTCCCTTTCTGAGATAAAATTAATGAATGCACTATAAGGTCCCTCTGTACAATTAGGGTTATGTACCATGGCTATCTTAATGATCACACAATTGTTGATTCAATTGTTGAATCATAGAGGCTGGTGTTTGGATGATTATCTAATGAATTAGATTGAGGACTCATCATGCAACGTCAAATGATTATTAAGAGATGATCTCCAGCATGAGTAAGAGATAGCAATCCTTTCTCACATAGGTTGATATCTGGCTGACCTCTTGATGCAGATCCTTTGCACAGGAATAGAGATTCGGAGGTGTCAGATTAGTTAGGTCAAGAAGTTGACTTAGCGAGATCAAGATAACCAAAGTCCTATATCGTATACTGTCACGATACATGCATGCAACCTTTGATCAGAGACAGATGTGTTACTATATGTCTGAGTGTGTACATTTGGCAGACTAGTAAGTTGATGACCTAACCAAGCTCTATACACCAGTGTGCTGGTGTGCATGCGAGGGCATATGAGTAACACGAGCTCTCAAAGGGTTCATACAGGTTCAATTATCAATCAGAAGACATGAAATCACGCATGAGGTATCGGGACCAAATTCCATGCATGGTCATCATGCTTCGGAAGCATGACAAGGATTTGAAGGTATGATATATGCTTTTGGAAAGCATATGATCGATATTAAATCCCAATGATCAAGAATGAGAAACTTGGTGATCAAACCCTAAAGATGACAGTGTAAAATTGATCTATATCTTTGGGATGATCACATGCCTTCCAGTATGCAGGATGTACATGTATTAGGAATATTTGAGGGTGATGCAATCTTAAACGATTGTATAACCATAACGCTTCCATTCCGAGGGAGTGATGAATCATATCTGGATTTTAGTGACTCCTCTCAGTTGAGAAGTAATCTAATTTTGGTCCAAATGTTGGACATTGATCTGAATGAGATTCACATGCAATGAGAAGATTAGATTTACGACATTGATTAAATCAAGCATCTGTGAGTGGTCCATGGGATATGTATTTGAGATGTAATCTCAATATCCAAGTCACTATACGTGGTACAATACAATTGCCCTATCCTTATCTTCAAGTATCTACGGAGAAAGCGTGTTATTCTTGAAAGAGTTCAAGAATACTTCTAAAGTTGAATTATGTCTCAGCGTTGAGAAGTAAATATTTAAATGTGATTTAATTATCATGAACAATGTGAATTTGATTCACATTATCTGAATAGAGAATGGTTATCCAATGTAACTAAATGAGATTTAATTATTGCGGATATGGATAAAGTGAATAGCACTATCCAATTATCCATGTATATTATAAATGTGATTTATAATATATCAGAGAGATTTTTTATGATTTATGTTTGTTGATTAATTGTTAATGTGGATTGGATTCACATTAAATGATTAATTGAAAATATAATTACATTTTGTTTTGGGCAATGAATGAGATTCTCATAATTTTAATGGCTTGATTGAAATTTTTTCACAAGATAATTTTGAATTATTTTTTTATGAAAAATATTTTCGACAAGAGATCAGGAGATATCATAAGATAATGAGAACTCATGATAATTAGAGGAGATAGACCCATTCCTCCCAAGAGGAGTGGATGGTCACTACTCTCCATATGGAGAGGAGTAGCCGTCCCTCCTTTTGTAGGGAAAGAGGTTAGTCTCCTCATTATAATATCTCTAATCAAAGATGATTTAATTTAGAGTTAATTATATTTATTTATCAATATAAATTAATTTATATTAAATCATTTGTTGTTGTGTTTTTTACAACAACATCTTAGCTATTGAAAGAAACACAAATCAATCTCATCCGTTGATTTTGTGTTGTCCATGGATTGGGATCCATGGACTCCCAAAACCCTATTTAAGATGAGGCAACCCTTGATCTTTGAGTTACGCAATCAAAACAAAGTCTCTCTCTCTCTCTCTCTCATTCTCATGCATACCCTCTCCCTTCGTTTCTTGAGTAGCCGTCCACTCTCATAAAGAGAAGGTCATCTTCATCGTCATCCTGCCATTGTGCTCCCGCTTCGACGATTATTGGCTCTCCATCTTCTTTGGTGTGTGGCACTCATGAAGAAGGTGTTTGATCTCGTGAGATGAGATCATGAGATCCATTGCTTGGGTCATCAACTTGGATTGTGAGAAGCACGCGACTCATCTCCACACTCGCAAGCAAGTCCTCCGACGGATCAGACTTGAGACAGGAGGTCTCTTCCTTTAGAGGCTCAATAACAACCACTCTCCAAGAGGTATTCCTATATCTTTGTTGTGGTTAGATGAAACGATCCAAGAAATGATCTTGGATCATATAGTTTCATCATTTATTTTTTTTTAAAATTCCGTTGCACTGAGCAACTAATGCGACTAGTCGCTCATGGTTGTATATGATACGATCATCATGCTTCCGTGATGCACTTGAGGATTTCTACATATACTTCAAGTGGTATCAGAGTCAAGTTAGAGGTTTTGGATATGATCCATGAACCTACAAAGATTTGGGTTCGTTGGGGTTCGTGAAAAGTTTTATCGGATTTCATATTTTTGCAGCCCTGTTTTGTGATATATTTCGACCCTGTTTAAAATGTTTAAACATGATTCTATCACTTGTATAATGTTCTTATTAAAAAAGGAAAATGTGTAATTTGAGTTTGCGTAATTTGGATTTCATTTGCTTATGTTATGATCATTTTAATGGCCATATATCCACTATTTTGGGGATGGCGAATAATGACGTAATTAAGGAGTTAATTACTATTTTAAAATATATGTAAATGCATGATTATCACTTGTGTTCTGTTTTAAATCAAATTAGCAAACTTAAGAAATTTATTTTGCTTTATTTAGATTTAAATTGATTAAGATATGTTAATTTTAGTATGTAGGGGTCACTGCTGAAAATTACATACTCGATCATGAACTTCGTAATTGTCTTTTAAGTAACTTATAAAATTAATGGTTAATTTTCTAGAATAATTATGGATAATATTTGGGAAATATTTGATGATAATTTTTCCCTTAAATGACATTGCCTCAACCAGTAAATGATTAGATATGATCTAGATCACCAATTAGTTACTTGATACGCTTTCATCAAACTAGTTACTTGAATCAGTTTTGGGAATTTGTTTAGCAAATTTCCTGATAATCAAAATGGTTTTAATTATTACTATACGGTATAATTTCGGTTGAAAAATCGATGAACATCTCAAGTACATAATGATCAATGTGGCATTATCCTTTCTTGAAATGGATATAGTGTCTTGTCGGGGGGCATTGGGGTAGCAGGTTGTACCGTGTGCTGTCGTCGCACTCCCGTTAGCGGGTAGGGACTCGATAATGCTGAAGAAATCATGATGTATTTTCTAATGATTAAAATTCGAATAATATGTACTTTGATATAATACCATTTTTCAAGTAACAATCAAGTTTGATGATTTAATTGGATTGATAATTGATTTAATAAGATTAAATGATCTATATCCAATTTAATACACTCTATTATGATAGATGTGTATTTCCCTTGAAAGATATAATTACATGGATATGATTCATGATAATTAATTAAAATTTGAATATGAGGTGAAGGATCAAATAATTTTCATCCATGGTCTCCCGTCAACGTGAAGGGTTTCGTCACTAGGGATGGAATGTAGGAGACGCCTGTACGAAGTGATAGCTTCTGTATACAAGCGCATCTGGATCGGGCTCTTTGCTTCTCGAAAGAGTAAGGCCGTATGCGTACTGACCCCAATATCGATTCCTCATATTATTAGGGCAATATTGTATTGCGCATAGCGATTTATAATCATGTTTATGGTTGGTTCAATTAACAACGGGTCAACATCGCCTTAGGGGTGGGGGGCATGAGTGTTAAAGACCAAATTGAGAAATGCAAGTTGGACTTGCAAGGCGGAATGTGTTCCCGCTTGTCTTTATTGGAGTTACAGTTTCTCATATTATTGGGATGTGACAAAGATAAATAGGAGATCCCAGTTCTTGCTTGAGATATAGCGGTAAGTATATCTATTGCTTTGAAAGTGATTAAGGAAATGAGCTTTCAAAGTTGACAAAGCAAGACTAATTTGATTAAAAATTTCTTAATCAAAGATTTATAATTGAATATATAATTATTTATATGTTCTAATATAGTACATTCTTAATTTCAGAAAACGAAGTCCATGAACCCACTTAGCAAGCTTCTTGATGTCAATCAATTGACAAGACCAAATTATTCAGATTGGATCTGAAATTTGGATCTTGTCCTTTCGCTGAACGCATTTCCTATGTGCTATGAAAGGACAAGTATGCAGACCCAAAGACTCCGAAAGAAATTTCATTTAATGAAAAATATGATGAAGATCATAATTTGACAAGGTGTTACATACATGGTTGAATATCCAATGTGCTTCAGAAGCAGCTGTTGGAAATGCGAGCCCACGGCAAGCCATTAAGAAATAAATGTTATTGCGAATGTCATTCCCTGATCTGAAATGGAGAATGAATAATTTGCATAATAGGTCCCTTAGTACAATGAGGGTTATGTACCATGGTCATCTTGATGATCATACAGCTGTTGATTCAACTGTTGAATCATAGAGGATGGTGCTTGGATGAATATCTAAAGAGTTAGATTGAGGACTCATCAAGCACCGTCAAATGATTGTTAAGAGATGATCTCCGACCAGAGTAGGAGATGGCAATCCTTATCTTTAAAGGCTGATATCTGACCGACCTCTTGATGCAGGTCCTCTGCATAGGAATAGAGATTCGGAGGTATCAGATTAGTTAGGTCAAAGAGATGGCTTAACGAGATCGAGATAACCAAAGTCCTATATCGTATGCTGTCATGATACATGCACGCATCCTCTGATCGGAGACAGATGTGTTACTATATGTATGAGTATGTACATTTGGCAGACCAATAGGTTGATGATCTAACCAAGGTCTATACACCGGCACACTGTTGTGCATGTAAGGGCATATGAGTAATACGATCTATCAAAGGGATCATACAGGTTCATTTATTAAACCGGAAGACATGAGCTCACTCAAGAGATATTGGGAAGAATCAAATTCCGTGTGCACGGTCGTCTCGCTTTGGAAGCTTGACTGAATTTGTAGGTTTGATATATACTTTTGGAAAGTATATGATCAAGATCTAGGTATGATATATGCTTTTGGAAA
This sequence comes from Ottelia alismoides, assembly GCA_037367405.1. Classification (NCBI taxonomy): domain Eukaryota; kingdom Viridiplantae; phylum Streptophyta; class Magnoliopsida; order Alismatales; family Hydrocharitaceae; genus Ottelia; species Ottelia alismoides. Next base: position 821,503 of record JAZKJV010001345.1, on the reverse strand, counting down.
GTATATGATCGATACCGACTCCCAATGATTGAATGAGAAACTTACTGATAAAACCATGAAGTAGACAGTATAAAGTTGATCAAATACTTCAGGTTTAATCTGAGTCTTCAAGTATGCAGGATGTACAGGTATTGGGAATACCTGAGGGTGATGTGATCATAAACGATTGTATAACCATGACGCTTCCATTCCTAGGGAGTGATGAAATGGGTCTGGATTTTAGTGACTCCTCTCAGTAGAAAAGTAATCTGATCTTAGTCCAAATGTTGGACATTGATCTCAATGTGATTCAGATTCAATGAGAAGATTAGATTTACAGTCTTGATTTAATCAAGCATCTATGGGAGGCCCGCGATCTGGATTTGAGATACGATCTCAATATCCAAGTCACTATACGTGGAACAATACAATCTCCATGTCCTTATCTCAAAGTATTCGCGGAAAAAGCGCATTATCCTTGAAAGAGTTCTGGGATAATTCTATTGTTGATATATGTATCTGAGCATTGAGAAAATGGATAATTAAATGTGATTTAATTTTTATGATTAATATGAATTTGATTCATATTATAAAGAGAGCTATGTTAGATAATTAAATGTGATTTGATTATCAAAGATGTAAAAAATGTGAATGTGATTCATATTATTTGAACACAAGAGAATAGAGATCCAAGATGATTAAATGTGATTTAATTATCATGGATATGAATAATGTCGATAGCAATATCCATATTAGTCATATATATTAGAAATGTGATTTATAATATGTAAGAGAGAGCTATTTGTAATTTACATTTGTTAGTTAAATGTTAATGTGAATTGGATTCACATTGGACATTAAATTGAAAATGTAATTTACATTTTATTTTGGGTTGTGAATATGATTCACAAATTTCCAATGGCATGATTGCAATGTTCACAAAATAAATTGGATTTATTTTTGTGAAATAATTTGCAACAAAAGTTGTTGCAAATATTGGAGAGAATCATGATATAATGTAATCTTTTGTAATAGGAAAAGGGCCTCCACCTTCCATATAGGAAGAGTGGACGGCCACAATTCCCATGAGGAATTGGTGGCCGTCCACCCTCCTTATGGAAGGAGGCTTGCCTCCTTTCCTATTTCTTCAATGGAGATTGATTTGATATAAATCAAATTATATTTTATATATATACTTGATTTTTATTAAATTAATTGTTATTGTATTTTTAGCAACAAATCATGACCATTGAAAGAAACACAAATCAATCTGAACCATTGGATTTCTGTTGTCCCATGGATTGAGATCCATGGATCCCAAAACCCTATAAAAGGAGAGGCACCCCATTGCTCTTCTTAATACACACATAAGTGAGACAACAAGTCTCTCTTTCTCTCTCTCTCTCCCTCTCATGGCCGTCCACCATGGATGTCCTGGAGAGGCTCTCCAACGCCGCGGCATCGTCGTTATGCTGCCCGATTGTTTGCTCGTGGATCTCCGTCTCCTTCGGTGCGTCTCGCTCGTGAAGAAGATGTTGGATCTCGTGTGTCGCGATCGGGAGATCCTATCGCTTGGATCATCAACATGGATTGCGAGAAGCACGAGGTTCATCCCCGCGCTCGCAAGCGTCTACTCCGTTGGATCAGACTTGAGACATGAGGTCTCTTTGTTTAGAGACTCGATCGCAACCACGCTTCAAGAGGTAACCCTAATACTTGTTTGTGGTTTAGACGAAATGATCCGAGAAGTGTTCTTGGATCATGTGGTTTCGTCGCATGAAAAAATTTTAATTTCCGCTGCATAGAACAACTAGTGCGACTAGTCGTTCTTCGTCGTATCCGATATGAAGATCACGCTTCTGTGATGCGCTTGAGGATCTAACAATATCCTTCAAGTGGTATCAGAGCATTAGGTCGACGGTTTCGAATATGATTCGAAAACCGAGAACGACTTGGGTTCGTTAAGGTCGCGAAAGTTTTTATCGCATTTGATTTCGCAGATCTGTTTAGTAAATAATTTCGGCCATGTTTAAATTTTTTAAGCACGAATTATTTCCTTGGATTTAGTTCTCCATTAAATAAGAAAACCATAGGATCTGAGTTTGCGTAAATCGGATTTCGTATGCTCTAGATATGGTTGTTTTAGGGAACATGTATGCACTGTTGCGGGAACAGTAGATTTTAATATGATTAAAGATTTAATTACTGTTATCATCTGCTTCAAAATGCGTGAAACATCACTTGGCCTCTGTCCTAAATCAAGTTATCAATCTTTGAAAATTGATTTTGTCTAATTTGGATTTAAATTGATTGAGATATGTTAATTTTAGTGAGTAGGGTCACTATTGAAATTACAGTCCTAATCTAGAACCAAGTGATTGTCAATTAGTGAAATTAAGTGTTAATTTCGTGAAATAATCTCGAAAAATATTTGTGAAATATTGGAACATGATTATTTGCCGAATTGACTTTGCCCCAACCAATATATTGATTGGATGTGATCCAAATCATAATTGGAAACACAATCTTCAAACTTGATGCTTGAATAGGATTGGGAATTTGTTAGCAAATTTCCTTATAATCAAAAATGTTTTGAGTATTACTATATGGTATAATTTTGGTTGAAAAATCGATGATCATCTCAAGTACAAATTGATATATCTGGCATTATGATTTCCCGAGGTGGATATGGTGTCTAGTCGGAGAGCATTGGGGTTGCGGGTTGCAACGTATGTGGTCCGTCCCACTCTCGTCGGTACTGGCCATGACAACGGGTAGGGACTGTATAATGTCGGAAAAAATCAAGGTGTATTTTCTAATTATTAAAATTCGAATTAACACATATTTTGAGATATTACCATATATATATTCAAGTAAAATAATCAAGTTTGATTGATTGAATTGGATTGATAATTAATTTGACATGATTAAATTGATTATGTCCAATTGAGACACTCTATTATGAATAGAGTTATTATTTCCCTTGGAAGACTTAATTATATGAATGTGATTCATGATAATTAATTAAAATTTGAATATGAGATGGAGGATCACATAAGTGACATCCATGGTCTCCCGTCAAGGCGAAGAGTTCCGTCGCCAGGGATTGCATGTGGGAGACGCCTGTCCGAAGTGACAGCTCCTGTATGCAAGTGCATCTGGATCGGGCTCTTTGCTTCTCGAAAGAGTAAGGCCGTATGCATAGTGACCCTAAAATCGGATCCTCATATTATTGGGGCGATATTGGATTGCGCATAGCGAGTACTATTCCTTTTGACGGTTGGTTCAATTAATGACGGGTCAACATCGCCTTAGGGGTGGTGGGCCCAGGTGTTAAAGACCGAATTGGGAGATGCAAGTTGGACTTGCAAGGCGGAATGTGTTCCCGCTTCTTTTTATCGGAGTTGCAGATTCTCATATTATTGGGATGTAACGAAGATAAGGAAGGAGATCTCAGATCTTGCTGAGATATGTTGGTAAGCATATCTCTTACATTGAATGTGATTAAGGGAATGAACTTTCAGTGTTGACAAGGCAAGACAACTTTGAAATAAAAATTCCTAAATCAAAGTAAAATATGTATATATATATATATATATATATATATATATAAATATGTACACTTGTACAAATTTCTTATTTCAGATAATCCTTTCATTAAACCCACTCAATGTTATACTCAATAATAACCGGTAAAATATCATGGATTGGACTCATGATCTAGATATTATACTCGCAGTTGGACACATAATGTATGTGATTGCAATGTGAAAGTTTCCTCATAATATTGAGGAATGACAATTAAATAGATAATAGGACTACAACCCTAGGGTTTGTATGTCTCTATAGTCTTGATCTCATCGGATGTACTTTGGAAGTGACATGTCGATGATGATCACAATTGTCAATTAATCCTTATCAAATCTAAGAAGATGCTCTGGCATACATATGTGCTCTTGACATTTAATCATGAATGACGTGGTTCTCTGCATTGTGCAGAATGGTGGCTCTATAAGAGATGATGTATTCAAATTGTTTGAATACCTACCTGAACCAATGATTTAAGAGTCTAGATGGATGTAGACATGATGAGTGTCATCATTCCACTGTCTATACTCTAGTCATTCATGAAGCTTCATAATATTCATATTGTATGGAATTAATGAAGCTTGTATAAATGTTGAAATGCTCTTACATTGAATTCTTTTGGATTTAACGTAAGAGATCCTTAGTCTTAAGCAATAGTTGTTTATAGATAAAGGGAGCGCAGTGGAAGCATGGGTTGGACCCGAGTAAGAAGTATGGTCAAAGAGTTGACTGTACATCTATGACTTCCATATGTCATCCGAAGAGTTGGATGAATGCCAATACTACAATAAGTTGATGTGTTGATAGTATGATTATCAAGTCTGTCTAGAATCCTTAGAGAAGGACTCAGATAGAGCATCAAAATAATCTACATATAAATCATTGAAATTGACTTGCTTAAAGTCTTGTAATTGTATCTCAATCTTCTACAACACTTGCAATGGGTTGCATATGTTTTAGAAGACTGGAAATATTTGATCTTAAGGTTTATAACTATCCAGATGGACATTGATGCAATTGTTGCAACAATTTCCATTGGATCACTAGACTTCATAATTTCAGTGGGAGAGCCCTTAGTCTTAGAGAATGTCTCTGTGACCTAGACATTAGAATACACTCATTATTTGTTTCTAAATATTGGAAATAAACATGAATTCTGGAATAGACCTATCATAAAGAGTTAAGATGAAGATATTTCAGAAAGTAATCTAAAAATCTAGTGGACTCCAATAAATTATAAAATTAATATATGGTTCATTAACATTTCTAAATACTGAAATTAAACCTCAAGATCAATAGGAGGATGAAGATCATTTTACAATGATCGAGCATCAAGCCTTGGACATTTGTCTATTGATTTGATCGATAGACTAGTAAGAGATAAAACTTTAGAATGTCTAAAATTTCAAAACGTACATACTTATGAATATTGTATTCAAAAGGAAAAATGTCGAATACACCCTTCTTTAGGAATGGTGTAAGATGTCAAGGTATTTAGGATCTCATACATATTGATGTATGCGGATCATATATATCATAGTAAACATTATGGATATATGATATCTACTGATGATTATGTATGATATGAGATTTCTTCTCTTCACCTAGAAACCTTTGAATTGTTCAAAGATTTCACATAATTTTGGTCTACAACCAAAGTTTGAAGGAAGATAAAATGAATTTGATCTAATATAGGTAGCTTGTACCTGTTAGATGAATTCAAAGAGTGCCTTATGGAGATATGAATATCATTTCTATCTCAATCCTCCTAACATACCTTAACTCAATAGAGTTATAGGGAGATACAATTGGATCATGTGTGACATGATCTTATCAATGAATTTTAGCATAATTATCCCATAGTTTGCAAGTATATATATGTGTAGTAGAGACTACAATATATATCCTTAACAAGGTTCCATGCATGTTGGAATCTGGCACTTAAGAGTGCTGCTTCATTAGGAAAATAAAGGATGGTATTGGATACCTACTTTATAACCTTGAGATTCTTAAAATATCTCATCTCTGAGAATATGATTCTTAGAGGATGAGACTCTTGAGAATCAAGATGAAAATGAAGTGTAGGAACTCATTTAATCTTGAAAAGATAATGAGGCTCCGGAAATTGGAAACTAAAAGGACAATTAAAGATGAAACACTAAAACCTTTTCATGATAATTAAATTACATATATTTATCAATTTTCTCAAATCTTGGATACATATATCAATAATGAAATTATCCTTGAACTCTTTCAAGGATAATGCACTTTCTCCGCGGATACTTGGAGATAAGGACAGAGCAATTGTATTGTTCCACGTATGACTTGGACATTGAGATCACATCTCAAATCCAGATCTTGCAGACCTCTCATAGATGCTTGATTGAATCAAGACCACAAATCTAATATTCTGTTTGCATCCAAATCACATTCAGATCAACATCCAACATTTGGACCATGATCAGATCACTTCTCTATTGAGAGGAGTCACTAAAATCCATACCCGTTTCATTACTCCATAGGAATGGAAGCGTCATGATTATACAATCGTTTACGATTATGTCACCCTCAGGTATTCCTAATACTTGTACATCCAGCATACTGGAAGACCAAGAATAAATCCAAAGTATTAGATCAATTTTACACTGCCTCCTACTGGGTTTTATTATTAAGTTTATCATTTGACTATTGGGAGTTGGTATCGATCATATACATTCCAAAAGCATATATCATACCCAAGTGTTGATCATATACTTTCCAAAAGTATATATCAAACCTACAAAATCAGTTAATCTTCCAAAGTGGGATGACCATGCACGGAATTTAATTATTCTCAATATATCATGAGTGTGCTCATGTCTTACAATTCAATAAACGAACATGTATGATTCCTATGAGAAATATTATCACTCATATGCCCTTGCCTGCACACCAGCATGCTGGTGTATAGATCTTGATTAGGTCATCGACCTATTGGTCTGCTGATGAAACCCGATTTCATCATCAGAATTCTCCATTATTAACCCCCTGTGCTTAAATATTTGTTAATAAAAAATCAGATAATGTCCTGTAATTATCAGAGTCTTGAATAAATTAAGAATCACAAAAATGGCAAAACTAAAACTCGTGGTATTTTTAGCCTTAAAAATACCCTCAAAAATATTTTGTGTATTCAAATAACCTCATCTCCAGTTTTGGTAAACATGAAACTTGTAGATCTCATCGAGATCTACAACTTTCATGTTTTGAGTTTTCTCAAATTCGGCCATTTAACCCCTCAAAAATAAACATTTCTCTCGAAATGATCTGATTGGGCCACGTGGCCCGTTATGGGTGAGCCACGTGGCCCCTTATCCTTGCATCAGCCGCCCGCATCCTTGACCATTGGATTTCATCTAAAATCCAACGGCCCAGCTCTCTCCACATCCGCTCATTTTCCTAGCCGTCTGATCTTCCCCCATCTCGGATCTGCACCGCACGTTCGCGCCTCGTCCATGGCTTGCCACGTGATGCGTTGTGCGCCTTCAGATCTCGCCTTCATCACTTCGATCACCACCGTTCACTACTGATGACCCACAAAACCAAGGCGACTCAGGTAAAGGTATCTACAATGGTCGTTGCGACCCAAGTCACCAGATGCGGTCAATCAAGAAAAATAGACCACCAAGAGAGATAAAAATCAATCAAACACAAAATAGCGGTCTTGCTATTTATTTAACCTGGTATAGCGACCAGGGTCGAACACAAGGAGCACGGATTGGCCTTGCGGCCTACGAAGTAGTCAAAAAAAGGAAATAAAATAAAAGAAGAAAATATTTTTGGTGGTTTTTAATTGTTATATATTTTTTTTGGATTTTTAATGAATTAAGAAAATAATAAAGGTTAAAGAACTACACACTTCAACAAATTATTAAACACATGAAAAGTCAACCAAAAATTCAAACAAAAATGTTTTTATGTGTTTTCTAATTTTTAGTGTTTTTGGTGAATTTTTGAGAATTTTCTAATATTTATTTAATTTTCTAAAAATCAAAAAGTAACTAAAACAGTAGGTACTGTCCAGCCGAGCTAAAAGGGCCTAGATAAAATATCTAAAGGCCCAAAATTAGCTGGGAGGTAATTTTCCTGTAAAGAGAATAAAACAAGGAAAATTTAGGCACCTATTTTATTGTTTTTGGATTTTTAATTGATTTACTAGAATTTTTATAAGATTTTGGGTGTTTTTCAATTTTTAGTGGTTTTCAGTAATGAAAAATAGCCAAAATTGGCTAGAAAAACAACAAAATAAACAGTAGACAATTTTTTTGTAATTTTTAGACACTATTTAATTTTTTTTTGTGATTTTTAAAGTTAGACAGTGAAGAAAATAGATGTTTTTGGATTTTTAAAAATATCAAATGAAAACAAAAATATCCTCAAAAAATCCTCGAAAATTTTACACTATGGCAGGAGCCATATGTCCAATTTTCGTTCGATTTGGAGGTATTTTGCTATTTTATTCAAAAATAAAGAAGGGGCATAGTGCACAAGGACCAAAGCGCAAATACCCGAAAGTCTGGGGGGGTCTGGTGCAATTAACCCAGCAAAACACGTGCTACGCGCGTGTCTAGGGCACTCAGGGACCCAAATGTGAGAAAAATAAGTTCCGAGGGCCTTTTGGTAACAGGTACCAAAAGCCCAAGGGCTTATCTACAAATCACCCAATATATAACGCACATGCTCAAATGAAATACGCACAAGGATATAAATGCAAATAATTAAAAACCTTCATTCATTAAGGAACAACCAGAACTACAGGGTATATAATGTAAAAAACCCAGAAGATCACGTGTCGATGCACGTGTCAGACCACACACAGGGGCATATCAGTAAATAAATGCAAGCACACAGGTCTCTATGCAAATATCCCAAAACTAAACAACTACGCTAGGTATTTACAAGACTAAAAGCGAAATAAAATAACAAAGGGGGCCTAAGGGTAAATTACCCTTTATTACGCGGACCGCAGGATGGACGCCACGTGTGGGATCGAACGGTGGTGGGCGACTGGGGGTCCAACGCTGCGCTCCTTGGGGTGATCCAATGGCGGGGGCGTGGCCACGTGTCTGATCAAACGGTCGAGGACGTCAGTGGCCAAACCCTTCACTGGACCAACGGCTGGGATCGCCTCTCCAAAGATCTGCGGTGCAGGAGCCTCCTGAGATGGACGGTCTGGATCAGAACTGGAGGGCTGAGGCGATCGGACGGCGACGGAGGATGCTGGATGAACTGTTCGCTGGCGAGATTCGCCGGCCTCGGGCGTGCGCTAGGATCCTCCTGTAAGCACGCTGAAGGTCGGAGAAGGAGCGTGGGGTGCTTCCGCGTCTGCCGGTGGGCTCCGATGACCCAACCGGGCTCTGGAGAGCTCCGGTGAGGTCGACGGAGGTACGCCTCCTGGCTCGATGTCGATGGACCTCAGATGGCCCTTACTATACCTGCAAAACAGTCCAGAAGGCTCGCGGGTCGAGGGCAAACTGCCTCGACCCGGTTAGGTGGGGTGGCAGTGAACAATGGGTCGCAGCGGACGAGCTCCGGTGAAGTGGGGACGGTGGAACTCGAATCCCAGCTCCTGTGCGAGCTGGGTTGGATGGGGATATGGAGAAGGTGCGCGGGAAGGAGGCGAGGGCGATGGTAAAACCCGATGATCGATTGGGGGTCGGTCGTGAACGGAATCGGCGAAACACGGCGAAGAGGCGATTTGGGCGTAATGGAAAATCAAAGGAAAAGAAGGGCCTAAGGGATTACCTGGATGGACGAGGAGACTGGGGATGAGCTAAGGAAGCTATGGGTCTTCGCCTCGAGGAGCGTATCCCTCCGAGGCTCGAGCTCCAGCTGGTGGCGGAGCAACGGCGGCGAAGCTTGCCGGATCGATGGAATCCGGTCCCTCTCCTCGCTTCAACATCACGGGCAGTGAGCTGTCACTCTCACGCACACACCGGAGCTCACAGGGGGTGGAATCGAATAGCCAAAGATGAGAAATGAGGAGGCGGAGCTGGGCTTTATACGTGAGGATGATCTGGAAAGAGGCGCGCGGGTAGGGAAATCAAGAGCGCGGATCTCGATGCGGTAGCTCCGGCGAGGATCTCGGGTGTGTCGTGAATGAGTCGGACCCGGGGTTTAGGCGAGAGGGAGTCGGGTCTGCCTGGGAAAAATTCGAGAAGGGGAGTCGGGCGCTGCAGACCCGAGAGAGGTGGTCCTGGGGGGGGAGTTGACCGGGCGGTCAACATCCCCCAGAGCCAATAGGAAGTGGCCACATGGCTGGATCTTAGAAGTGAAAATTAGGGTAGCTAGGGGCCGATTTAGCAAAAAGTGAAAACATGAAATATTTTTATTTTATTTTTTTTCTATTTTTAGTGATTTTTAATTAATTTTTCAAAGTGAAAATAGGGTATATACATAGTAGGTTCATATATAGGTATATATACAATATATGGGATTTGATTTTTAATTTCTTATTTTTGTACAAATTTATTCCTATTTTATATTTTATTTATTTATATTATAAAATGAGGAATAAAAAGACATTTTTATTTTATTTTTATTATTTATATACATATGTGAGATAAATACATATATACATTTATATACATGGTGTATTTACAAAATATTTTTGTGTTTTTAATTTTGTTATTTTTATTTTGTTTTTGTTTTAATTGTTTTTATTTTATTTATTTACACTCTAGAATATAGAATATTTACAAAAATTTTGGAGATTAATTTTATTTATTTATAAGGATAAATAAATAGGAAAGATGGAACTATGTACAAGGTGATCATGTACATGAATGAGATTTTTGGTTTCTTTTTAATTTTAAATTTTTATATTGATTTTATATTTATAAATATATACAAATATTTACAAGCCTATTTTTGTGAGGAAAATACTTTTATTTATTTACATAAATATTTACACACATGAGCCTCTATCTCCCTCTACTTTGGCTTTTATGCGGTCAGGCCCATGCTGAGCCCTCCCTTGGGTTAGGTTGCTCAATATTTATTCTAAATATTTCCCTCTTTTTATTTTTAATCTTTATTCTTTTATTTTTGCACAAAAACATGCTAATTATTAAACTTTATACAATGCATGCTTTTGATAATTATTTGTATTTACATGAATATACATGCATTCGCAAAGGTTTTTGTAGCTAAAATATAAGAATAAAGAGTGATGAATACCCATTCATCACCCCCCTATACTTAACTTTTGCTAGTCCCTTAGCAAACACTTATTTGAAAAAGAAGTGAAAAAGAAAGAAAGAAAAAGAAAAGGAGGGGAATGTACATGGATCAAGGTTGAATATTAAACTTTCCTTCATTAAATTGAAATATGGAGCTTGATCAGATCTTTGGATTTATTAATGTGTCGGAACCTTATTTAGACTTAAGCTTAAAACTCAAAAGCCTCTAAGTTCCACCAATCTATGGACAAGACTCCTCAATAAACCAGATCAGAACAAGTCTACATACACAAACTCTAATGACCATGAATCTTTCCATGCAGTGTAAGTGATATGTAGCTCCCCACCTCAGAAGTAACAAAGAAACAACCTCCCTCAACCTGGTAACTCTAATGCCTTGGTCTAGCAACTCTTTCCTCGAGAAGCGGGGTATTCCCTTCTAAGTTCAAGTGCAACCGGCTCAAGAAGAGGGGGAAGAAGTATAGACTTTTGGAAGCTGAGCCATTGTAGCCAAGTCTCCCGCAGCAAGCTTCATGAGATGTAACATGGATACCATAAGCTTTTGCTTTATTTGACTATATACACTCCGGTGGGGTTATTAAATTTTCAATCCGACCCACCACTTTTTTGGAGTTCTTTTTGTATTTTGCAATTTTTTTTCAAGTGCCTCTGTACAACATATCTACATGGTGCAGCATATATACAAGAAATTTTCCTCTTGAGCCAGTAGACTATCCCTCTTTTGAAGCTTTATTGCAACCCACGGCTTCTGTCTTTAGCCTTCATCACCACTAGACCAAGTTGAGACGCACTTCCTTCACTAGAAGAAGAAGAGAGTTTCCGCCTAGAAGTACTACCCTCATATGCTACCCCAAGCCAAAGGAAACTGCCTCCTCACCACCTCATCCGTGGAGAGCTATGTGTGAAGTGCTGGTGCAAGTCAAGCCATTGTCTCTAAGAGTCATGCGTGTGTTGTTAAGTGCTCTACTTAGGCTCATCAAGATGACATATGCTCATAGCCTAGTGGACTCAAAGAATTAAGTCCTTATGGACCTGAAAAGCCTTAACCCTAAGCCCTATAAGGTTCCTCTTAGAATTAGGTGGATTAAGATCTTAATCAAGCTCCATTTCTCAATTTAATTCCAGGCTTAGTTTAAATGTCAACTCTCATCCAGGAAAAACTATATATATATATATATATACAAAGATGCTATTTACAAATATTTATAATCGTGCAAAATTTTTGAAAAATGTTTTGAAATCATGAATGGATGGATGCATGAAGTGCAAGTTTTGCAAAAGTATTTACAAACATTTACACAAGATTTTTGCAAACTTTTGATTTTCAAAACATTTTGGAAAAATTTTGTACATAATTTTGATAAGAAAATATTTACACAAACTTTACACAAAATATTTTTGAAAACATTTTTACAAAAATAATTTTTGTACACTAGCTATGTATGTGCAATAAAAGAATGATTATTTACAGGAAATATTTTAATAATTTTTTTGTGATTTTTGGGGGTTTTTAGCCATTTTATTTATTAACACACTCACACAAAGTACGAGTTATGGCTAAAGTATATATGAAATATATACACACCCCCTATACTTAGCTCGAACGATGTCCTCAGAGTGATCAAGAGCGATAAAGAAGACATACTCGTGCTTAGTAAAAGGGAAGTGAAAAAGGAATGGCTAGGTACAGAAATGAATAAATGAATAGAATGAGAAGAACTCGGTGGTTTCCCCCTATACTTAGGATTAACTAATCCTAAGTACAGCAAGCTGTACATGAAGGGAAATCCGAGTGAAGAATATACAGAGTCTGCCCCACCTATACATAGGGTCAAATATCCCTAAGTATAGGTAGCAAAACAGGGGCAGAAAGAATGAAAAGAATACCCGCAGGTCCTACATCCTCCCTATACTTAGGGTAAAGTACACCCTAAGTATAGCATAATCATAAGATGAGAAAAGGGATGTGGGACTAAGGAATAGTGTGATATAGACAACTGGATCTATACAAGTCGGAAGAACAGTGATAATCAGGCGTGAGATGCAAAAGATGTGAGTCAAGAGACCACATCTCACGCAAAGTGAATAGGGGCAACATCAACGACCCGCGGCTCATGATCTAGAAATGGCTTAAGCCGCTGGCCGTTCACTCGAAAGGTACTCTCAGAAGACAACTCAGATATATCAATGCTACCGTTGTCGTGTACCTTTCTGACCAAGTAGGGTCCCTTCCATTTGCTCTATAGCTTCCCTGGAAATAATCGAAGCCTCACATCAAACAACCATACTCTCTGTCCAATCTCAAAATGTTTGTGGCTGATATGAGAATCATGCCACTCCTTCACTCTCTCCTTATACTGTAGGCCGTTTGAGAAAGCAGTATCTCTAAGCTCTTCCAGGGCGGCTAACTCTGCCCTCCTCTAGTCTCCCATACCATCTGGATCCATAAGAATATCTGTAACTGCCCAAAGTGACTTGTGCCTCAGCTCAACAGGTAAATGGCACGGCTTGCCATATACGAGGCGAAAGGGAGATGTGCCCAATGGAGTCTTGAAAGACGTCCTATATGCCCACAAGACCGAGTCCAAAAGCTGTGACCAATCCTTTCGGTCAGGGCGGACGACTTTCTGCAATATAGTCTTGATCTCCCTATTCGACACCTCGGCTAGACCATTCGTCTGTGGATGGTAAGGTGTAGCAACACGATGGTCTATACCGAACTCGCTAGCAAGGGCCTTCACCTGGTCGTTGATGAAATGAGACCCCCCATCAGAAATCAGAACTCGTGGAACCCCGAACCGCGTGATGATGTGCTTCTTCAAAAATCTGCAAACTGTCCTCGCATCAGCGGCTCGGGCGGGGATGGCCTCAACCCAACGACTAACATAATCCACGGCCAATAGAATGTACTCAAATCCCTAACTCTTAGGGAATGGACCCATGAAATCGATGCCCCATGCGTCAAAAACCTCACAGAAGTGAATGGGCTGCATCGGCATCATATCACGCTGTCCACAAGTGCCCATCCTCTGACAATCAGTACACCTCTTCACGAACTCATCTGAGTCCTTGAAGAGGGTAGGCCACCACAAGACGGATTGGAGCACTTTTTGTGCCGTTCTCCTCCGAGAATGATGTCCTCCTGCCTCGAGCTTGTGGCAGTAAGTGAGGACGCTATGGTGTTCCTCCTGAGGAATACACCGACGCCAGACACTATCCCCTCCTTCGTGGTAAAGGATGGGATCCTCCCAGTGGTAGGACTTGGCCTTTGCAAGGAAGGTCTCAAGCCTCTGCCTGGGCCAATCTTGTTGGACTTTCCCAGCAACGAGAAAGTTCACAATATCGGCATACCACGGGAGTGAGGCGATAGCAAGGATCGCCTCATCTGGGAAGGTATCTCGAATGGGATCAATCTGCTCAGACTCCTCAGGCTGTTCTAAACGGGAGAGATGATCCGCCACCACATTCTTGACTCCAGGTTTATCCTTGATCTCAATGTCGAACTCCTGGAGTAGAAGGATCCATATAGTAAGTCTGGCCTTGGCATCCTTCTTTGCCATGAGGTATCTGATGGCAGTGTGATCTGTGTACAAAGTCACTCTAGATCCAATGATATAAGATCGAAACTTATCTAGGGCGAACACTACAGCTAGCATCTCCTTCTCTGTGACCGTGTAATTCCGCTAGGCGGAATCCAATGTGCGGCTAGCGTAGTGAATAGCGAATGGAACTCCATCCCTCCTCTGTCCCAGCACTGCCCCTACGGCAAAATCGGAGGCATCCGTCATGATCTCGAATGGGAGAGACCAATCAGGCGGCTGGAGGACAGGAGCCTCAATCACACACTGCTGGAGAGTCGCAAAGGACGAAAGACACTTGTCATCGACAAGGAACTCGGTGTCTTTCGTCAAGAGGTCAGTCAACGACCGGGCAATCCTGCTGAAATCCTGAATAAATCTCCTATAAAATCCAACGTGCCCCAGGAATGACCGTAGCTGCCTCAATTTGGACGGTGGTGCAAGTTTTCTAATGACATCAACCTTGGCTGGATCAACCTCCATGCCCTTTTGGAGATGATGTGGCCAAGCACCATCCCTTGAGTCACCATGAAGTGACTCTTCTCCCACGATAGAACCAAATGGTACTCAATACATCGCTGGAGTACTCGGTCTAGGCAGTCAAGACAGAAGTCGAATCCGTCGCCGTAGACCGAGAAATTGTCCATGAAGACCTCCAAACACTCCCCTACCATGTCCGAAAAGATCGACAACATGCACCTCTGAAAAGTCACAGGGGCATTGCATAGCCCAAATGGCATGTGTCGAAAGGCATATGTACCAAAGGGACAGGTAAAGGTGGTCTTCTCCTGATCCTCAGGAGCGATGGCCACCTGGTTGTAGCCCGAGTACCCATCCAGGAAGCAATAATGGCTCTTCCCTGCCAGTCTCTCAATGATCTGGTCAATAAAAGGCAGGGGGAAATGGTCCTTCTTGGTGACCTGGTTGAGTCTCCTATAGTCAACACAGACCCTCCAAGAGGTGGGTACTCGTGTAGCAATCTCCTCTCCCGACTCACTGATCATAGTCGTGATGCCCGTCTTCTTGGGCACCACATGCAAGGGGCTGACCCACTTGGAGTCGGAAATGGGATAAATAAAATCTGCACTCCACCATTTTGATATTTCCTTCATCATGACCTCTCTCAGGTTGGGGTTCAGTCGCCGCTGGAACTCACGCGACGGCTTCGCCCCCTCCTCGAGATAAATATGGTGGGAGCACACTGATGGACTAATCCCATGGAGATCTGCTACGCTCCATCCGATTGCCTTGCAGTTCTTTTCAAGAACCCCCATCAAACGGAATTCTTGCTCTCCAGTCAGATCGACGGAGATGATGACTGGGTACATCTCAGGTTCGCCCGCAAGGAACCGATACTTCAGCGAAGTAGGGAGCGGCTTCAGCTCTGGACAGCTGGGTGCTGGCAAATCTGGCCTCGGAAGAAGGTGCGTGACAGCTGCTAAGTCTGCCAAATCTGCCTGGGAGAAAGAATACGAGCTCTCGCAAACTGGAACTAGAGGAGGCTGCTCAATTGTGCTGTCTCTGATCTGCTCTGCCTCTACCTCCTCCTCATCTGTAGGCTCAGGTGGACTCAGGTCTGGCATCTGGTCATCACAATCTACCCAATCAGACTCTAAATCCGAGGGATCTGCATCAAACAAGGTGGCATCAGTACTACCGTCACACAAGGTGGCCTCAGTACCACCATCACTAGAAACCGTGTCGTGGTCGAGAACTGGCTCTGCTGCCTCTATCGTATCCTGGACCAGGGCTGTGCTCTCCAAGCTCTCCTCTGCTGTCATCTCTGCCTCAGTGGTGTCTGGAAACGAGAGGATAGCCTGTGCTGAAGGGTCTGCCCATGCTGCCTCATCATCTGTGATCACAAAGTCACAGTCCTGGTGGATGTCTAGCCCGGCATCTATCAGCTGCTCTGTATCTGTGCTAGTCTCTGAGCCTGCTCTCTCTCTGGCTCTGTAGTCCTCGACCGTCTCTATTTGTACACTCTCACCCTCGACGCGAAAGTATACCTTCCCGCTATCATGATCAGTCACCGCCTTGGCTGTGGCCAAGAACAGACGATCGAGGATGATGGGGGTATCGGCCACTGAATCAGGGATCTCCATGTCCAACACTACGAAGTCCACGGGGAACTGCAGGCCCTGAATAGCGACGATAACGTCTCGCAACAACCCCTTCGGCCTCTTGACAGATCGATCAGCAAACTGAAGGACTATCCTGCTCTGTCGAAGAGTGCCCAACTCGAAGCGGTCGAGAAGGGCTGCCGGAAGGAGGTTGATAGACGATCCGTTATCCAATAGAGTCCGGTCGAACCTCTGCTCACTAATCTGACATTTGACATACGGGGCTCCTGAATCTGGCCTCTTGGCTGGCAGACGGTTATGGATCGCGAAGCACGTGGCTTTCGTCAGCACATGTATCTCTGAATGATGGTTCCTCCTCCTCCTCCTGACTGTGGTCCTATCTCTCAAAGATCGCTGAAGAAGGGGGGTGTGCTGCAAAGCCTCCTGAAGGGTCAGCTGTATGTGAAATCTGTCGATCATGCTCTGACTGAACTCCTCCTGCTCTCTCTTTTTTGGGTCTTTTTCTCTTTTCTTCCCCTTCCCCATCTGAAGGGCTCTAGGGAAGGGGATCACAGGGTCCTTCTCAGATTAAGGACTAGGAAGAGGTCTAGACGGCTCGACGGCCGGATCCACACATACATCAATCACCACAGTGGGACCAGAAGAAACTAAACCTTTTCCTTTATTCAAAACAGTGTTCTGAGATACATCAACATAAGGAAAAACAACATCTCTCTCAAAATGCACACTGGTGGCCTCAGTACCACCACGGGCTGGCTCTGCTAGACGTCTCGCGGCCTCAGTACCGCGTGCTGGCTCGGCTACTCTAGTGGCGTCAGTACCACCTCCTCGAACTGGCGAAACGAAGGCCTCAGTACCGCCGGTGGATCCATCATCCTTGGTGGCATCAGTACCACCGTCATCCTCGGGTGCGGCCTCAATACCGCTCTCCTCCTCCTCATCTGGCGCCCTGGGTGGATCCTCGTGTCGTCGCTCAGATGAGGCGCCGCCTGCTGGTGCTCTACTGCTCCTAAGTGTAACAAAATCAGCATCAAACAGATCTGAAGACATATCATCAAATGGATCACTAGGAGTGGCATGCTCAGTGAAAACTACCTGCTCAGTCTTCCTCTTGAGGCTATTGGGATTCGGCTCTATCTGTGCAGGGATGGCAGCCTTCCCTCTCATCAAGTCCCGCATCTCCTGGCGGAACTCGTCCATCTCCCGTCTAAAGGTAGCCTGCTGGTCCGTGAGGAGGCGGGCTATGTCATCCAAGGCGGGGCTCTCATGGGAGCCCGACGGGTAGCCTCTCTGGGGCTGAGGCTGCTGGAACTGGTGCTGTTGCTACTGAGAGGGGTAGGAGGGAGAATGTTGCTGCTGGTGTGGCTGGTGAGCCTGCTGCTCACGTCTCCAAGACTGTCCCTGCTGCTGATAGGGACGAGGAACGAAGGACGACTACTGGTATGGCTGGTGGACTGGGGGATGCTGCTGCTGGTGATCTCAATGCTTGCTATACTGCCCTCCCTGACCGGATGACTGCTGCTGGGGCTGGGTGCCTCCACTCCCCCACCTGAATCCGGGATGGTCTCGTCGGATCCCAGGCTGGGGACGGTCATACCAAATCCCATTGACATCCATCAATGGCTCTGCATCGAACTGGGCTGGCGGGAGTACTGCCAGAGGCTGATCCGGCTGGTATACCACCATCTGCATGTCTGGAGATGGTGAAGACTGGTAAGAGGGCTGCTGCTGCTGGTACGGCTCCGCCTGTACAAGGTGAACCTGTCTAGGCTGCTGAAAGGAGCTGGAGCGCTGGGACGAGCTGCTGCTGCCACCGGTATCGCCTCGCGACTGAAGACGGGGCTGTGAAGCCGTCTGTGCCTCCTGGAGACACATGAGCTGGGTCTTCATGTCGCTCAGAGTCTGTGCCATCTGCTCCATCTGCGTGATGCCCTGGCACTGCTTCTTCTCAATCAGCTCCATGCGGTCCAACTTCTCGCTGATAATACCCATATCCGCAGCGGATGACTCTGCCTGTGCTGCTGCTAATGTGGATGAACTGGATGGACCGGCATCGACCCGTGCTATCCTCTGGTACTGCACGGGTCCTGGCTGCTGCTGGGGTCTGCCCTGAGTATATAACCGGGTCTGGGACATCACCATATAGTTCTCGGCCATCTCCTCGTAGATGGCCCAGACCTGGTCGTGATCCTTGGCGAAATAGGACCCGCCACAAGAAGCATTCACCAAGCCCTGGAGCTCTGGTGTCAGCCCACTGAAGAAGCTCTGCACAAGGTTTGGCTTCGAGATATCATGGTGCGGGCATCGGTCAGTAAGCTCACGAAACCTCTCACATGCCTCATGGAATTGCTCGTTGGGGAGCATGGAGAAGTTGTTGATCAGGGCCCTCGATGCATTCGTCCGCCCGCGTGGATAGTACTTTTTCAAGTACTCGGTGCGGAGCTGCTCCCAAGTGTAAACAAACTTCCCCAAGTACTTCAGCCAGGTGGCTGCTCTGTCTGCTAGGGAGAAGGGGAAGGTGATCATCCTGATCGTATCCAGGTCCACCTGACGGTCGTGGACAGTGCTGCAAATCATCAGAAACTCCTGGAGGTGGAGATGGGGCTCCTCAGTCGCGAGCCCGTGGAAGCGGGGGAGTAGCTGCAAGGTGTTCGGGGGGAACTTGAAGTCCCCCACGATGGCTGGAAGTACGACCCAGTGGTGCGTCAGCGTCGATCCGGGGTTGTGCAACTCCCGCATCGGTTTCGGTGGTCCTCCAGCCGCGGCTGCGGCGGCTGCTGCGGCTGCTGCTGCGGCTGCTGCATCTGCATCCTCTGGAATCCTCGGTCCCTCTCTGCGCTCCTCGCGCTCTGCTCGCATCTGCTCCATCTCTCTCCTCATGTCGAGCATAAAAGCTCCCTGATCTCTCAACTGCTGCTGGACGGTCTCTAAAGAGGCAATCAGGGTGGAGTTGATCACTCCCTGATCCAATACGAAGTGCTCAGGCTGACGGGAGCGATCCTCAGAACTGCCGGCCATGGCGTCTGCAAAATCAAACGAGCCAAACTAAGGTGCTGTCAAATCTGTGAGTCTCTCTTCTGGCTCATATCTCTCAGAACCGAAAGAAAAGGGGTCGAGGGGGAACAGGGCGGAATCATACTCGGGCTCGGAGAACTGGTCTCGGCTCTCGCGGGCCAACCTAGATGACTGGGTAGACGTGCCCGAAAGCGGTGTAGCCAGAGGCTGCCTAAGAGAGCGTCTACCCATTATCGTGATCTGGTCAAGTAGTGCGGATGGGATCTGGAGAAACTATGATCAAAATGCAAACCCCTCTGTTCACCAACGCAATACGAGCTGAAGACCGTAAAGGTTCGGTCAAATTATCTTGTCAGTTTTTATTAGGTGAACAAACAGTCTCTCAGAGCGCTTACGTGACCTGTTGGGATACCCGATGCTACTCCAACCGACTGGCCCGCACGGAAGAGTCGGTAGTCAGCTAGAAATAGCACCGGAGGGCTCTATCTAGGATGCAGGTCACTCTCTCGCGCAAGCAAATCAAACAATGAGGGGGTTGCTCTCCCCAAGACAAATTTTTAAGGTGAGTGTCTTTTAGGGTCAATAGTCTTAGCCAGTACCAATTTTAGGGTTTTTCTTTTTTTTTTTAAATTTTTTTCAATAAAAACAAAGGCCTGACGAATTTTTCGGTTCTCCTGGTTATTTAGTCCAAAACAGGGGGGAGAAGACGAAAAAGCCGATGCGTGAGAAATCAATGATGCATGCAGAGATAGAAATGCGTACCTGACTCCAGCAGTCTACATGCAAGATGATCCGCACAGAATTGAAAGACATGAAATAAACTACCTAAATGGTGCAGCGGTAAAAACCGAGTCCTAAACAGGAAATTTCTACTCGATAGAACCGTCTAGCCTAGTCACTCGCCCTCGATCCAAAGAGTCCGGTCTAGACCCACCCCTCCTCTTCTCGACAGGTCGAGTTCAGGAGTAGCGCTTGATGGGGCCGGCTCGCGGCACGTAGGCTCTCAAGAAAGCGACTAACCTATTTTTATTATTGATTTATTAGTAGGTCCAATTATCGCTCTATAGGAACAGGCAATCAGTTAAGTGTTGGGATCCTACTAATTACGGCACAGTCAAGCAGAAAATCCTAAATCTAGGGGCTCGAGAAAAACCGCGAAAAACCGTAAAAGGCAGCTAAAAAGCTAAAAGCCGCGAAAAACCGCGAAAAATCTTAATGGGTCCCCCGAGTACACCGGTGCTCGGCGAAACAGACCCGAGAGTCCAAGTGTCTGTCCGAATGTACCTATATTATTACAATAGTTCAAATATACGGAAAATAAATCCTAATCTAAACTATGCTAATCCGCGGCTATTCCGCGGCTCCCGCACTCCTGCTCGCTCTCCTGCGCTCTCATGCGGCTCTGTAAAGAAGAGAGCCGCCTCCGACTCTCGCGGTTGCGTCGGCTTCTGATGAAGCCGCCTCAATCCTCAGGCCCTGGCAAGAAAACAAGCAAGAATGTCAGACCAAATGAATATATAAACAGATCAAATGTATATACAAGAATATGTATAGAAAACCGCGTAAAAGAAAACCGCAGAAAAACAACTACTAAGCCGTGCTCCCCGGCAACGGCGCCATTCCGATGACCCACAAAACCAAGGCGACTCAGGTAAAGGTATCTACAATGGTCGTTGCGACCCAAGTCACCAGATGCGGTCAATCAAGAAAAATAGACCACCAAGAGAGATAAAAATCAATCAAACACAAAATAGCGGTCTTGCTATTTATTTAACATGGTATAGCGACCAGGGTCGAACACAAGCAGCACCGATTGGCCTTGCGGCCTACGAAGTAGTCAAAAAAAAGGAAATAAAATAAAAGAAGAAAATATTTTTGGTGGTTTTTAATTGTTTTATATATTTTTTTGGATTCTTAAAGAATTAAGAAAATAATAAAGGTTAAAGAACTACACACTTCAACAAATTATTAAACACACGAAAATTCAACTAAAAATTCAAACAAAAATGTTTTTATGTGTTTTATAATTTTTAGTGTTTTTGGTGAATTTTTGAGAATTTTCTGATGTTTATTTAATTTTCTAAAAATCAAAAAGTAACTAAAACAATAGGTACTGTCCAGCCGAGCTAAAAGGCTAGATAAAATATCTAAAGGCTCAAAATTAGCTGGGAGGTAATTTTCTTGTAAAGAGAATAAAACAAGGAAAATTTAGGCACCTATTTTATTGTTTTTGGATTTTTAATTGATTTACTAGAATTTTTATAAGATTTTGGGTGTTTTTCAATTTTTAGTGGTTTTCAGTAATGAAAAATAGCCAAAATTGGCTAGAAAATCTAACACAACAAAACAAACAGTAGACAATTTTTGTAATTTTTAGACACTATTTAATATTTTTTTGTGATTTTTAAAGTTAGACAGTGAAGAAAATAGATGTTTTTGGATTTTTAAAAATACCAAATGAAAACAAAAATGTCCTCAAAAAATCCTTGAAAATTTTACACTATGGCAGGAGCCATGTGTTCAATTATCGTTGGATTTAGAGGTATTTTGCTATTTTATTCAAAAATAAAGAAGGGGCACAGTGCACAGGGACCAAAGTGCAAATACCCGAAAGTCTGGGGGGGTCTGGTGCAATTAACCCAGCGAAACACGTGCTACGCACGTGTCTGGGGCACTCAGGGACCCAAATGTGAGAAAAATAAGTTCCGAGGGCCTTTTGGTAACAGGTACCAAAAGCCCAAGGGCTTATCTACAAATCACCCAATACATAACGCACATGCTCAAATGAAATACGCACAGGGGTATAAATGCAAATAATTTAAAACTTTCATTCATTAAGGAACAACCAGAACTACATGGTATATAATGTAAAAAACCCAGAAGATCACGTGTCGATGCAAGTGTCAGACCACACACAGGGGCATATCAGTAAATAAATGCAAGCACACGGGTCTCTATGCAAATATACCAAAACTAAACAACTACGCTAGGTATTTATAAGACTAAAAGCGAAATAAAATAACAAAGGGGGCCTAAGGGTAAATTACCCTTTATTACGCGGACCGTAGGATGGACGCCACGTGTGGGATCGAACGGTGGTGGGCGACTGGGGGTCCAACGCTGCGCTCCTCGGGGTGATCCAACGGCGGGGGCGTGGCCACGTGTCTGATCAAACGGTCGAGGACGTCAGTGGCCAAACCCTTCACTGGACCAACGGCTGGGATCGCCTCTCCAAAGATCTGCAGTGCAGGAGCCTCCTGAGATGGACGGTCTGGATCAGAACTGGAGGGCTCAGGCGATCGGACGGCGACGGAGGATGCTGGATGAACTGTTCGCCGGCGAGATTCGCCGGCCTCGGGCGTGCTCTAGGATCCTCCTGGAAGCACGCTGAAGGTCGAAGAAGGAGCGTGGGGTGCTTCCGCGTCTGCCGGTGGGCTCCGATGACCCAATCGGGCTCTGGAGAGCTCCGGTGAGGTCGGCGGAGGTACGCCTCCTGGCTCGATGTCGAAGGACCTCAGATGGCCCTTACTATACCTGCAAAACAGTCCAGAAGGCTCGCGGGTCGAGGGCAAACTGCCTCGACCCGGTTAGGTGGGGTGGCGGTGAACGATGGGTCGCAGCGGACGAGCTCCGGCGAAGTGGGGACTGTGGAACTCGAATCCCAGCTCCTGTGCGAGCTGGGTTGGATGGGGATATGGAAAAGGTACGCGGGAAGGAGGCGGGGGCGATGGTAAAACCCGATGATCGATTGGGGGTCGGTCGTGAACGGAATCGGCGAAACACGACGAAGAGGCGATTTGAGCGTAATGGAAAATCAAAGGAAAAGAAGGGTCTAAGGGATTACCTGGATGGACGAGGAGACTGGGGATGAGCTAAGGAAGCTCTGGGTCTTCGCCTCGAGGAGCGTCTCCCTCCGAGGCTCGAGCTCCAGCTGGTGGCGAAGCAACGGCTACGAAGCTCGCCGGATCGATGGAATCCGGTCCCTCTCCTCGCTTCAACAGCACGGGCAGTGAGTTGTCACTCTCACGCACACACCGGAGCTCATAGGGGGTGGAATCGAATAGCCAAAGATGAGAAATGAGGAGGCGGAGCTGGGCTTTATACGTGGGGATGATCCGGAAAGAGGCGCGCGGGTAGGGAAATCAAGAGCGCGGATCTCGATGCGGTAGCTCCGGTGAGGGTCTCGGGGGTGTCGTGAATGAGTCGGACCCGGGGTTTAGGCGAGAGGGAGTCGGGTCTGCCTGGGAAAAATCCGAGAAGGGGAGTCGGGCGCTGCAGACCTGCAAGAGGTGCTCCTGGGGGGGGGAGTTGACCGGGCGGTCAACATCCCCCAAAGCCAATAGGAAGCGGCCACGTGGCTGGATCTTAGAAGTGAAAATTAGGGTAGCTAGGGGCCGATTTAGCAAAAAGTGAAAACATGAAATTTTTTTATTTTATTTTTTTCTATTTTTTAGTGATTTTTAATTAATTTTTCAAAGTGAAAATAGGGTATATACATAGTAGGTTCATATATAGGTATATATACAATATATGTGATTTGATTTTTGATTTTTAATTTCTTATTTTTGTACAATTTTATTCCTATTTTATATTTTATTTATTTATATTATAAAATGAGGAATAAAAAGACATTTTTATTTTATTTTTATTATTTATATACATATGTGAGATAAATACATATATACATTTATATACATGGTATATTTACAAAATATTTTTGTGTTTTTAATTTTGTTATTTTTATTTTGTTTTTGTTTTAATTGTTTTTATTTTATTTATTTACACTATAGAATATATAATATTAAAAAAATTTTGGAGATTAATTTTATTTATTTATAAGGATAAATAAATAGGAAAGATGGAACTATGTACAAGGTGATCATGTACATGAATGAGATTTTTGGTTTCTTTTTAATTTTAAATTTTTATATTGATTTTATATTTATAAATATATATACAAATATTTACAAGCCTATTTTTGTGAGGAAAATACATTTATTTATTTACATAAATATTTACACACATGAGCCCCTATCTCCCTCTACTTTGGCTTTTATGCGGTCAGGCCCATGCTGAGCCCTCCCTTGGGTTAGGTTGCTCAATATTTATTCTAAATATTTCCCTCTTTTTCTTTTTAATCTTTATTCTTTTATTTTTGCACAAAAACATGCTAATTATTAAACTTTATACAATGCATGCTTTTGATAATTATTTGTATTTACATGAATATACATGCATTCGCAAAGGTTTTTGTAGCTAAAATATAAGAATAAAGAGTGATGAATACCCATTCATCAACTACCATTCTGATATCCACCGTCAGATCTTCCCTCACCTCTCATCTCCGCCGCCTGTTGCCGCCTCTCCCTCCTTAAGCCATGTGGCACGTTGTCCACCGTTCAATCACGCGCCCGATGATCCATCACCGCCGTCCGCTCGCGCCTCGTCTCCAAAGCAGCACGTGGCACATCCACAGCCCTTCGATCACGGCACTCTAGATTATATCCACACCGCACCTTAGCGCCCAAATACCGGCCGTTGGATATCATGATCCAACGTCTAGCGCTTCATCATCAACCATCCGCAAGCTCCTCCCGAGCCCCGCGCCTGACAAACCTCTTTCTCCCTTCCATTTTTAGCCATGGCCTTGGTCAGCCACAACCTTCGGAGTAATCACCCACACGTAGCCCTCACATCACCTATTCTCGTGCAACACTCAGCCACGACCACCCTCCTCTCCTCCGGTCAGCATCTACCCTCGAAACCCACGACTTCACCAGCCCTCTGCCATCTTCGCCATTTAAAAACCCCGTTACCTCCCTTGTTCACACTCGTCCACCAGCCAAGGGGCTGAGGCCCAGCCCTCCGTCTCCTCCCTATGACAGGGGGAGGAGCTTAGATCGAGCGACGACGACCCAGAACTCCGGTGAGACCCATGTCCGTCGCCGGCCATGATCAAGCACCTCTGGGCACTCCAAGCTCGCTGGAGTAGCTGCCCAGCATGTGTGATGACCCGAGCCACCTCCAGGTGCTCAGCCCAAGCTCCGCTTCTCCTTTAGATCCTTCTTCAGTCATTAGTAATTTAGCTTCTTCGCTTCCCTTCTGTTTCTCTGAATTTTCTAGGTTAGCTTCGACACATTCATGGTCAACTGAACCCCCCACAAGCTCCGCCGAACACCGGTCACCTTCGCCAGCGTCACGACCTCCTTCTTCCCAGGCTTTCTCCTCCACCGGAGGCGAAGAAAAACACACCAAGGGCTCCGCTTCCTCGCCTTCACCAAGCTCTTTGCCCACCTCATCTTGCACGCACATACACCTCGATTTCCATCTGATCCCTTTTGCAGGTCAACCAACCCCATTGGCCGGACCTTGGGCGGAGCCAAGTTCTAGATCTCCACCTCCGGCGATCACACGTCGACAGCAAACTCCAGATGCCCCCGCTCCTTCTCTGAGTTCGGGTACACATCTTCAGGGAACCAGCTTCCTCCCCCGACCTTCATCGAGCATGGAGAGGCGCGGAGGAGCTCCAAGCCTTACGCCGAAGCTCCAATCGCGCCGCCACCCAACAGGGGAGGAGAAGATTCAGATGCCGTTGGATCTTGCCCCACGGCGGAGATCGAACGGCCTTGGAGCAGCCACGTTGTCGTCCCGGAGCGCGGAGGCTCGGTGGGACCAAGCCTCACCCGAAGTACCCTCGAGCCGCCACGTGGCCCGAGCCACCTGCTACGGCCGTCCGATCCTGCGCCGAAACTCGCCCCCACCCGAGCCTGAACTCACATGCCTCATTCACGTGGGTGCTGGGATTTTTGCATCGGCGCCCTCGCATCTTTCACATATTGCAGATAGGTCCAGAAGCACATACAACACCATGTGTCTGGGGTATATTGCATTTTGACCCTTGCAGGTTTCAATAATTGCAAATATGCTCCCGCGCGTGTGGTTTATTTACAGGAAAGGCCTTGCACTTTATTTTTATTACATTTTGGTCCCTCCCAGGAACCTGTTTGTAGTTATCTTTTCATGTTTTCTTGCGTTTATGCCCTTGTCTTCATTGTTGCATAACTTGAGCATCATGTTTCCGTTTCAGTTGATTTCAGTCTCATTTCAAAGCTTGTTTGATGTACTTTTTAATGGCATAATTAATCCCTTATCTTGGATAAATTAAGTTTAATGTAATATTTTGTAAGCTAAGTGTCTCTTATTATTCAACTTATGCCTTATTTACCTTGTCGATCAAGTTTGACACTTTAAGTAAATCTGAAATTGACTCATATTTAATTTGCTCATCATATTTATTCTGTTCTAGGCCATATGACTCGTGTTGCATTGCACCGCATTTATTTTCTTGATTAAAATAAAAAAATGCATGTTTACTCTTTTCTTTAATGCATTGTCTTGATTCATGAATACTTTGACCTATAAGAGCTTTAACTCAACACTTAGTTACGTAGATAAAAATTCGGATAATCACGAGAGAGGCTCGTGTCCCTGAGTTAGACCTTGGTTTCTTGCCAAGTAAAATAACAAAATACGACCATCTGATTCTCATCGAAATAACAATTAGATGGTCTTTGATAGACCAATTCAGGGCGACTGCGATGACATCTCAAGTGTTAAAACAACACTATTATGGGGCCGAATTTGCGGTTTATCAAATGGCGTCGTTGCTGGGGACACGGCTCATTTCTTGAATTTTTTGGATTTTCATTTAGTCAATTAAGTGTTTTTTTTATATAGGTCACTTTGTTCATCTATTTTGCATTATAAAAGTTTTTCTTTTCGATTGATCTCTAACCGTTGTTTTTGTGGAAGAGACCTTGATGATTCAAGGAGGCGAGGAGCAGGAGCTTCCCGTTGTGAGGAGCCGCAGAAGCACGCTTGAAGCACGTCGAGAAAAAAGAAAAAGAAAAAAACGTGTGTCATTTTGCATACCATTGTCTCATGTAATTATCATCTTTAAAGCGGTCTTCGATCTAAGGCTCGCGGTTGTAAAAGAACAAAGATATGTGGTTGTGTGGGGATCGTCCCCACTTGAGTATCAACCTATGACCAGGTACGCGGTTCTTCGAGTTTAGTTTCTCATTCGTATTTTTATGTGCTTGCTCTTAGGTAGGACACACTAAATTTAGACGCACATAATCTCGCTTCACTTTGCCAAATTCAATAAGGCATTCTCCTCGCTAATGGAAGCATGATTAGGTGCGACTTTTTGACCTACTTGCATACATGAGTTTTGGTTCATAAAACAACCCTAAATTTTTACGTATTTTCGCCAAGCCACAGCACGTTTTATCGCTTAGCTTAGATCATGGTTTTATCGAATACGTGATTTTTTCTCGGTTTCACCTCCTAGCTTGATCACCTAGGTTAATGGAAAATGGGAATGAATGGTAGACGATGATTGCTTGATTTTGTGCTAACCTTAATTCAGTGATAACCTTAAAGAATAACTGGGACTGTTAATTGCAAGTCAACCAAAAATAGAGTAAAATTTTGTTTTGGGAGAGCAACACCATCGTTTACGCATCGATTTTACTTGTCACTTCTTTCTGTGTAAAAATATAATGTTTTAATCACCGATAAAACCGATAAGATAATAAACCAACCTTGGTTGGTTTCATGTGTGAGTTAGTGAAATTGAGGGTTTTGCATGCTTTATTGAGCATGTTTGCTTCGATACACTCCCAGAGCCGTAAACACTCCATTCCTCTCCGTAGATTCTTCCACTCATCTGTACATCCATCCTTCTTCTTCGTTCACCTTGGGTCCCTCCCAACATCAAATCTCCATCTTTATACTTAGGCTACTCTCAGCCTAAGTATAGGGGGGACTCGAGCCCCATGTGATCTTCTCTACTCTCCTTTCCTTGCCTTTATACTTATGTTATTTCTAACCTAAGTATAGGGGGAGCCCCTCTTAGCTCCCGTATATTTTTCTATACTTAAATGGACCTATGGACTTGTATCATCTAGTGCTATGAGGACATAACAAAGTTTAAGGATAGGGGGGTATACCGTATATACAACTTACTTAAAAACTAAAAATTTTGAAAAAAATTAAAACTTTTTGGCTAAAGTAAAATTCTTGGGACTAAGTGGACTCAAATGTTTTTCACGACTTTTTCTATACTATGTTACACTATTTTGATAAAAATATTTTCAAAAAAATGATTTGAAAAATGAGATTTTCTTGTTTTGAAAAATCTTTTGAAAAATGTTTTGAAATTTTTTATTTGTGTGACATGGTTTGGAAAATTTTCTCTCTTTTCAAGGAAAGCTGAGTCTAACCATTATTTTAACCTTTAAATTAAAACCCATAAAAATGACAAAAAATCCAAAAACCCTTTAGGAGTCATTAGTGATTACTAAGCCCAATTAAGTAGCCACGTTCAGTAAGGGTTCGCCCTTAGCAGATTGGATGGTTTAGAGGACATCGCATAAGGCCACGTCCTCAAGCAACGGGCTCTGGTCTGTACTTACATCCATACTGGCTGAATGCAGATGCATCTACTTAATTGAGATTAGGCAGTCCTAAGATCTCTTGAAGCTTCAAAAATAAATAAAAAATTTCAAAAAAAAAGATTGTATTTTTGAATGAATGAGTTGGATTAATCCTCTACTTTGACACTTCCACCAGGGTCTGAAATGTTCAAGGAAACTCGGTTTATGAGGTCCTGAAATTTTAGGTTAACCATCCTTAGCCATCAGGGTCGTAGACTTAAACATCCATATTTCCCTAGATTTCTAGATTTGCATGCTATTTTCCATGCTTAGTCTCAAACAATAAGAATATGATCAACACATCACATGCATGACTGCGGTTTTGATGAGATGAGTTGACTTTTCACCTGAGGAATTGGGATGAGGGATTCGAGTCTAGACTTGATCTAATGATGCTCGAGGATGGGATAAAATCTTTGAAGGCGTCATGAAACCCGAGTGTCAGCAATTTTAACCAGTATGAGAACTTGGTTCTTATACTAATCTCTTGACATTGACCTAAGTGCCAGGGTGCGAAATAAATAAAAAATGTTGATCAGTGTGCGCCAACTCTTGGTAAAAACAGTGGAGCTAGCCAAAATTATACAAATCAATGAAATATCAAAGAAAAGCTCTCATTCCATACAATGTCGAATTTCAAAAGAGCTTCCACCAAAGACGAGCGCTCCCAACCATTTCAAAGTGTCCACTTGGACCACCGCTACTAGGACCAGGAGTTGGGCTTGTACCAAAAAAGGACTCTGGATCGTAAATACTACAAGTCTGGGTGTCGAAGGTACGATAGGTACTCAAAAGAGACACCCCCCGGTGTATTCCCAAGAAAACAAGTGCAGACGGCTCCAAATTATCTTCACGGACGCAATGATCAACACCAAAAAAATGTGTTGTGTAAAAAGGCACTAGAGAGAATCCTTGTTCCAATGAGAGGGAGAGAAGAAATGATACAATCCCATGCCCTCCATTACTAGCCTTCCATCTACATTTTCTAAATTCTGACAACTAAAGAGACGGTGGACTGGATGCAAGATTTGATTTATTCCCTAGTGTTGAGGATGGGTCCTTAGGAGAATTTCTTGGACCAAGACTTTGGGAGAAGATGTGACTCTACTCTCGGAATCGCAGTCAACACTAAGTATCATACCCTTAGTTTATATGTATATCAGAGAGAGTCTGGAAAATTAGTGGAATTGGGTATCTCATAATTAAGGCTGGGTTGAACTTGAGAATTTTAGACCTTTAAAGTTGAGTAGACTTGAACAAATTGGATCTTGTACTGACATGCACAAGGGGGTTAATCCATCTTATTCATTTCTTTAATGCTCGAGGACGAGCGTAGTTTAAGTATAGGGGGTGATGAAACCCGATTTCATCATCACAATTCTCCATTATTAACCCCCTGTGCTTAAATATTTGTTAATAAAAATCAGATAATGTCCTGTAATTATTAGAGTCTTGAATAAATTAAAAATCACAAAGAAATGACAAAACTAAAATTCGTGGTATTTTTATCCTTAAAAATACCATCAAAAATATTTTGTGTATTCAAATGACCTCATCTCCAGGTTTGGTCAACACGAAAGTGTTGAATCTTGTAGATCTCATCGAGATCTACAACTTTCATGTTTTGAGTTTTCTCAAATTCGGCCATTTAACCCCTCAAAAATAAACATTTCTCTCGGAATAATCTGATCGGGCCATGTGGCCCGTTCTGGGTGAGCCACATGGCCACTTATCCTTTCATTAGCCGCCGGCATCCTTGACCATTGGATTTCGTCTTAAATCCAACGGCCCAGCTCTCTCCACATCTGCTCATTTTCCTAGCCGTCTGATCTTCCCCCATCTCGGATCTGTACCGCACGTTCGCGCCTCATCCATGGCTTGCCATGTGATGTGTTATGCGCCTTCAGATCTCACCTTTATCTCTTCGATCACCACCGTTCACTACCACTCTAATATCCACCGTCGGATCTTCCCTCACCTCTCATCTCCGTTGCCTGTTGTCGCCTCTCCCTCATTAAGCCACGTGGCGCGTTGTCCACCGTTCAATCACGCGCCAGATGATCCATCACCGCCGTCCGCTCGCGCCTCGTCTCCAAATCAACACGTGGCACATCCACAGCCCTTCCATCGCGGCGCTCCAGATTATATCCACACCGCACCTTAGCGCAAAAATACCGGCCGTTGGATCTCATGATCCAACGGCCAGGGCTTCGTCATCAACCTTCCGCAAGCTCCGACCAAGCCCCGCACCTCACAGACCTCCTTCTCCATTCTATTTTTAGCCATATCCCTGGTCAGCCTCAACCTTCGGAGTAATCACCCACACGTATCCCTCACATCCCCTATTCTCGCGTAACACTCAGCCACGACCACCCTCCTCTCCTCCGGTCAGCATCTACCCTCGAAACCCATGACTTCACTAACCCTCTACCATCTTCACCCTTTAAAAACCGCGTTACCTCCCTCGTTCACACTTGTCCACCAGCCAAGGGGCTGAAGCCCAGCCCTCCGTCTCCTCCCTATGACAGGGGGAGGAGCTCAGATCGAGCGACGACGACCCAGAACTCCGGTGACAGCCATGGCTGTTGCCGGCCATGATCGAGCACCTCCGGGCGCTCCAAGCTCGCTGGAGTAGCTGTACAGCATGTGCGATGACTTGAGCCACCTCCTGGTGCTCAACCCAAGCTCCGCTCCGCCTTTAGATCCTTCTTTAATCTCACGTAATTTATCTTCTTCGCTTCCCTTTTGTTTCTCTGAATTTTCTAGGTTATCTTCGACACATTCATGGTCACCTGAACCCCCCACGAGCTCCGCCGAATATCGGTCACCTTCGCCAGTGCCTCCGATCATCCTCCTCCTCCATCACGACCTCCTTCATCCCAGGCTTTCTTCTCTGCTGGAGGCGGAGGAGAACCCACCAAGGGCTCCGCTTCCTCTCCTTCGCCAAGCCCTCCGCCCACCTCATCTTGCACGCACACACACCTTGATTTCCATTTGATCCCATTTGCAGGTCAACCAACCCCATTGGTCGGACCTCGGGCGGAGCCAAGTTCTAGAGCTCCGCCTCCGGAAATCACGCATCGACAACAAACTCTAGACACCCCCGCTCCTTCTCTGAGCATGGGTCTTCACCGCTAGGGAACCAACTTCCTCCCCCGACCTTCATCGAGCATGGAGAGGTGCGGAGGAGCTCCAGGCCTTACGTCGGAGCTCCAATCGCGCCGCCACCCAACAAGGGAGGAGAAGATTCAGATGTTGTTGGATCTCCCCCAACGGCGGAGATCCAACGGCCTTGGAGCATCCCCGTCGTCGTCTCGGAGCGCGGAGGCTCGGTGGGACCGAGCCTCGCCCGAAGTACCCTCGAGCCGCCACGTGGCCCGAGCCACCTGCTACGGCCGTCCGATCCTGCACCGAACCTCGCCCCCACCAGAGCCTGAACTCACGTGCCTCACGCACGTGGGTGCTGGGCTTTTTGCATCGGCACCCTCTTATGAATCTGTGATTCATCACTCTAAAAGTTGAAAATAGAGTCTTGTTTCTGAGTAAATATATGCATATTTCCCTTTTTCTTGCACATTTAGCATTCATACATGCATTCATAAAATATGCATTTTAACATTCACATTTTGCATTAAATAAGAATCCAAGATCACTTGTAAAATATCCACCTATTAAAATAACACCTTCCTTATAATTCATACACCTTTAGTTAATAATGAGAGGAACAAAGTCAGAGATCTCTTTTGTATAAAAATTCAATAAAGCCCTAGATCCCCTGGACCACAAAATGCCCATAATTCCGTCATACAACCTCCAAAATAGGTCTACTCACTTTCAGAATAATACACATTAAAAGACCTTTAAAATGAGACTAATTTCATCCAATTTGGAGCACGTAGGAAGAAGTTGGGTTTTTGGGCCTCTATGTATACTATATAGGTGTATATTTGTATCCCTGTATTTTTTGTATCATATTTGACCTCATCTCCATCTTTGGTCAACATGAAACTTGTAAATCTCATCAAGATCTACAACTTTCATTTTTGAGTTTTTCCAAATTCGGCCTCCTTCTCTCTCTAAAATCATTTCTCCTCTCAGCCACTCACAGCTGGCCACGTGGCACCCTCTGATTGCGCCGCACGACCCGCTCCCCTTGCCCTAGCCGACCGCACCCACAGCAGTTGGATCTTCATCCCGATGCAACGGCTGCTCCACCTCCATGTGCACCATACTCCCCTGCCGTCAGATCACTCCCCATCTCAGATCTAATCCGCTCGTTCACGCCTCTCCCACAGCTTGCCACGTGGCGCATCTTGCGCCTTCCGATCTCGCGCTCATCTCTTGATCCCTGCCGTTCTTTAGCGCCAGATCCTTAGCCATCCGATCAAACCCCTAGGACCATCTCCACCGTTCGCCAGCGCCGCTCCCATAAAGCGACGCGTGCCGCATTCAGCGCCCTTGATCGCCTCGCGTCAGATCTAATCGCACCCGCTCGTCAGCGCCCTTTCCTCCTCACGCCACGTGGTAGCATCCTGACGCTCAGATCGCCTCGCCTCAAATCAGATCCAAGCCACTCCATGGCGCTTCGATCTTGGACGTTGGATCACAAGATCCAACGGCCAGGACTTCATCTCCTACCTCCAAACGACCTCTCTCCCACGTTCTCAGCCTTGCGCAACACTCTTTTTCTTTCTATTTTCGCCTCCATTCCAGCCACCCTCGCCGACAGCCAACACCACCACTACCTTCACCACTCTCCCCTCATCCTCGCCAACTCCCTCTATTCCGACGACGTCCACCAAAGACGCTCCACGGCGACCATGAACCTCAACTTGTCACCAGCTAACCCATCAACTTCGCCCTATAAATAGACCACCTCCAGCCATTGTCACACCTATCCGCCACTCCAGAGAGAAACCTTGAGCCCAGAGCCATCGATTGTGAAAGAAATCGAGTGATTCTTCGAGCGACGACGGGCCTTCTTCTCCGGCGAGATCCACGGCCGCCACCGCCGTGCTGCAGCCTCCATCCGTGAGCTGCGTGAGCTCAGGACTCTACCGATCCTTCGAGCGACGACCTGGAGCTCACATCTGAGCCCCAATCCCCATGTAGCATCCTCCATAGCCCTCTCGATCTTCTTCTTCGTTTCTTTGATTTTTCTCCGATTAAATTCACCTTCCACCATAACCTTCTCGCTCAATCATCATCTCGCCGAGCTCCGATCTTTGCGCACCCTTTCTTATCCGTAAACGCAGCACTTCACCTTCACTCGATCTCAGCTCTGCCACCTCGGCGGAGCTCGCTCGCCGGCCACCCTCACTTCGCCATAGGCCTCGGAGTTCACTTAGCACAACTCCACATACATTCCGCGTGCTTCGGCTATAGACCTAACCCTTGCAGGTGATATCTTCTTGATCGGCTGGAAGCTCATCGGAGCTTCCATCGAGCTTTACCGCCACGGTGCTCCAGCGCTCTTCCTCCGCTCCTGAGGCCACCTGAAGCTTCACCACCTCGTCCCGCATCTATCCAGCAACGTCACAGCCTCCATCGACCTTCATCGACGCCTAGAGACCGAGGCAGAGCAAGCCCCGCTTTCCCGAAGCTTCGCCTACTCCTCCGCAGGTGGCGGAGGGCCGTTGGAGAAGACGTACAGCTAGTGTTAGATCATCTTGATCGAACGGTCTGAAGCTAGCCACGTGTCCAAGCACCGGAGCAGCAGAGAGTCGTTGGATCTCTCTTTGATCCCACGGTCACAATCGCGCCACGTCGTCATCTCTGGAGGAAGCCCATCATCGTTGGATCGACCAGTGATCCTACGGACAGAAGCACGCCACGTAGCCACCTCCATCGATCTCCAGACACCATTGGATCAATCCAGATCCAACGGTCATTGATTCGCCACACGTCATCAACCAGCAGCCGTTGGATCATCCTTGATCCGACGGTCCCCATAGCGCGACGTCACCTGGTCCGAGCCTCTTCCCCGACCTCTAGGCTCGGACCACCCGAAGCTTACCCGAGCCTCCAACCGAACCTCCAGAGCAACCGAGCCAACGCCCGAGCCTCCGAAGTCACCCGAGCCTAAGGCGCTCCACGTGATCTGTACGTGCGTACTGGGCAAATTGCATTGAGGCCCCGGGAAGTTTTTAAAATTGCAAATCGGTCCCTGTGAAGCGCCCCCACGTGAGGAGCATGTGAGCCTGTGGAGAAATTGCATTCCACCCCCTTGCATTTTAGGTAATTGCATAAAGGTCCCTGTCAGCATATTTTAATTTGAGCAATTTTTATGTTCTGTATTGCAGTTATACCCATGTCTTTGCACGCATATTTAGGTGTCCATATTTCATCATTTTTAAATTCCAAAAATTGCATGTTGTAGTTTAACTTGTCCTTTATCTTATGTGATACTTGGAATAATTTTGTGATATCAGTAGAATTTTTAATTAATTAATTTGTTCATTTGTGTCGTACTTTGCCCAATTCCACCTATTAATTAATATTAATTTCTTTGTGACTCAAAAAATTCCCAAAAAATCACATTAGCTCTAGGATAATTAGATGCAGGTTGTATAAAAATTTCATCTCAATTGCACGCATTTCGAGGTTAAATAAATTATTTGGTGATTTCCTTAGTTTATTTTTAATAGGTTCATTTCACATCAAAATTAAGTTCTAATAATTTTCCTGGATTCCTCATCTTTAGATTTATCGAGGATAATTTTTATTCCCAAAAATACTGTGATCTGATATTTATTAAAATTAAATTAGTCAAAATCACCCTGCATTCATTTTTAATTTATAGTAAATTCATTTTGTGTCAGAAAATTCCAAAAATATTAGGGTAGCTTAATTTCACCCCATTTCATCATCTGGCTAAGTTTCATAAGTTTTGGACTTCATCTGAATACTTACCTGATTTAACTTTAAAACTGGAGTGATTTTTTGCATGTGTCTTGCATCAAAACCGAAAAAGACCAAAAATATTCTCCCTGAAAATTGAACACTGGAAATTTGTTAAAAATCTACCTAAAGACACAGTTGCCTCCCTGAGTTCGACCTTGGACTTCCCAAGTAAAAAAAGTTGCCACTGAAAATTAACGTGCTTAAATTAAAAGTGGTTTTTGATATTCCCTCTCCTTATCCGACTGCATAGAACATCATCAATTAATTTAGACATTAATTTGCTCGAATTAACAAGGGTAGCAGGGGCGGTTATTAAATGGTGTCGTTGTCGGGGAGGCACGACTTAGGTTAATTTGCAGCGAAATTCTGATTGTTTGATTTTCTATCCTCGGGTAATCTGACCCCCAGTTTTTCTTGTGAATATTTCTCAGTCTTTTAAATTTTTGCATTCTTGTGTCGTTCTCTATCTGACGTCAACTTGTTTTTGTGCGAGGAACGCGAGGAGTCGAAGACGCTTCGAGGAATCGACATTTTAACTCTTTGAGTGATTTGAGAGAGCTTGTACTTTTATTTATTTCCATACTTTTCGCATCATTTCCAGCGGTTCCCGTTTGGTTTCTCGTGTGTGTAAAGATAGTGGAACCGTGTCACCGTGTGCTGTGTGGTTTGAATGGTAATTTAGGCTTACACTAGCGGCTCCTCGAGCCAATCTACGAATTGCTTGTGCTCGTAAATTTGTAGGACCACACAAACCACTTAAAAGACGTACCTAGACCGTACATCTAGTCAAATCAACATGTTCTTCACTCGCTAATAGAACTGCCTGTCTAGGAGCGGATTTTGTCATCTGCATTTGCATGTAGTGTAAAAATTTCAATACTATTTTGCATCCTGCATACAAGCGAATGGATCACTGTAAGTCTTCTTAACTCAGGATACGCATCATTGTTTTTCGTGCATCGGCTTTTCTCGATTTCCCCCTCTGTTTTTCACACTTAAATTAAACGGAAATTGGGACTTGACGATAGTCGTGCTGTGTGGTTTGATTAAAAAGTGAGAAGTTAACGTAAAACCGGGACTGCTACCATTATTGACCAAAAAAATTGATAAAATTGGAAAATTGTTCCCAAATCCCCGCCTTCCATATCACGGGCCAACTGATCCTAGCAAATATCACAAGTTTGATACTTTCAGATTCACTGACTAGTACCAAGTAGCCTTCGCCTGTTCGCGGGTAGTCAGGGGTGAACCAGCGGTACTTCGCGACAAGCTGCTAGTAACCCTTCGTGGCGAAGTTCCAGCTTTGTCAGCCCCTGCCTGCTTGTAGGTAGATAGGGGCATGGTCTTTGAGTCCTCGACTTGGGATAGGAGCGAAGAAAGGAAGGATCGACGGTATCTTAGGCGACATGTTAAACAGGGAAGACGCATCCAGCTCTGAGCCGACTTCCCTATAGGCCGCGTAAATCCTTGCTATCTTGCTTGAAAATCACACTTAAAATTAACAAGATTAATTGGACTCGACTTCGAGTCCTTCACTGTGTTGAGTGTGAACCCAGGGTCTTGGATTGAGTTGCTTGTTCTAGGTAGGAGTAAAACCCTATCTTTACTTAGATCTCCTATTTCTTCTCGCCAAATCAAGATGAGTGACTGGGGGGATATAGACTCTTTATTCACCAATCTCTCTCTGAGCCCCCCACGAAACTCCTCTTCATTGGCCCAAGCGCACCTTGGACCACCCAGGACTCACGACCCTCTTGAGTTCTGGTTCCCTCACACCCATGGTGGTTACTCTCAAACCAACCCTTTACTCTCTTCTGAGCTTACCGAGGAAGACCATCTCCTCGGTAAGAATCCCTTCCTTGATTTGTCCACTGACACCAACATTGTTTCATACCCAGGAATAGAGGACAAGTTGCCACCTAAGCAGCCACCGGATGAGGATCAGTTGCGACAAATTCTTAATCGCCTTGCCACAGCCGAACAACAAAATGCAGATCTCACGGCTAGAATGGGACAAATTGTTGCGACAAGAGGAATCGACCGACCAATGGTTGATGCCTATAACCCAATAGAGAATGAAATACAAAGTTGGTTGGCACCGGCGGTTCCCGCCGAAACATTTGAACTCAAGCCCCACTTCCTTAGTCTGCTATCGAAGTTCAACGGAAATGCCCATGAAGAACCATATGCCTTCCTCTGAGACTTCGATCTGGTTTGCAACAACCTTAGCCATCCTAGGGTTGGGCATGATTACATTCGACTGAAGGCCACCCCTTTCGCCTTAGGAGATAAGGCAACACATTGGCTGAAGAACCTAGGGGTAATATGTACAACCTGGATGCAGTTCAAGGACTTATTTCTGAAGAAGTTCTACCCTCTCAGTAGGACTAACCAAATGAGAACAAAGATCGTCAGTTTCTCCCAGGGTCCCAGTGAACCATTCCATGAAGCCTGGGATAGGTTTAATGACCTAGTTCAGAAATGTCCCTGCCACGACATTTCTAAAGCGATCTTAGTCGAGACCTTGTTCTGTGGTTTAACCCCATAGATGCAGGGGTTAGTAAGTGCCGCCTGTGGAGGATGCTATATGAATAAAAATGAGAATGTTGTATGGAAGATACTAGAGCAGATGGCGGAAACCAGCAGGTCGCAGGCCACCAGAGGATATCAGTTGTCTTTCTCGATCTTATCCAATGAGACAACCCGAAGGACTGTAACGGATCTGGCAGAGGACCTCATTCCCAGCATGGGGATGATTGCTGATAAGTTAACCATGGTCGAGCTGATCCACAAGAGGGTCACTGACCTTGAGTCTCTCTCGCGTCTACCGAAGCAAGTGGAGGAACTTTCTGAGAAGGTAGCTAAGATAAAGCTACCTGCCCCTTCTGCACCACCTGTACCTGTACATCGAGTCCATCATGTACAGGAACAGGCTCCGGGGCCTCAGAGTGGCTGGGATCAGACATAACCCAGCAGGACCAGCATGCACCCCCACAAGTGGAGACCGGTACGAGGAGCCTCCGCAGGTGTTCGAGATCAACGGGCTGTGGTATAGCCATGACCCTGTCGTCAGACAAGCGGAGATGAAGAATGGTCAGCCTCACCGACCATTCCCAGCTTACCAAGAAACAAGGTCCGGCCCTGCACCACGCTTTGTTTAGTCCCGGCCCGAACAAGGGTACCAGCCTCAGCAGCACCAGCAGCAACAGCATGCATTCCAACAGGGTCCATCCCATCAGCATAAGCAGTATCGGCATGGCCAGCAGGGCTAGTACAGAACCTCGTCTGCAAGTCAGCATCACGAGCCAGCTCAGCCCACTGAATTGGAGTCCCTCACCTTGGCGATCCAGACCCTGTCTGATTGGGTACAACAGATCCAGAATGACTACCTAGATATCAGAACCGATCTGAATCGTGTCTCTCGTACCCAGGATCAACAAATGGCGCCAAAGACCCCAATTCTCGTCCAGGTTCAGGCCAACCCAAACATCCTAAATCAAGGCCAGAACCGACCTCGTGATCAGGTATACTATTCAGATAAGTCTTTATCTGAACATGAGATCCTTTCGTATGATAATGTAAATCATATGTCCCTCAAGAGCGGAAGGACCGTGATAGTACCTGATCGGGCACGAGCACCAAAGGAAGGAGCTACCAAGTCTCTACCTGAGGAGAACTTGGAGGAAGAAGAGGAGCAGCACCACCATCACCATCTCCGGCAGAAGAAGAGGACTTCTGGTTCCTCGAAGCAGCAAACCCGCATCATGAGTGAGTCCAACGAAACTGATGAAGAGCCCGCACCTCCATCTGAGGAGGACCACCCAGAAGAAGCGGAAGATGCATCACCGGTTTCACCCCAGCATGTTTCTTTTAGTCCGAGTCAGAGTCCAAGTCTGTTTCAGAGTCTGCGTCATGTACAGAACTTAGTTCCAGCTTTCAATGAAATAATTTCAGTTTCAGAACATGAGTTAGAGTCAATAATCCCTTTCCACCGAGCTCTTATGGGTGGAAAGAATAAAATCAAAAAAATCCAAAAAGAAGACCTTGAGATGGCAGAGTTCTGCAACAAATATATCAAGGTCACAATCCCCTTTGACAAGTAAGTGGCAATGACTCCTGCATTTCAGAAATACCTTAAGGTGAGATGCACACCTACTAGGGTTAGCAGGTGAACCAAAAGCCGTGTTGAGAAACACGTTCTGTCGGTAGCCATAACTTGTGCAATAAAGAACTCGTTTCCAAGGAAACGAAGAGACATGGGTGCACACTATGTAGTGAGTCATGTTGATGACATCGCGTTTGCACGCACTCTCCTGGACAATGGTTCCTCAATTAACCTAATGCCTGCAACCCCTTATGAGCGGCTAAATCTCGGACCTCTTAGGAAATCTAGAGCCCTCCTGCAGTTCTCTGATAAATCAATCAAGAGGTCCCAAGGAGAATTGAGGAATGTTGCGATCAAAGTCGAGGGGCAGGAATACATGGTGGACTTCACTGTCCTAGATATGGAAACCCCTCGTAATTGGAGAGACTCCCAGATCATCTTAGGCAGGCCCTTCCTCAGGACAGTAGGGGCCTTGTTTGATTACAACGTCGGGAAGATCCAGTTCCAAACTCCAGGCGGAGATGAGGAACTTGAGATGAAACAGACCAGATGGCAGAGACCGGATTCCGAATCCAGCACCGAGTACTCTTCAACCGAAGTAGACTGCGATCATGTAGAAATAGTTGGGCCATGGAGACAGAACCCAGCCGGCATCGATGAGTCCCTCCCTTCCGGAGATGATACCGTGCATGAGTCAGTTTGCGAGGTCCTCAGAGACGAGTACAGCTCAGAACCTGCATCGCCCTACATCTTCGATGACTTAGAAGCCCAGCTGGGCTTCTCAGTCCTTCCCTCTTTAGGACAATCAGAAGATGCGGATGAAGAGTCGGACGTGGCTTTCTCTGATTTCATGGAGACCTTTGATGATCCGACTCCAGAGCCGAATAAGTTGGTGGCAGCTATTACAGAGAAAGATCCGGCCACTTCCAACAATCAGTCAGATTCGATTGAGCCAGATTTCCTAGATGATCACACCTTACCTGAGCTCAGACCATTACCCACAACACTGAAATACGCCTTCCTTGCGGGTCAGGAGAAGAAATATCCGGTCATCATCAGTTCGTGATTGACCGAGGAGCAGGAATCTCGCTTGCTAGAGATCCTAGAGAAAAACCGCAAGGCGATAGGATGGAGCATTTCCGATCTTCACGGGATAAATCCCTCTCTGTGTTCGCACCATATCATCTTAGAGAATGAACCCAAACCCTCTCGTGAATTCCAACATCATTAGAATCCAAATTTACGAGAGGTAGTGAAGAAGGAGATAGAGAAATGGTGCAACGCGGGTTTTATTTATCCCATCTCTGACTCGAAATGGGTGGCCCCGATACATGTGGTCCCAAAGAAGTTGGGAATTCAGATGACCACCAACGAGAATGGAGAGGAGATTGTGACGAGAGTTCCCATGTCGTGGCGCGTCTGTGTGGATTACAGACGCTTGAATGCCACGACGAAGAAGGAGAAATTCCCCTTACCATTCATTGATCAGATCCTAGAGAGACTAGCGGGGAAAGAATACTTCTATTTCTTGGATGGGTTCTCGGGCTACAATCAAGTAGACATAGCTCCATAGGACCTGGAGAAAACCACGTTTACATGCCCATTTGGTACCTATGCCTTCAGGCGCATGCCCTTTGGGTTATGCAATGCTCCAGGTACTTTTCAAAGGTGCATGATTGTTGTATTCGCCGAAATGGTCGGTGAATTCCTTGAAGTCTTCATGGGCGACTTCTTGGTCCACGGAGATTCCTTCGATTTCTATCTTAGGAATCTGGATCAAGTCCTCAAATGTTGTTGTGAGGTTAATCTAGTGCTCTCCTGGGAGAAAAGTCACTTCATGGTGACGGAGGGCATTGTGTTGGGGCACGCCATCTCCAAGAGAAGAATGGAGGTTGACCCTGCCAAGGTGGATGTGATCAGACGACTCCAGCCACCAACCAACGTCAAACAGTTGCAGTCGTTCCTCAGGCATGTTGGATTTTATCGGAGATTCATTAAGGATTTTTCTAAGATTGCCCGACTGCTAACTGAACTTTTAGGCAAAGACATGGAGTTTGTTGTTGATCACAAATGTCTTAAAGCCTTTAAGCTATTGCAAGGATGAAGGATATTGTGAATCCTTAAGCGCATCACGGAAGCGTGTCGATCGCATCGTATGCAATCGGAGCAACTAGTCGTACTAGATGCTAGATGCAGCGGAAATTAAAAATTTTTAACTTAACGATGAAACCACATGATCACGAGAACACTTCTCGGATCGTTTCATCAAACCACAAAGTACAAGGAATACCTCTTGAAGCGTGGTTGTGATCGCGAGATCCCAAAGTAGAGATCCTCCTATCTTAAGTCCGACCCACGGAGAATGCGCTTGCGGGCACGATGATGAGTCGCGTCCTTCCCGCAATCCTTGACGAAGATCCAAGCGTCGAAGGCGAAGCAAGATGCTCTCCTCTTCAATATGCAAAGTGGACGGCCACTTGGATATTAAGAGAGACCACACGAGAATTAGAGAGAGAGAGAGAGTAGTAGTCTTTTACAACTCTAGATGATGTACCTTGGAAAGGCTACCCTAGCCCTCCTTTTATACTAGTCTAGGATCCAATGGATCTCAATCCATGGGACACATGGATCAAAGGGCTATGCTTGGTCCATGATAAATCAATGGCTAGGATTTGTTGTTGGTAAAAACCAACAACATCAATTCAAATATTAATTAACTAAGAGATAATATGATAAATGAAATGGAGTTAACCACCCTCCTAAAAAGGGGGGGGGGGGCGTCACCCATGAACAATTCATGGGTGACGCCACCCATGGAGGTGGTTTTCTCTATTTTATTTATCACATTATTCCTTAATTAATCGCAATAAATATTCACCAAATTAATTCCAAATTAATTTGTGAATATTTCAATCTTGCCATTGAATATTGTGTGAATCATATTCACAACCCAAACTAGTTAGTAAATTGCATTTCCAATTAATTAACAAATGTGAATCCAATCCACATTATTAATTAACAAATGCTATTTACACAAATTCTCTCTCTTATATATGTATATTATAAATCATATTTATAACACACATATATCATGGATAGTGTTATCCACATTCTCTTAATCCTTGATAATTAAATCTCATTTAATTATCTTAGATAATCATTTTCACAATATGAATCATATTCATATTTAAGCTTGATAATTAAATCACATTTAATCATCAAGTCCTTGCTTGGATATTTCATCAAAAGAATTATTCTTGAACCCATTCAAGAATAATGTGCTTTCTCCGCAGATACTTGGAGATAAGGACAGGGCGATTGTATTATTCCATGTATAGTGACTTGGATGTTGAGATATTATCTCAAATCCAGATCGAACGAACCTCCCACAGATGCTTGATTAA
Organism: Ottelia alismoides; assembly: GCA_037367405.1. NCBI lineage: Eukaryota > Viridiplantae > Streptophyta > Magnoliopsida > Alismatales > Hydrocharitaceae > Ottelia > Ottelia alismoides. The sequence continues at coordinate 778,109 of JAZKJV010001345.1, read as the reverse complement.
ATCAAGACCGCAAATCCAATCTTCTCATTGAATCTGAATCCCATTCAGACCAATGTCCAACACTTGGACTAAGATCGGATTGCTTCTCTACTGAAAGGAGTCACTAAAATCCAGACCTGTTTCATCACTCCCTCGGAATGGAAGCGTCATGGATATACAATCGTTTATGATCACATCACCCTTCAGGTATTCCCAATACCTGTACATCCTGCATACTGGAAGACCCATGATCAACCCGAAGATCAAGATCATTTTTACACTGTCTTCTTCAGGGTTTAATCATTAAGTTTCTCAATCTTGGTCATTGGGATTTGGTATCGATCATATGCTTTCCCAAAGCATATATCATACCTTCAAATTCATGTCATGCTTCCAAAGCACGACGACCATGCATGGAATTTGATCGGTCCCAATACCTCATGAGTGAGCTCATGTCTTCCGGTTCACAAGTGAACCTGTATGATCCCTTTGAGAGATCATATTACTCATATACCCTTATATGCACACCAGCTCGCCGGTGTATAGACCTTGGTTAGGTCATCAACCTATTGGTCTGCCAAATGTACATACTTAGATATATAGCAATATATCTGTCTCCGGTCAGAGGATGCATGCCTATGCTGTGACAACATTCAACATAGGACTTAGGTTATCTCGATCTCGCTAGGTCAACCCATTGACCTAACTAATCTGACACCTCCGAATCACTATTCCCATGCAGAGGACCTACATCAAGAGGTCGGTCAGATATCAGCCTATGTGAGAAAAGGATTGCCATCTCCTACTCAGGCTGGAGATCTCCACTTGACAATCATTTGACGGTGTTTGATGAGTCCTCCATCTAACTCCTTAGATATTCATCCAAACACCAGCCTCTATGATTCATTTAATGAAACAACAGCTATATGATCATCAAGCTGGCCATGGTACATAACCCTAATTGTACAGAGGGACCTTATAGTGCATTCATTCATATAATTTCAGAAAGGGAGTGAAACATCAATAACTTTTATTGATAAACTTAAATATTACAATAACATTTATTGTAAGAATGGTTCGCCCAGGGCTCACAAGTCTAACAATCTCCCACTAGCCCTCAGAACCATTCAGGTACAATCCGTAAACCCATACTCATTACATGCTGGTCAAAAACCTTCTGTGTCAGAGGTTTGGTAAGAGGATCAGCAATGTTGTCGGTAGAGGCCACCTTGGTGATGATGATATCACCACGCTTTTGAATCTCCCGAATGATGTGGTATTTCCTTTCCACGTGCTTGCTCTTCTGATGGCACCTGGGCTCCTTTGCTTGGGCAATGGCTCCAGTGTTATCGCAGAGTAACGGGACGGGAGTATCAGAGGAAACTACGCCAAGCTCCAAGATGAACTTGCGCAACCACACCGCCTCCTTTGCAGCATCCAATGCGGCAATGTATTCGGCTTCTGTTGTTGAATCTGCCGTAGTGTCCTGCTTCTTGCTTCTCTAGCTCACAGCACCACCGTTCAACAGGAATACAAACCCTGATGTCGACTTTCGATCATCAATATCTGACTGGAAGTCTGGATCTGTATATCCCAAGACTTGGAGATCACCATCCCCATAGACCAAGATGTAATCTTGCGTCCGTCTTAGATATTTGAATATGTTCTTTACTGCATTCCAGTGTTTTTCTCCATAGCAGGATTGGTAACGACTTACCACTCCCACTGCATGGCAGATGTCTGGCCTAGTACACATCATGGCATACATCAAGCTTCCTACGGCTGATGCATAAGGGCATCCAGCCATGGCCTTCTTTTCCTCAACACTTTGAGGAGCCATCCCTTTGGACAGATGGATACCATGTCCTAAGGGGAGGAATCCTTTCTTCGAACTATCCATACGGAATCGTTCAAGAATCTTCTTGATGTATCCATGTTGTGATAATCCCAATATTCTCTTTTCTCGGTTTCTGAACAACTTCAGGCCTAAGATGTAAGAGGCTTCTCCAAGATCTTTCATCTCGAAGGTATGGGATAGCCAAATCTTCACACTGGTCATCATTCCTGTATCATTCCCAATGATAAGGATATCATCTACATAAAGCACGATGAACACAATGGTGCTCCCACTAAGCTTCTTGTACACACAAGGTTCATCAGGGTTTTGCACAAAATCATAACTCTTTATGGTTTTGTCAAATCTGATGTTCCAACTACGAGAAGCTTGTTTGAGCCCATAGATGGATTTCTTCAGCTTGCATACTTTACCGTCCTCAGCTATGAAGCCATGTGGCTGCTCCATATAGATATCCTCCTCGAGGTATCCATTGAGTAAAGCCGTCTTGACGTCCATCTGCCAGATGTTGTAGTCAAGATATGCAGCTATAGCTAGCAGTGTCCTGATGGACTTAAGCATGGCCACAGGAGAGAATGTCTCATCGTAGTCGATGCCTTCTCTCTGTGTGTAGCCCTTGGCTACGAGCCGTGCCTTGAAAGTCTCTACTTTCCCATCAGGTCCCCTCTTTCTCTTGAAGATCCATTTACACCCAATGGGTTTTACCCCTTTAGGTGGATCCTCTAGGGTCCATACACCATTCTTATGCATGGAGTCAATCTCTGACTTCATTGCTAGCATCCATCTATCCATGTCATGATCCGCAAGTGCTTCATCATATGAAGAAGGATCACTGTCAGTCTCACCTGACACATGGAATCCAAACCTTTCAGGTGGTGCAACCACCCTCGAACTCCTTCGAAGAGGTATGGGTGTTTCATCTTCATTTATCTCTTCAGTTTCTGGTTCAGGAATCTCAGAATCCTCAGGGGATTCAATGAGCTCCTCTACTTCATTCTTGTCTTGACCTTTAAGGAAATCATCCTCTAGAAATTTCACATCCCTAGAGACAAAAACCTTTTGGGTCTCAGGGTCATAAAGTTGGTATCCAATACCATCTTTAACATACCCAATGAAGTAGCACTCACGAGTGCGAGATTCTAGCTTACTCGCGTCCACGTTCTTCGCATGAACCAAGCATCCCCAAACCCTCAAGTGATTGACACTAGGTTTGGTTCCATACCAGAGCTCATGAGGAGTCTTTGGTATAGACTTGCTAGGAATCTTGTTTAGGATATATATTGCAGTCTCTACTGCATATCCCCAGAAACTAAGAGGTAAATGTGCTTTACTCATCATTGAACGGACCATATCCATGATGGTCCTGTTGCGTCTTTCAGCAACACCATTAAGTTGGGGAGTTCCAGGAGGAGTGAGATTGGAGACAATTCCACTCTCTTTAAGGTATTCCTTGAATTCATCTGAGAGGTATTCACCACCTCGGTCAGATCAAATCCGTTTAATCTTCCTGTCGGCTTGGTTCTCAACCAAAGCCTTAAACTCTTTGAACTTTTCAAAGGTTTCAGATTTATGACGTAGCAGGAAGATAAACCCATATCGCGAATGGTCATCGATAAACGTCAAATAATATCGATATCCATTTCTAGTCGCGGTATTGAAGGGACCACATACATCAGTATGTATTAGGTCGAGAATACCCTTGCATCTCGTAACCTTGTTACGGAAAGGCATCCTGGTCATTTTACCTCGAATACAATGTTCACAGGTAGGTAAAGTTTGAACCTGTAGAAAATCTAAAGGTCCATCCTTTATCAATCTATTGATCCTATCAATAGATAAATGACCGAGCCTTTGATGCCAAATCATATTCGAATGATTTCCATTCTCCCTGGATCTCTTGGGGTTTTTATTATCAGTGGTAGTGACATTTATGACACATTCATTAATGCACAATTCATAGAGTCCACCAGAAGTCAGAACACCTTCCGCAACAAATCTATCATATTGATTAATGACTAATTTATTACAGAACAGGAAGGAGTACCCATATCTAACAAGCTTAGACACAGATATCAAGTTCCTCCTGACCTCAGGTACATAAAGACACTCTTTAAGTACTAGGACTCGACCACTAGATAACGACAGTCTGCATGTCCTGATGGCGACTGCTGCAACACTTGCATCAGATCCCATTTGGATAACTATCTCCCCAGCTCCAGATTCCTAGTTTCCTGAAACAAATGCAACGAATTGCATACATGAACAGAAGCACCAGAATCTATAACCCAACTTCCTTCTCGTCCAACGAGAAAGCTAGTTTCAATGATGAAAGTAGATTTCATACCTGCTGGGGCTTTACCTTTGTCAGTGGACTTCAGGTAATCTGGGCAGTTATGCCGCCAGTGCCCCGGCTTTTTGCAGTGGTGACAGACATCGGTATTTTTCGATGTCATCAGTGTGGAAGCACTAGAAGATGAACCAACTCCTTGATTCTTCTTCTTTCTCTTCGAGGCTGGGCCCTTCTGAGAACCTTGCTTCCGCCCGCGCTTTCCTCTCACCTGTGCAACCATTGCACTAGCAGAGGGGCCTTCCTTCTTCATGACGTCTTCTGCAGACTTCAATGCAGCTAACAGCCCAGCGTTTGTGAAGTCACCTTTGTTCATGTGGTAAGACACAACAAAGTTGTTGAAAGACTTAGGGAGCGACAGGAGAATGAAATCAGCTTGCATTTCAGAATCCAAGTAGGCTCCCAGGGTTTCCAGCTCAGAGAGGTACCCAAAAATTTTGAGTACATGTTCTCTGACAGAGGTCCCTTCCTGCATCTTGCAGCGAATAAGCTCTTTCATCACATTGTAACGCTGTGTGCGGTTTATGTCACCGAACATTTCTTTCAGATTCAGCATAATCTCTTGGCAATTGTTCATTTCCACATGTTGCTTCTGAAGCACATTGGACAATGATCCAAGGATGTAACACCTTGTCATATTATGGTCTTCATCATATTTATCATTATACGATTTATCTTCATCAGTCACAGGGTTTGCTATCTTGTCCTTGCTAAGCACGTAGGAGATGCGCTCTGCAGAGAGAACAAGATCCAAATTTCGGATCCAATCCGAATAATTTGGTCCGGTCAACTGGTTGACCTCTAGAAGCCTGCTAAGTGGGTTCATGGACTTCATTTTCTGAAATTAAGAATGCACTATATTAGAATAATTATATATTCATTTTAAGAATAATTTGATTAAGGCATTTTAAATCAAATTTGTCCTGCCATGTCGACTTTGAAAGATTATTCCCTTATTTTTCTTTCAAAGTAAGAGATATACTTACCGCTATATCTCAAGCAAGATCTGGGATCTCCTCTCTATCCTTATCACATCCCAATAATATGAGAACCTGTGACTCGAATAAGAGAAGCAGGAACATATTCCGCCTTGCAAGTCCAACTTGCATTTCCCAATTCGGTCTTTAACACCCGGGCCCACCACCCCTAAGATGATGTTGACCCGTTGTTAATTGAACCAACCGTCAACAGGCTTAATACTCGCTATACGCAATCCAATATCGCCCCAATAATATGAGGACCCGATATTGGGGTCACTACGTATACAGCCTTAATCTTTCGAGAAGCAAAGAACCCGATCCAATTAAATCATGCACAGGATCTGTCACTTCGGACAGGCGTCTCCCATACACAACAACTGGCGACGAAATCCTTTGCCTTGACGGGAGACCATGGATGTCACTTATGTGATCCTCCACCTCATATTCAAATTTTATAATTAATTATCGTGAATCATATTCACATAATTAATTCTTCCAAGGGAAATACACATCTATTCAAAATAGAGTGTTTATTGGATATAATTAATTTAATCACATTAAATTAATCATTAATCCAATCATCAACAAACATGTCTTTTACTTGAATAGTAGGTATATTCTCAAAATACGTATTATTCGAATTTTAATAATTAGAAAAATACATATTGTCTGTCTCCGGTATTATACAGTCCCTACCCGCTGTCATGGCCAGTACCGACGAGAGTGGGACGGACCACATACGTTGCAACCCGTGACCCCAATGCTCTCCGACTAGGCACCACATCCGCCTCGGGAAAGGATAATACCAGATAGACCATCATGTACTTTGAGATGTTCATCGGTTTTTCAACCGAAATTATACCATATAATATAAATCAAAACATTTTTGATTATAAGGAGATTTGCTAGACAAATCCCCAATCCTATTCAAGCAAAAGGGTTTTTCATGTAAAAGTTGTCCTACAACTATTGTAGGATAAACTATAGTTTTCATGAAAGCAATGTTTGTTGATGAAACAATGATCAAGATCTAACATCTCATCATTGTGGTTTAGGCAAGTGTCATTCAATGAAATAATTATTTCTTTAAATATTTCACAAATATTTATCACTAATTATTCCAGAAAATTAACAATTAATTTTCATCATGATAATTGAATGACATATCACAAGGTTCAAGATCAAAATTGTTAATTTCCAGCAGTGACCCCCAATCACTAAAATTAACTTATCTTGATCAATTTAAATCCAAAAAATGCAAACTCAGTTTCCAAAGATTGCCTATTTGATTTATGAAAGAACCCAAGTGATAATTCACGCATTTCAAGGCGGATTAAAACCGTAATCATCTCATTAATTACGTTCAAATCCGCAGTTCCCGCAACAGTGAATATAGTCATATTCAAAAAGCCATATCTTGAGCAAATAAAGTCCAAATTTAGTAAACTCAAGTCCTATGGTTTCCTTGTTTAATGGGGAACAAAATTCAATTGAAAATTTTGTGTTTAAACATTTTAAACAGTACATAAAAATTCAATTAGACAGAGGTGCGAAAATTGAAATGCAGTAAAAATTTCGCAACCCTTTCATGAACCAAATCGTCTAAGGTGTATGGATCATATCCAAAACCTTATTCAACCTATGGCTCTGATACCACTTGAAGGATATTGTGAATCCTTAAGCGCATCACGGAAGCGTGTCGATCGCATCGTATGCAATTGGAGCAACTTGTCGTACTAGATGCTAGATGCAGCGGAAATTAAAAATTTTTAACTTAACGATGAAACCACATGATCACGAGAACACTTCTCGGATCGTTTCGTAAAACACAAAGTACAAGGAATACCTCTTGAAGCGTGGTTGTGATCGCGAGATCCCAAAGTAGAGATCCTCCTATCTTAAGTCCGACCCACGGAGAATGCGCTTGCGGGCACGATGATGAGTCGCGTCCTTCCCGCAATCCTTGACGAAGATCCAAGCGTCGAAGGCGAAGCAAGATGCTCTCCTCTTCAATATGCAAAGTGGACGGCCACTTGGATATTAAGAGAGACACACGAGAATTAGAGAGAGAGAGAGAGTAGTAGTAGTCTTTTACAACTCTAGATGATGTACCTTGGAAAGGCTACCCTAGCCCTCCTTTTATACTAATCTAGGATCCAATGGATCTCAATCCATGGGACACATGGATCCAAGGGCTATGCTTGGTCCATGATAAATCAATGGCTAGGATTTGTTGTTGGTTAAAACCAACAACATCAATTCAAATATTAATTAACTAAGAGATAATATGATAAATGAAATGGAGTTAACCACCCTCCTAAAAAGGGGGGGGGCGTCACCCATGAACAATTCATGGGTGACGCCACCCATGGAGGTGGTTTTCTCTATTTTATTTATCACATTATTCCTTAATTAATCACAATAAATATTCACCAAATTAATTCCAAATTAATTTGTGAATATTTCAATCTTGCCATTGAATATTGTGTGAATCATATTCACAACCCAAACTAGTTAGTAAATTGCATTTCCAATTAATTAACAAATGTGAATCCAATCCACATTATTAATTAACAAATGCTATTTACACAAATTCTCTCTCTTATATATGTATATTATAAATCATATTTATAACACACATATATCATGGATAGTGTTATCCACATTCTCTTAATCCTTGATAATTAAATCTCATTTAATTATCTTAGATAATCATTTTCACAATATGAATCATATTCATATTTAAGCTTGATAATTAAATCACATTTAATCATCAAGTCCTTGCTTGGATATTTCATCAAAAGAATTATTCTTGAACCCATTCAAGAATAATGTGCTTTCTCCGCAGATACTTGGAGATAAGGACAGGGCGATTGTATTATTCCATGTATAGTGACTTGGATGTTGAGATATTATCTCAAATCCAGATCGAACGAACCTCCCACAGATGCTTGATTAAATCAAGACCGCAAATCCAATCTTCTCATTGAATCTGAATCCCATTCAGACCAATGTCCAACACTTGGACTAAGATCGGATTGCTTCTCTACTGAAAGGAGTCACTAAAATCCAGACCTGTTTCATCACTCCCTCGGAATGGAAGTGTCATGGATATACAATCGTTTATGATCACATCACTCTTCAGGTATTCCCAATACCTGTACATCCTGCATACTGGAAGACCCATGATCAACCCGAAGATCAAGATCATTTTTACACTGTCTTCTTCAGGGTTTAATCATTAAGTTTCTCAATCTTGGTCATTGGGATTTGGTATCGATCCTATGCTTTCCCAAAGCATATATCATACCTTCAAATTCATGTCATGCTTCCAAAGCACGACGACCATGCATGGAGTTTGATCGGTCCCAATACCTCATGAGTGAGCTCATGTCTTCCGGTTCACAAGTGAACCTGTATGATCCCTTTGAGAGATCATATTACTCATATACCCTTATATGCACACCAGCTCGCCGGTGTATAGACCTTGGTTAGGTCATCAACCTATTGGTCTGCCAAATGTACATACTTAGATATATAGCAATATATCTGTCTCCGGTCAGAGGATGCATGCCTATGCTGTGACAGCATTCAACATAGGACTTAGGTTATCTCGATCTCGCTAGGTCAACCCATTGACCTAACTAATCTGACACCTCCGAATCACTATTCCCATGCAGAGGACCTCATCAAGAGGTCGGTCAGATATCAGCCTATGTGAGAAAAGGATTGCCATCTCCTACTCAGGCTGGAGATCTCCACTTGACAATCATTTGACGGTGTTTGATGAGTCCTCCATCTAACTCCTTAGATATTCATCCAGACACCAGCCTCTATGATTCATTTAATGAAACAACAGCTATATGATCATCAAGCTGGCCATGGTACATAACCCTAATTGTACAGAGGGACCTTATAGTGCATTCATTCATATAATTTCAGAAAGGGAGTGAAACATCAATAACTTTTATTGATAAACTTAAATATTACAATAACATTTATTGTAAGAATGGTTCGCCCAGGGCTCACAAGTCTAACAAAGGAATGATCATGGACGTACCTATCCTACAAGCCCCAGATTGGTCTCTACCATTTGATTACATGACGGATGCCTCAGATTTTGTTGTTGGGGTTGTGTTAGGACAGAGAAGGGATGGCGTCCCGTTTGCAATTCACTACGCAAGCAAAGTGCTTGATACAGCTCAGCGTAACTATAGAGTTACGGAAAAAGAGATGCTTGCGGTAGTGTTTGCCTTGGACAAGTTCAGATCTCACTTGATTGGATCCAAGGTAATTGTGTTCACTGACCACACGACTCTACAGTACTTGATGGAGAAGAAGGATGTGAAGGCACGTCTTCTTCGTTGGATTTTACTTATCCAGGAATTTGATTTGGAAATTCCTGATAAACCTGGAAAGAAGAATGTAGTAGCCGATCATCTTTCTCGTCTCGAAGATCTTAATACTTCCGGGGATTCACCAATTCGAGACTCCTTCCCTGACGACTCGATTTTTGTTGTCGACTCACTCCCATGGTATGCCAACATCGTGAACTATCTTTTCTCCAAGAAGGTTCGCGAGGGTTAGCCCAAGAGCCACATCGACCAACTTAAGTCGGATGCGAGACACTACCATTGGAAGGATCCGATCCTTTTCTTTGAAGGACCGGATTGTGTCTGGAGACGGTGTATTCCTCAGGAGGAATACCAGAGTGTCCTTTCTTTATGCCACAGCTTGGAGGCAGGAGGACACCACTCCGGGAAGAGGATCGCATGGAAGGTACTTTAGTGTGGTTTTTACTGGCCGACTCTGTTTCGCGATGCCAACACCTTTGCAAAGTCGTGCCCAGTATGTCAGAGAATGGGAGGAACCGTTGGTCCCAAGGATGAGATGCCAATGCAGCCTGACATCATTTGTGATGTCTTTGACGTCTGGGGCATCGACTTCATGAGCCCATTCCCTGTTAGCCACAGGTTTGAGTACATCCTTCTTACGGTAGATTATCTATCCAGGTGGGTGAAGGCTAACCCAACCCGAGCCGCAGACAGTAGAACTGTCTGTAAATTCATAAGAGATCATATCATCTCTAGGTTCGGGATTCCCAAAATGATGATATCAGATGGGGGTAGCCACTTTGTGAACCGGGAGGTGAAGAAACTCCTAAAGGACTACGGCATCGAACACCATGTCGCTAGCCCTTACCACCCACAAACTAATGGTGTGGCTGAGGTGTCGAATCGGGATGTGAAGACTATATTGCAAAAGCTCGTCTGCCCAGACATGAAGGACTAGTCTCAGATCTTAGATCAAGTCCTGTGGGCTTATAGGACAGCTTATAAGACACCGTTAGGAACCTCCCCTTTCCGAATGGTATTCGGAAAGCCGTGCCATTTGCCCGCAGAACTAGTGCATAAATCAGAATGGGCAATTAAGAAGGTCTATTGGAACACGCACCTTGGGCAGAAGCAGAGAGAGATGGATCTGAATGATCTTGTGGAAGTCAGAAATCGTGCATATGACAACAGTTTGGTGTACAAGGACAAGGTGAAGCATTGGCATGATAGATATATCAGACGAAAGACCTTTGTTCCTGGACAGAAGGTATAGTTGTTTATTGTAAGGCTGAAGACCTTCCAAGGCAAGTTGAAATCCAAATGGACGGGCCCATTCATTGTCCGAACGGTGCATGATAGCGGATGTGTCGAGATCTCAGATCTCGCAGATGACGCACCGACATCCCTTGTGAATGGACAATTGTTGAAACACTTCGTTGAATCCAATGAGCAGTTAGTCCATGTTGAGGAGATTGTGTTTATGCGCGGGACAGATTCAGCAGATACACCACGAGCCGCGCAGGAGACCTTACAGCAGTGAGCTCCCGCCATCAGCAGCATCATGAAAGATTTAGACCGACTCACTTGTATACCACCATTCATGTACATCCTGTCCTTTCTCCTCTCACGACTCTAGTAACTCATCCCAGCTTCATCTATCTCTATCTTGGACTATACTAGGATGACCAGATCCTAAGTATAAGGGGGATGAGCCACCTGAGTCTGTTCTCTGTAAATCCTCCAGATCACATCGGTTCTCATACTCATTCATGTCCTATACTTAGGCTGACCAGAGCCTAAGTATAGGGGGGACCAATGTCCGCCTTGTATATACTCATCCATTTCCCCTCTTGCCCTCGTCCGCCCCATTTTTTATCTTCTTTTACACATAGGCTGCCAGAGCCTAAGTATAGGGGGGCAGAGCGACTTCTATACGTTTTTGTAATTTTAGCTCTCCTACGCTTAGCTCGAGCTATGTCTTTTGAGTCGCTTTTCGTGCTTTGAGGACATAGCACATGCTAAGTATAGGGGGGTGTGTAATACTACATATATACTTTACCCGTAGCTCGTACTTTTGCGTATTTTCGCGTATTTTGTAGATATTATGCAATAATTACGGGTGGGTAAAAAATTGAGAATTTTTTTGTAAAATACACATGTATGGTCTGTATAATACTCATAAAATACTTGTATCATAGGAGGTATACCAGAGTGTGAAAAAAAGTTGAAAATAAGGCTTCCACTCTTGCACATCATCTCTGCATCTGAAAAGAAAAAGAGTCCTGCATTTCATTCATATACATAGCATGTCATCTACCTCTCATCTGCATATCTTGCATATGCAATGTGAAAAGCTAGTGGGTTCTGAACCAAGTTATGAGTAGATACTGAGGATGGACTTGATTTGTCCTTAATCCACTTTATTTGAGAGGAACCTTATAGGAACTGGAGTTAAGATTTCTCAGGTCAAGTGACTTAACTCTTTGAGTCCGCAAGTCTATGTTCACATGTCATCTTGATTAGTCTAAGTAGAATATCTCGTGCACACGCATGATTCTTTTAGACAGTGACCTAACTTGGACAAGCACAATGCACGTAGCTCTTCATTGATGAGGTGGTGAGGAGGTAGAATCCTTTAGCTTGGAGTAGCACACAGGTGGAAACATCTGTCCTCCTCTAGGTAGGGTAGTGCATCTCAACCTAGTTTGGTGGTGTTGAAGTCTAAGGACAGGACGCTGTGGGTTGCAATAATGCTTCAAAAGAGGGATAGTCTACTGGCTCAAGAGGAAAAATTTCCTGATGTACATGCTGCACCTTGTATATAGTTCCAAAAAATATGCAAAGACTCTGATGAGCCGCCCGAACGACTAAGGTAGATAAATCAATACGGTCGTTGTGACCTTAGTCACTAGGGACTCAAAGCTCAAAAAGAAAAATTATTCGGACCACCAAATAAATATAAAACACGAGAAAGCCAACTAGCAGTCCTAGTTATGGGATTGACCTGGTATAGCTCCCATGGTCGAACTCGAGGAGCACGAGATGGCCATGTGGCCTACAAAGTAGTCTAAAAAAAATTAAAAATAAAAACAAATTATTTTTGGTGGATTTTTAATATTTTTATATATTTTTAGGATTTTTCAATATGAAGGAAATAAGAAAATAATGAAAACAAGCACAAACAACAATTATTTAGTTACTCTAAAAAGGCTCTAAAAATTCAATAAAAATAATTTGATTTTTTATATTTTTTACTGTTTCTGGTGAATTTTTGATAATTTTCTGATTTTTATGGAGTTTTCTAAAAATGAAACAAGTCAAAAATTAGAAGATGGCTATCCAGTCAGGGTTGGAGGACCAAAATAAAATATATAATGGTCCTAAAATAGCCTGGTGGTATGTTTCTTGAAAAATATAAACAAAAAGGATAAATCGGAGCAAGAGTTTATTATTTTTGGGATTTTCTATTAATTATTAGAATTTTTATTGTTTTTTAAGGTTTTCAATTTTTATGGTTTGTATAAATCTAAATGACCAAAATTGGCCAGATCAAGCACACGAAAATAAACAAAATCTAATTTTTTTGTAATTTTTAAAGAAGTTTTTATATTTTTTGTGAATTTCAAATATGAACAGGCAGAAAAGTAGAGGTTTTTGAATTTTAAAAAAAAAATAAAAAGGATCAAAAATGTATCCAAAAATTAGGGAAAATTTTACAAAGTGGCAGGAGCCACGTATCCAATTTTCACTCGATTTGGACTAAGTTTGCTATTTTATTAAAATACAAAACAACCAAACAGTGCACATGGACCTATCTGCAAGAAAAACATAGTCCTGGGGCCAATAGATAACACGACAGAAAACGTCAAGCCCTTATTTTCAAATTTCCCAACGACATACGCGCTAGGCACGTGGTTCAGGCCTTGAAGGACTGAAATGCAATTCTTATTTATAAAATACCAATCATCAACACGCAAGGAACACAGGGTATAAAATGCAAAAGGTCTATTAAATCACGTGTCGAAGCATGTGCACAATACACACAGGGACTATAATGCAAATATCTAAAACCAAAAGGTCCTCGATGCAATATTTACCAAATAAAAACAATGTGACAAAACATTTACAGGACTAAAAAGTAACAAGTGAAAACTAAAGGGCCTACAGGAAATTTACCTATATTTAAGCGGAGGGCTGGATGCGTGATAACCGCCCCGCACCCTTAGTTAACTCGGTCAAATTAATGTCCAAATTAATTTATATGTTTCGTTGCAGTCGGATATGAGGGGTTAATCAAAAACCACTTCTCAATTAATGTTAAGTTAATTTTAAGCGGCAAATATTTTTTTACTTGGTGGAGTCCAAGGTCGATCTCATGGAGGCATCTGTCTCCTTAGGTGAATTTTAGCAAGTGTCCGAGTGTTGATTTTCGAGGAGTAATTTTTTTGGTCTTTTTTTACTTTTTATGCAGACTTATGCGGAAAATGCAAGCCAATTTAACGTTTCAATTTAATTAATATATCAATTGAAGTACAAAAATTATGAAAATTGGCCATATGGTTAATGATGATGAAAATGACCTACACTAATTTTTTTGGAATTTTTTGACACTGAATAAATTTACTGTGAATTAAATGAGCAAACAGGGTGATTTTCAATATTTAAAATAATTTTTAATAAATATCAAACCACAATTTTTTCAAGATCTAAAATTATCCTAGATAGCACTAATGATAAGGGACCTAGGAAAATTGACAGATCTAATTTCACTGTGAAATGAATTAACTAAAATTAAATTAAAAAAAATCACTCAACAATTTATTTAGGCCTCGATATGCGTGCAAATGACATGAACTTTTTATGGTATGTTAAGAATGTTGTCCTTAAGCTACTGTGAATTTTTGATGATTTTTGGAAGCACAGAGAATTAACTATAAATCAAAAGGTGTCACTGGGCAAAATATGTCAAAAATTCACCAATCAATTCATTAATAATTCTACTGAAATTACAAAAATGTGACACGTGGACCAATAGACAGAGGATAAAATTCTCAACAACATGCAATTTTTAGATTTGCAAAATGAAGTAAAATGCAACCTAGGGATGCATGCAAACACAGGGGTGTAAATGCAATACAAAAAAAATTTAAAAATACAATAAGCAAATATGCAGACAGGGACTAAAATGCAATTACCTATAATGCGGGGGACTCTTGTGCATATTCTCCACAGTGCACGTGCTCCACACGTGGGGTCTGCTTCACAGGGACCTCTTTGCAAATCTGGAAAGCTCCAGGGGCCTCTGTGCAATTTACCCAGGCCGCACGTGCTCCTCAAGTGGGCGGCCTAGGCTCGGACGCCTTGGAGGTCTGGAGTGAGGTTCGTGCGACCCGAACCTAGGCTCGGAGAGGAGGTTCGGGCCGAGGCTACGTGGCGTACTGAAGGCCCTTGGATAAAGATGGATCCGAGGGGTGTCGGTGCTGACACGTGGCGTGACCTCGTGCCTTTGGATCGATGATGATCCAACGGCCTCTGGGCTCGATGAAGACGGCGACGTGGCTCGCTGAGGGCCGCTGGATCAGAGGAGCGATCGACGGTGGGAAGCGGCTGCGGTGAGGGGACGCGTGGCGATGTGGGGGTCGTTTGATCGATGTGATCGAACGGCAGCTGCTCGTCTGCTCTGACGATCCTCCGCCGCCTGCGGAGGAGAAGGCGGGGCTCCGGCGAAAGTGTTGTAGCTCCGCCCGTCCTTCCTCGAGGCGCTGACGCTCTCCGACTTGTCGGAGATATCCCAGAAGATGCGTGGATGGTCGACGAAACCTCCGGTGGCCTCAGGAGTGTCGGAGGGCGGCCTGAAGTTGCTGGTGATGAAGCTCGAGGGCGTCTCCGGCGAGCGTCCGTTCAATGAGCAGCAAGGTACCTACAAGTGTGAAAGCTAGAGCCGGAGCTCGTGCGTGTGTTTGTGAAGACGTGGTGATGGTTGGCGAGGCCTAAGGCGAAGGGAGGCGGTCGGGCGATGGAGCTCCGGCCAAATGGCAGAGCTGGATGTCGATGGAGGTTGACGTGCGTCGTCGGAAGGTGCGGAGTAGTCAGCGAGGATGGGAGCTTCGACGCGAAGCTCGGCGAGATGAAAGGGAAGCGAGAGAGTGACCGGTGACGGCGAATAAAATCGGAGAAAACAAAAGGAAAATAAGAAGAAGATCGGAGGAGGAATGGAGGGGTTTCACCTGGGGATTGGACTTCCTGCTTGAGGTCCAGGTCTTCGCTCGAGGGCCGGTGATGTCCCGAGCTCGTGCAGCTGCTCGTGGGATTCGCTGCGACACGGCGGAGCTGCCGTGGATCTCGCCGGAGCTGATGCCCTTCGTCGCTCGATGATTCGTCGAATTGCTGTCACCAACTGGAGGATCAGAGCTCAGGGATGCTCTCTGGAGTGGCGGATGCGGCTGAAGGTTGCCGGTGGTGGAGTATTTAAAGGATGGAGGTGGCAGCAGTGTTGGCGACGAGGCGAGGTTTGTGGGCGACGTGGGGCTTCTATGGTGGAGATCGTGGGAAGCGAGGGAGCTGGCGAGGGTGAGGGAGGAGTGTCCTCAATCGTGGTGGTGCTGGTGGTCGGAGAAGGTGGATGAGGTGCTTCCAAGAATAGGAAGCGGGCGCCCCTCCCGCAAGGCAGGGAATGTGGGAGAGAGGGGCGCCCGGAGGTAGGAGACGAGATCTCCACCGTTGGATCTTGTGATTCAACGGTGGTGATCGAAGCGTGGTGGGCGGGTAGGATTAGATCGGGGGCTCGGTGATGATGGGCTGCAGTGGAGCCACGTGGCGAGCTGCGGACGAAGCGCCATCGGGCGGTTTGGATGATACCGAGGGTCTGATCAAGCGGCTGAGGGAATAGGCGCGCGTGGACACAGCGGGGCCGTTGGATTTGAAGCGCGATCCAACGGCTGAGAATGCAGGAGGATGAGGCAAGGGAAAGCGGGCCGCGTGGCGCAACCAGAGGGCGCCACGTGGCCTGCTTTGAGTGGCTGGAAGAAGATACATGTGTAAAGAGAAGAGGGGGCCGAATTTGGAAAAACTCAAAACATGAAATTGTAGATCTCGATGAGATCTACAAGTTTCATGTTGACCAAAGACGGAGATGAGGTCAAATATGATACATAAATACAAAGATACAATTATACACCTATGTAGTATACAAAGTGGCCCCGAAAACCCAACTTTCCCATACAAGCTCCAAATTCAATGAAATTAGTCTCATTTTAAAGGTCTTTTAATGTGTAGTATACTAAGAGTAAGTAGACCTAATTCGGAGTTTGTATGAGGGCTTTATGTGTATTTTAGTGTACAGGGGTTCTCAGGCTTTATTGGCTATTTTACAAAGGGGATTTTTGGCATTCTTCCCTATATTATCAACTAACGAGTACATATTATAAGAAAGAGGTTATTTTAGTGAATGGATATTTTACAAGGGATTTTGGCTTCTTATTTGAATGCAAATGGACTGCTAAAATGAATGTATTATGTATGTATGAATGAATGCTATTTATGCATTATAAAGGGAAATATGCCTCTATTTACTCGGGAACAAGGCTCTATTTTTGACTTTTGAAGTGATGAATCACAGATTCATCAACCCCCTATACTTAAACCTTGCTCATCCCTGAGCAACTAAATGAAATGCAGAAGTGAAATGATTTTGGGTTCCATACCAAGGTCATGAACAAAAGTTAAAAATAGAGCTTGACTCGACCTTTGGATTAATTATGTGTCGGAACCTTATTGGGATCTGAGTTTAAGACTTAACAGACTTCAAGTTCCACAAGTCTTCTATTCAAGACTCCTCAACACACCTGATCAGAACAAGTCTACATACACAAACTCTAATGACCATGAATCTTTTCATGCAGTGTAAGTGATGTATGACTCCCCACCTCAGAAGAACAAAGAAGCAACCTCCCCCAACCTGGTAACTCTGATGCCTCGGTCTAGCAACTCTTTCCTCGAGAAGCGGGGTATTTCCTTCTAAGTTCAAGTTCAACCGGCTCAAGAAGAGGGGGAAGAAGTATAGACTTTTGGGAGCTCAGCCAGTGTAGCTAAGTCTTCCGCTGCAAGCTTCATGAGATGTAACATGGGGACCATAAGCTTTTGCTTTTCTTGACTACGTACACTCCGGTGGGGTTATTAAATTTTCAATCCGACCCACCACTTTTTTGGAGTTCTTTTTGGCAATTTTTTTTCAACAAAATGCCTCTGTACAACATATCTACATGGTGCAACATATATACAAGAAATTTCTTCTTGAGCCAGTAGACTATCCCTCTTTTGAAGCTTTATTGTAACCCACAGCTTCTGTCTTTAGCCTTCATCACCACTAGGCCAAGTTGAGACGCACTTCCTTCACTAGAAGAAGAAGAGAGGTTCCGCCTAGAAGTACTACCCTCATATGCTACCCCAAGCTAAAGGAAACTGCCTCCTCATCACCTCATCCGTAGAGAGCCATGTGTAAAGTGCTGGTGCACGTCAAGCCATTGTCTCTAAGAGTCATGTGTGTGTTGTTAAGTGCTCTACCCAGGCTTGTCAAGATGACATATGAACATAGACTTGCGGACTCAAAGAATTAAGTCACCTGACCTGAAAAATCTTAACTCTAGTTCCTATAAGGTTCCTCTGGAATTAGGTGGATTAAGGTCAAATCAATTTCATCCTCAATATCTGCTCATAACTTAGTTCAGAACCCACTAGCTTTTCACTTTGCCTATGCAAAGTATGCCGATGAGATGTCATGCTATGAAAATGCAAGACTCTTTTTGGATGCAGAGATGGTATGCAAGTTTAAACAAGAAGCTTTTATTTTCAAATATATATATATATATATATATATATTTATATATATATATATTATTATTTACAACAAGTTTTTAATTTACACATAGTATACAACTTTTTTTTATACATCCTATTTTACAACAAATTTTACAAAAGTATGTTTTACAACTTTTTGTAAAAAAAATTTTTTTTGGTATACCTCCTATGATACAAGTCTTTTATGAGTCAGTTTATACAAGTGTATTTGGTAAAAAAATTCTCAAATTTTTACCCACCCGTAATTATTGCATAATATATACAAAAATACGCGAAAGTACGAGCTATGGGTAAAGTATATATGTAATATATACACGCCCCCCTATACTTAGCGTGTGCTATGTCCCCAGAGCACGAAGAGCGAGGAAAAGACATAGCTCGTGCTAAGCGTAGGAGAGCAAAAGGAACAAGAAGTATAGAAGTCGTCCCGCCCCCCTACACTTAGGCTCTGGCAGCCTAAGTGTAGAAGAAGATCAGAAATGGGGCGGACGAGGGAAATATGGGAAGTGGATAAGTATCAATGCGGGCATCGGTCCCCCGTATACTTAGGCTCAGGTCAGCCTAAGTATCGGTAAGAAATGAGTATGAGGACCAATGTGATCTGGAGAATGTACATTGAACCGACTCAGGTGACCCCTCCCCCCTATACTTAGGATCTGGTCATCCTAAGTATAGTCCAAGACGATGGTTCGATGATGTGGGGATGGGTTACTAGAATCGCAGGGGTAAAGGATAGGATGTACAAGACTGATGGTATACACAGATGAGTCGGTGTGAATCTTTCAAGATGCTGCTGATGGCTGGAGTTCACTGCTGCAAGGTCTCATACGCGGCTTGAGGTGTATCTGCTGTATCTGTCTCGCGCATGAATACAATCTCCTCCACATGGACTAACTGTTTATTGGATTCAACGAACTGCTTCAACAGCTGCCCATTCACTAGGAATGTCGGTGCGTCATCTGCGAGATCTGAGATCTCGACACATCCACTATCATGCACCGTACGGACGACAAATGGTCCCGTCCACTTAGACTTTAACTTGCCTTGGAAAATCTTCAGCCTAGCATTGAACAACCATACCTTCTGTCCAGGAACAAAGGTCTTTCGTCTGATATATCTATCATGCCAACGCTTCACCTTCTCCTTGTACACCAAACTGTTGTCGTATGCTCGGTTTCTGACTTCCATAAGCTCATTCAGATCCATGTCTCTCTGTTTCTAACCCAGGTGTGTGTTCCAGTTGACATTCTTTATTGCTCATTCTGATTTGTGCACTAACTCTGCGGGCAAATGGCACGGCTTTCCGAATACCATTCGGAATGGGGAGGTTCCTAACGGTGTCTTGTAAGCCGTCCTATACGCCCAGAGGACTTGATCCAAGATCTGAGACCAGTCTTTCCTGTCCGGGCGGACAAGCTTTTGCAATATGGTTTTCACCTCCCTATTCGACACCTCAGCCATACCATTGGTTTGTGGGTGGTAAGGACTCGCGACACGGTGTTCGATGCCGTAGTCCTTCAGGAGTTTCTTCACCTCCCGATTCACAAAGTGGCTACCCCCGTCTGATATCTTCATTTTGGGGATCCCGAACCTAGAGATTATGTGCTCTCTGATGAATTTACAGACAGTCCTGCTGTCTGCGGCTCGGGTCGGGATAGCCTCCACCCATCTGGACAGATAATCTACCGCAAGAAGTATGTATTCGAACCCGTGGCTGACAGAGAATGGGCCCATGAAATCGATGCCCCAGGCGTCAAAGACATCACAAATGATGGCCGGCTGCATTGGCATCTCATCCTTGGAACCAACGGTTCCTCCCATTCTCTGGCAAACTGGGCACGACTTCGCGAAGGCGGTGGCATCGCGAAATAGAGTCGGCCAGTAAAAGCCACACTGAAGTACCTTCCATGCGGTCCTCTTCCCGGAGTGGTGTCCTCCTGCCTCTAAGCTATGGCATAAAGAAAGGACACTCTGGTATTCCTCCTGAGGAATACAACGTCTCCAGACACAATCCGGTCCTTCAAAGAAAAGGATCGGATCCTCCCAATGGTAATGTCTTGCGTCCGACTTTAGTCGGTCGATTTGGTTCTTGGGCCAATCTTCGGAAACTTTCTTGAAGATCAGATAGTTCATGATATTGGCGTACCATGGGAGTGAGTCGATAACAAAAATCGACTCGTCAGGGAAGGAGTCTCGAATTGGTGAAACCTCGGAAGTATTAAGATCTTCGAGACGAGAAAGATGATCGGCAACTACGTTCTTCTTTCCAGGTTTATCACGGATGTCCAAATCAAACTCCTGGATAAGTAAAATCCAACGAAGAAGACGCGCCTTTGCGTCCTTCTTCTCCATCAAATATCGTAGTGCCATGTGGTCTGTGAACACAGTTACCTTGGATCCAATTAGGTGAGATCTGAATTTGTCCAAGGCAAACACTACCGCAAGCATTTCCTTTTCTGTAACCGTATAGTTACGCTGAGCAGAATCAAGCACTTTGCTTGCGTAGTGAATTGCAAACGGGACGTCATCTCTTCTTTGTCCCAACACAGCCCCAACAGCATAATCAGAGGCGTCCGTCATGATCTCAAAAGGTAGAGACCAATCTGGGGCTTGTAAGATGGGTACGTCCATGATCATTCCTTGTAAAAGCTTAAAGGCCTCAAGACATTTGCGATCTACAATGAATTCCATGTCTTTGCCTAAAAGCTCAGTTAGCGGTCGGGCAATCTTAGAAAAATCCTTAATAAATCTCTGATAAAATCCGACATGCCCGAGGAACGACCGCAACTATCTTACGTTGGTTGGTGGCTGGAGTCGTCTGATCACGTCCACCTTGGCAGGGTCAACCTCCATTCCTCTCTTGGAGATGACATGCCCCAACACTATGCCCTACGTCACCATGAAGTGACTTTTCTCCCAGGAGAGCACCAGATTAACCTCACAACATCTCTTGAGTACTCGGTCCAGATTCCTAAGAAAGGAATCGAAAGAATCGTCGTGGACCGAGAAGTCATCCATGAAGACTTCCAGGAATTCGCCGACCATTTCGGCGAATACAACAATCATGCACCTTTGAAAAGTACCTGGAGCATTGCATAGCCCAAAAGGCATGCGCCTGAAAGCATAGGTACCAAAGGGGCATGTAAACGTGGTTTTTTCCTGGTCCTCCGGAGCTATGGCTACTTGATTGTAGCCCGAGAACCCATCTAGGAAGCAGAAGAATTCTTTCCCCGCTAGTCTTTCTAAAATCTGATCAATGAACGGTAGGGGGAAATGATCCTTCTTCGTCGCGGCATTCAGGCGTCTGTAATCCACACAGACGCGCCACGACGTGGGTACTCTCGTCACGATCTCCTCTCCGTCCTCGTTGGTGGTCGTCTGAATTCCCGACTTTTTCGGGACAACATGGATTGGGGCCACCCACTTGGAGTCGGATATTGGGTAAATAAAACCCGCGTCGCACCATTTTTCTATCTCCTTTTTCACGACCTCTCGTAAATTTGGATTCAGCCGACGTTGGAATTCACGAGAGGGTTTGGCTTCGTTCTCCAAGTAAATATGGTGCGAACACAGAGCGGGATTTATCCCGTGGAGATCGGAAATGCTCCAGCCTATCGCCTTGCGGTTTTTCTCCAGGATCTGTAGCAAGCGAGATTCCTGCTCCTCGGTCAATTGCGAACTGATAATGACCGGAAATTTCTTGTCTTGTCCCGCAAGGAAGGCATATTTCAAGGTTGTGGGTAGGGGTTTGAGCTCAGGAATAGTGTGATCATCTAGAAAATCTGGCTCAATCTTATCTGGTTCAGTGTTGAAAGTGGCTGGATCATTTTCTGTTATAACTGCCACCAAGCGTGGCTCTGGAGTCGGATCGTCAAAGGTCTCCATGCAATCGGCAAACGCCTCGTCCGACTCGTCATCCTCATCTTCCGATTGTCCTAAGGATCTAAGGACCGACAGGCCCAACTGGGCCTCTACGTCATCGAAGATGTAGGGCGATGCAGGCTCAGAGCTATACTCGTTCCTAAGGATCTCGCAGACTAATTCATGCACTGGATCATCTTCAAAGGAGATGGATACATCGGTGCTGGCTGGGTTCTGTCTCCATGGCCCAACTAAGTCTACATGCTCGCAGTCTGTTCCGATAGAAGAGTACTCGGTGTTGGATTCGGAATCCGGTCTCTGCCATCTCGTCTGCTTCATCTCAAGTTCCTCATCTCCGCCTGGAGTTTGGAACTGAATCTTCCCATTCTTATAATCAAATAAGGCCCCTGTTGTTCTGAGGAAGGGCCTACCTAAAATGATCTGGGAATCTCTCCAATTACGAGGGGTTTCCATATCCAGGACAGTGAAGTCCACCATGTATTCTTGTCCCTCGACTTTGATCACAATGTTCCTCAATTCTCCTTGGGACCTCTTGGTTGATTTATCAGCAAACTGTAGGAGGGCTCTAGATTTCCTAAGAGATCCGAGATTAAGCCGCTCATAGAGGGCTGTAGGCATCAGATTGATTGAGGAACCATTGTCCAGAAGAGTGTGTGCAAACGCGATGTCATTAACATGACTCACTACATAATGTGCACCCATATCTCTTCGTTTCCTTAGAAACGAGTTCTTTATTGCACAAGTCGTGGCTACTGATAAAACGTGTTTCTCAACACGGCTTTTGGTCTTCCTGCTAACCCTAGTAGGTGTGCATCTCACCTTAAGGTATTTTTGGAATGCAGGGGTCATCTCCACGTATTTGTCAAAGGGGATTGTGACCTTGATATATTTGTTGCAGAATTCCGCCATCTCAGGGTCATCTTTTTGGATTTTTTGGTTTTCTTCTTTCCACCCGTAAGAGCTCGGGGGAAAGGGATTATTGACTCTAACTCAGGTTCGGAAACTGAAATTTTCTCATTGACTTCGGGAACTGAGTTCTTAACAGGACTCTGACTCTGATACAAACTAGGACGCTGACTCTGACTGAAAGGAAAATGCTGAGGCGAAACCGGTGATGCTTCTTCCGCGACTGCTGGACGATCCTCCTCAGATGGAGGTGCGGGCTCTTCATGGGTTTCTTCTGACTCTATGCAAATGCGAGAATGCTGCTTTGAGGACTCAGATATCCTCTTCTTCTGCCGGCGATGATGGTGGTGATGCTCCTCCTCTTCGTCCTTCGAGTTCTCCTCAGGTAGAGTGTCGGAGGCTCCTTCCTTCTGCTCCCGTGCCCGATCAGGTATGGTCACGGTCCTTCCGCTCTTGAGGGACATGTGATTTACATTATCATACGAAAGGATCTCATGTTCAGATAAATAATTATCTGAATAGTATACCTGATCTCGAGGTCGGTTCTAGCCATGGAGTATGTTGTTCGGGTTGGCCTGAACCTGTGCGGGAATTGGGGTCTTTGGCGTCATCTGTTGGTCCTGGGTACGATAGACCCGATTGATGTCGGTTCTCATGTCCAGGTAATCATTCTGCATCTGTTGGACCCTATCAGACAGGGTCTGGATCGCCAAGGTGAGAGACTCCAATTCGGTGGGCTGGGCTGACTGCTGTGCGGATGTGGTTCGGTAGTGGCCCTGCTCGCCATGCCGATACTGCTGCTGCGGGTGTGACGGTGTTGGGCCCTGCTGATATGTGCGATGCTGCTGCTGGTACTGCTGAGGCTGGTACCCTTGTTCTGGCCTGGACTGAAAGCGCGGTGTGGGAACGGGCCTGGTTTCTTGGTAGACTGGGGTTGAATGGTGAGGCTGATCCTTCCCCATTTCGACCTGCCTGACAATCGGGTCACGGCGATACCAAAGCCCGTTGATCTCGTACACTTGCGGAGGCTCCTCGTATCCCGTCTCCACTTGTGGGGGTACATGCTGGTCCAGCTGGGTGTAAGTCTGATCCCAGCTACTCTGAGACCCAGATGCCTGTTCCTGTACAAGATGGACTCGATGTACAGGTACAGGTGGTGCAGAAGGGGCAGGTAGCTTGATCTTAGCTACCTTCTCAGAAAGTTCCTCCACTTGCTTCGGTAGACGCGAAAGAGACTCAAGTTCCGCGACTCTCTTATGGATCTGCTCGACCATGGTAAGCTTGTCAGTAATCATCCCCATACTGGGGATGAGGTCCTCAGTCAGATCCTCTACAGTCCTTCGAGTTGTCTCATTGGATAGGATTGAGGGAGACAACTGATAGGCCCTGATGGCCTGCGACCTGCCGGTTTCCGCCATCTGCTCCAGGATCTTCCATACGGCGTGCTCGTTTTTGTTCAGATAGCTTCCTCCACAGGCGGCACTGACTAACCCCTGCATCTCTAGGGTTAGACCACAGATCAAGGTCTGGACTAAGATCGCCTTTGAAATGCCGTGGCAGGGGCATTTCTGTACTAAATCATTGAACCTATCCCAAGCGTCATGGAAAGGTTCACTAGGTCCTTGGGCGAAGCTTGCGATCTTCGTTCTCATCTGGTTTGTCCTACTGAGAGGGTAGAACTTTTTCAAGAATAGGTCCTTGAACTGCATCCAGGTATTGCATACCACCCCTAAGTTTTTCAACCAATGAGCAGCCTTATCACCTAAGGCAAAAGGGGTGACCTTCAGCCGAATATAATCTTGGCCAACATTGGGATGGCTAAGATTGTTGCACACCAACTCGAAGTCACGGAGGAAAGTGTATGGTTCTTCATTTAGGTTTCCTTTGAACTTCAGAAGCAGACTAAGGAAGTGGGGCTTCAGCTCAAATGCCTGGGCGGGAACTGCATGTGCCAACCAGTTCTGAATCTCATTCTCCGCCGGGTTATAGGTATCGACCATTGGTCGGTCGATTCCTTCTGCTACTATGATCTGTCCCATCCGCGCCGTGAGATCTGCATTCTTCTGTTCGGCTTCAGCGAGGCGAGCAAGAATCTGTTTTATTTGTTCCTCATCCGGTGGTACTTTTGGCGGCATCTCGTCCTCTAGTCCTGGGGGAAAGTAAGGTCGATGTCAGAGGATAAATCAAGGAAAGAATTACCGAGGCGATGATCTTCCTCGATAATCTCGAAGGGAATGAAAGGGTTGGTTTGAGAGTTACCACCCTGAGTATGAAGGAACCAAGACTCAAGAGGTTCATGAAACCTGGGTGGTCCAAGGTGCGCATGGGCCGATGAAGACGAGTCGCTTGGGGAACTCATAGAGAGATCAGTGAATAACGCGTCGAGATCTCCCCAGTTACTCATCTTGATGTGGCAAGAAGAAGATAGGGTTTTACTCCTACCTGAAGCAAGAAAAAATCAATCCAAAACCCTGGGTTCACACTCAACACAGTGAAGGACTCGAAATCGAGTCTGATTAATCTTGTAATTTTAAGTGTGATTTTTTTTCAAACAAGATAGCAAGGATTACGCGGCCTATAGGGAAGTCGGCTTAGAGCCGGATGCGTCTTCCCTGTTTATCCTGTCGCCTAAGATACCGCCGATCCTCCCTTTCTGCGCTCCTATCCGGAGTGGGGACTCAATGACGTGCCCCTATCTACCTGCAAGTAAGCGGAGGCTGACAAAGCTAGGCCTTGTCGCAGAGTACCGCTGGTTCGCCCCTATCTACCTGTGAAGGCGGAGGCTACTTGGTACTTGTCAATGAGCTTAAAAGTATCCCACTCGTGATATTTGCTAAGATCAGTTGGCTCGTGATATGGAAGGCGGGGATTTGGGCTCTGCCTTAAGGTGTTCACACACACTCAAGTACCCTCACTCAGCCTGAAAACAGGGTCGGGGATTAATCTCCCGCAAACAATTTTCAAATTTTATTCTCTTTTTTTGTCAATACTGTTTAGCAGTCCCGATTTTAAGTTAAGTTCTCACTTGTTTAGTCCAACCACACAGCACGCCTAACGTCCAGTCCCAATTTCCGTTTAATTTAAGTTCGAAAAACTGAGTGGGAAATCGTGAAAAGCCGATGCACAAAAAACAATGATGTGTATGCTGAGTTAAGAAGACTTACAGTGATCCCTTCGCTTTTATGCAGGATGCAATACAGTATTGAAATTTTACACTATATGCAAATGCAGACGACAAAATCCGCTCCTAGACAGGCAGTTCTATTAGCGTATGAAGAACAGGTTTATTTGGACTAGATCTGCGGTCTAGGTGCGTCTTTTAAGTGTATGTGTGGTCCTAAAAATTACGAGCACAAGCAATTCCTAGAGTGGCTCAAGGAGCCGCAAGTGCAAGTCTAAGTTACAATTCAACCACACAGCACACGGGGACACGACTCCACTATTTTTACACACGCGAGAACCCGAACGGGAACCGCTGGAAATGATGCGAAAAAATGTGGAAATAAATGAGATTACAGGTTCTCTCAAATCACTCAAACAAATTCGAATGCGTGTTCCTCGAAGCGTCTTCGACTCCGGTGTCCCTCGCACAAAAACAAGTTGAGGTCAGCTAAAGAACGACACAAAAAATGCAAAAATTTAAAAGACAGAGAGATATTCACAAGAAAAATCGGGGGTCAGACTACCCGGGGATTGAAAATCAAACAATCAAAATTTCACTTCAAATTAACCTAAGCCGTGCCTCCCCGGCAACGGCGCCATTTTGATAACCGCCCCGCACCCTTAGTTAACTCGGTCAAATTAATGTCCAAATTAATTAATATCTTTCGTTGCAGTCGGATACGAGGGGTTAATCAAAAACCACTTCTCAATTAATGTTAAGTTAATTTTAAGCGGCAAATATTTTTTTACTTGGTGGAGTCCAAGGTCGATCTCAGGGAGGCATCTGTCTCCTTAGGTGAATTTTAGCAAGTGTCCGAGTGTTGATTTTCGAGGAGTAATTTTTTTGGTCTTTTTTTACTTTTTATGCAGACTTATGCGGAAAATGCAAGCCAATTTAACGTTTCAATTTAATTAATATATCAATTGAAGTCCAAAAATTATGAAAATTGGCCAGATGGTTAATGATGATGAAAATGACCTACACTAATTTTTTTGGAATTTTTCGACACTGAATAAATTTATTGTGAATTAAATGAGCAGACAGGGTGATTTTCAATATTTATTTTTTAATAAATATCAAACCATAATTTTTTCAAGATCTAAAATTATCCTCGATAGAACTAATGATAAGGGACCTAGGAAAATTGACAGATCTTAATTTCACTGTGAAATGAATTAACTAAAATTAAATTAAGAAAATCACTCAACAATTTATTTAGGCCTCGATATGCGTGCAAATGACATGAAATTTTTATGGTATGTTAAGAATGTTGTCCTTAAGCTACTGTGAATTTTTGATGATTTTTGGAAGCACAGAGAATTAACTATAAATCAAAAGGTGTCACTGGGCAAAATATGTCAAAAATTCACCAATCAATTCATTAATAATTCTACTGAAATTACAAAAATGTGACACATGGACCAATAGACAGAGGATAAAATTCTCAACAACATGCAATTTTTAGATTTGCAAAATGAAGTAAAATGCAACCTAGGGATGTGTGCAAACACAGGGGTGTAAATGCAATACAAAAAAATTTAAAAATACAATAAGCAAATATGCAGACGGGGACTAAAATGCAATTACCTATAATACGGGAGACTCTTGTGCATATTCTCCATAGTGCACGTGCTCCACACGTGAGGTCTGCTTCACAGGGACCTCTTTGCAAATTTGGAAAGCTCCAGGGGCCTCTGTGCAATTTACCCAGGCCGTACGTGCTCCTCACGTGGGCGGCCTAGGCTCGGACACCTTGGAGGTCTGGAGTGAGTTTCGTGCGACCCGAACCTAGGCTCAGAGAGGAGGTTCGGGCCGAGGATACGTGGCGTACTGAAGGCCCTTGGATCAAGATGGATCCGAAGGGTGTCGGTGCTGACACGTGGCGTGACCTCGTGCCTTTGGATCGATGATGATCCAACGGCCTCTGGGCTCGATGAAGACGGCGACGTGGCTCGCTGAGGGCCGCTGGATCAGAGGAGCTTTCGACGGTGGGAAGCTGCTGCGGTGAGGGGACGCGTGGCGATGTGGAGGTCGTTCGATCGATGTGATCGAACGGCAGCTGCTCGTCTGCTCCGACGATCCTCCGCCGCCTGCGGAGGAGAAGGCGGGGCTCCGGCGAAAGTGCTGCAGCTCCGCCCGTCCTTCCTCGAGGCGCTGACGCTCTCCGACTTGTCGGAGATATCCCAGAAGATGCGCGGATGGTCGACGAAACCTCCGGTGGCCTCAGGAGTGTTGGAGGGCGGCCTGAAGTTGCTGGCGATGAAGCTCGAGGGCGTCTCCGGCGAGCGTCCGTTCAATGAGCAGCAAGGTACCTACAAGTGTGAAAGCTAGAGCCGGAGCTCGTGCGTGTGTTTGTGAAGACGTGAGGATGGTTGGCGAGGCCTAAGGCGAAGGGAGGCGGTCGGGCGATGGAGCTCCGGCCAAATGGCGGAGCTGGAAGTCGATGGAGGTTGACGTGCGTCGTCGGAAGGTGCGGAGTAGTCAGCGAGGATGGGAGCTTCGACGCGAAGCTCGGCGAGATGAAAGAGAAGCGAGAGAGTGACCGGTGACGGCGAATAAAATCAGAGAAAACAAAAGGAAAATAAGAAGAAGATCGGAGGAGGAATGGAGGGGTTTCACCTGGGGATTGGACTTCCTGCTTGAGGTCCAGGTCTTCGCTCGAGGGCCGGTGATGTCCCGAGCTCGTGCAGCTGCTCGTGGGAGTCGCTGCGACACGACGGAGCTGCCGTGGATCTCGCCGGAGCTGATGCCCTTCGTCGCTCGATGATTCGTCGAATTGCTGTCACCAACTAGAGGATCAGATCTCAGGGATGCTCTCTGGAGTGGCGGATGGCGGCCTGAAGTTGCTGGCGATGAAGCTCGAGGGCGTCTCCGGCGAGCGTCCGTTCAATGAGCAGCAAGGTACCTGCAAGTGTGAAAGCTAGAGCCGGAGCTCGTGCGTGTGTTTGTGAAGACGTGAGGATGGTTGGCGAGGCCTAAGGCGAAGGGAGGCGGTCGGGCGATGGAGCGTCGGCCAAATGGCGGAGCTGGAAGTCGATGGAGGTTGACGTGCGTCGTCGGAAGGTGCGGAGTAGTCAGCGAGGATGGGAGCTTCGACGCGAAGCTCGGCGAGATGAAAGAGAAGCGAGAGAGTGACCGGTGACGACGAATAAAATCGGAGAAAACAAAAGGAAAATAAGAAGAATATCGGAGGAGGAATGGAGGGGTTTCACCTGGGGATTGGACTTCCTGCTTGAGGTCCAGGTCTTCGCTCGAGGGCCGGTGATGTCCCGAGCTCGTGCAGCTGCTCGTGGGAGTCGCTGCGACACGGCGGAGCTGCCGTGGATCTCGCCGGAGCTGATGCCCTTCGTCGCTCGATGATTCGTCGAATTGCTGTCACCAACTAGAGGATCAGATCTCAGGGATGCTCTCTGGAGTGGCGGATGCGGCTGAAGGTTGCCGGCGGTGGAGTATTTAAAGGATGGAGGTGGCAGCAGTGTTGGCGACGAGGCGAGGTTTGTGGGCGACGTGGGGCTTCTATGGTGGAGATCGTGGGAAGCGAGGGAGCTGGCGAGGGTGAGGGAGGAGTGTCCTCAATCATGGTGGTGCTGGTGGTCGGAGAAGGTGGATGAGGTGCTTCCAAGAATAGGAAGGGGGCGCCCCTCCCGCAAGGCAGGGAACGTGGGAGAGAGGGGCGCCCGAAGGTAGGAGACGAGGTCTCCACCGTTGGATCTTGTGATCCAACGGTGGTGATCGAAGCGTGGTGGGCGGGTAGGATTAGATTGGGGGCTCGGTGATGATGGGTTGCGGTGGAGCCACGTGGCGAGCTGCGGACGAAGCGCCATCGGGCGGTTTGGATGATACTGTGGGTCTGATCAAGCGGCTGAGGGAATAGGCGCGCGTGGACACAGCGGGGCCGTTGGATCTGAAGCGCGATCCAACGGCTGAGAATGCAGGCGGATGAGGCAAGGGAAAGCGGGCCGCGTGGCGCAACCAGAGGGCGCCACGTGGCCTACTTTGAGTGACTGGAAGAAGATACATGTGTAAAGAGAAGAGGGGGCCGAATTTGGAAAAACTCAAAACATGAAATTGTAGATCTCGATGAGATCTACAAGTTTCATGTTGACCAAAGACGGAGATGAGGTCAAATATGATACATAAATACAAAGATACAATTATACACCTATGTAGTATACAAAGTGGCCCCGAAAACCCAACTTTCCCATACAAGCTCCAAATTCAATGAAATTAGTCTCATTTTAAAGATCTTTTAATGTGTAGTATTCTAAGAGTAAGTAGACCTAATTCGGAGTTTGTATGAGGGCTTTATGTGTATTTTAGTGTACAGGGGTTCTCAGGCTTTATTGGCTATTTTACAAAGGGGATTTTTGGCATTCTTCCCTATATTATCAACTAAGGAGTACATATTATAAGGAAGAGGTTATTTTAGTGAGTGGATATTTTACAAGGGATTTTGGCTTCTTATTTGAATGCAAATGGACTGCTAAAATGAATGTATTATGTATGTATGAATGAATGATATTTATGCATTATAAAGGGAAATATGCCTCTATTTACTCGGGAACAAGGCTCTATTTTTTACTTTTGAAGTGATGAATCACAGATTCATCAATGCGCACCACGTGGATGATCGTGCGGTCTGGAGCAGTGACGCCTCCTCGAAGAAAACCCGCTTGGATCGGATCGCTGAGGAGAGGCCACGTGGTGTATCCAACGGCTGCAAGGGGGCTTCTCCTCAACGAAGGACCTCAGCGATGATCGAACGGCGGAAGGCTCGCCACGTGGGAGATCGGACGTCTACGGTGTGCTGTGGCTAACCCTCGCTGATCTGACGGTCCAAATCCAGCCTCCAATGATCGAATGGGTGTTGTTGCTCCTCAAATCAAGGGCTGAGATCGCATCTGGAGCGGCGTGGTTGGATGGACGGCTCTGGAGGATGCGCCAAGAACAGGTCGCCGACGATACTCGTCGGCCCAATGCTCACGTTGGGTGCCTCCTCAGATGCAACTAAGGTGCGGAAGAGCTCCGCCATGACGTCGCGCAGCTCGTGGATGCCTCCGATGAGGCTGGAGACATCGGAGACGCTCCGGCGACTGCAGGGGGCTGGAGCTCCGGTGCTCGAACGTGAAGACCCCCCAATGGGGTCCTTCCAACCTGAAAAGCAGTGCAACGAGCTCCTAGGTCGAGGGCAAAGTGCCTAGACCCGGTAAGAGGCGAGGTGGGTGAACGGTGTGTCGGGGCGAATGAACTCCGACGATGCGACGGTGAAGGAGTTCAACCCCCAGTTCCTTGGTGAACTGGGTTGGATGAAGTGGCAAAGAACGTGCTGGGAAGTAAGGCGAAGGTGATGGTCGGGGTAATCGACGAGATGGGTAAACGATGTGGCCGGAATCGATGGTCGGAGGCGAAAGATGAAATTGGGCGTAACTAGAAATTAGCGAAAACTATGGGAAACTAGGCTTACCAGATGGCTGAGATCGACTGTGGTTGAGCTGCTGAAGCTCTAGGTCATTGCCTCGAGGGCCGTCGATGCCCGAGGCTCGAGCGCTACTCGAGGGGCAGTGCATGGCGGCGAAGAGCTGCCGGATCGATGGCTGGACACCCCCTCCTCACTGCAACACTACCCTCAGCTCGTTGTCACTCAGGCGAAGGCAATGGAGGTCATGTGATGGAAAATGTGGAGCCAAAGATGGAGTGAAATGCACGGCGGAGCTAGGATTAAGTATGGCTAGGGGTCCGGCTAGATGGGTGTCAGGCGAGGAAATCGGAGCGCGAACCCCGAGAACCCACCCCGGGCGAAGGTCTCGGATGTGTGCTGATCAATCAGAGCCTGGGGTTTGAGGTTTTGGTGATCGGATAGTGACACAATAAATGGGAGAAAAGGCGGGTCGGGCGCAGATCCGCGTGTCTGTGGTCCAGGGGGGAGTTGACCGGGGGGTCAACATCCCCCGTGGGCCAATGGGAAGCGGCCACGTCAGAAAGATTTGGAAATTTAATATAAAATAGAAAATGGACGATTTTGGAAAAAGTTAAAACATAAAAATGTTTATTTATTTATAAACTATTTTTTGTTATTTCTATTTATTTTTTTAAAATAAAAATTAGGTATTTACACTATAGTATCTTATATATAGGTATATACAATATTATTATTTTTTGAATGTTTTTATTTTTAATTATTTATTTTTGTACATTTTATTCAAATTTTATATTTTATTTATTTATATAATGAAATTTGGAATATTTTGGTATTTTTATTTTATTTTTATTAATTATTTACAAGGGTTAAATAAATAGATTTATACAAGTATGTACATGGTATATATACAAGGTTGGTTTTAATTTGTATTTTTGTTTCTTTTTATTTTATTTATTTACATTATCAAATATAGAATATGTACCATTTTTAAGAGATTTTAGTTTTATTATTTACATGGATACATAAATAGATAAAGTGTTTTATGTACATGGTGTATCTACAAGTGTGAAGGGATTTTTAATGTCTTTTTAGTTTTCTCATTTTTATTTTAATTTTTATATTTACAAATATATACACATAAATACAAACCCACTTTTATTTTTGTTTTAGAGGAAAATATTTTTATTTAATTACAGGTATATGTAAACACATGAGCTTCCTTATCTCTCTCTACTTGGGTTTTATGCGGTCAGGCCCATGTTAAGCCCTCCCTTGGGATTAGGTCGCTCAATATTTATTCTAAATATCTCCCTCTTTTTTCGTTTGTTTCTTTATTCTTTTATTTATGCACAAAAACATGCTAATTATTTATTTTTACACAATGAATGCTGAATGCTAATTATTATTATTTACATATATCTACATGTGTTTTGCAAAGGTTTTGTAGCTAAAATAAAAGAATAAAGAGTGATGAATGGGTATTCATCACCCCCCTATACTTAACTTTACTAGTCCCTTAGCAAACACTTATTTGAAAAAGAAGTGAAAAAGAAAGAGAAAAAGAAAAGAGGAGAAAATGCATGGATTAGTGCTGATAATTAAACTTGCCTTTATTAAATTGAAATATGGAGCTCGATCAGATCTTTGGATTATTAATGTGTCGGAACCTTATTTGGACTTAAGCTTAAAACCTAACAGCCTCCAAGTTCCACCAATATATGGGCAAGACTTCTCAATAAACCAGATCAGAACAAGTCTACATACACAAACTCTAATGACCATGAATCTTTCCTTGTACGGTGTAAGTGATATGTAGCTCCCAACCTCAGAAGTTACAAAGAAACAACCTCCCCCGACCTGGTAACTCTAATGCCTCGGACTAGCAACTCTTTCCTCGAGAAGCGGGGTATTTCCTTCTAAGTTCAAGTGCAACCGGTTCAAGAAGAGGGGGAAGAAGAGAATGGACCATGACCAGTGTAGTCATGTATCCTTGGGAGCTCTAACCAGTGTAGTTGAGTCTCCCACTGCAAGCTTCATGAGATGAAACATGTATACCATAAGCTTTTGCTTTATTTGACTATATACACTCCCGTGGGATTATTAAATTTTCAATCCGACTCACCACTTTTTTGGAGTTCTTTTATTTTTGCACATTTTTTTTCATGTGCAATTGTACAACATATCTACATGGTGCAGCATATATACAAAGAGTTTTTCCTCTTGAGCCAGTAGAATATCCCTCTTTTGAAGCTTTATTGCAACCCACAGCTTCTGTTTTTAGACTTCATAACCACCAGACCATGTTGAGGTGCACTTCCTTCACTAGAAGAAGAAGAGAGGTTCCTCGTAGAAGTACTACCCTCATATGCTACCCCAAGCCAAAGGAAACTGCCTCCTCACCACCTCATCCATGGAGAGCTATGTGTAAAGTGCTGGTGCAAGTAAAGCCATTGTCTCTGAGAGTCATGCGTGTGTTGTTAAGTGCTCTACATAGGCTCATCTAGATGACATATGCTCATAGCCTAGTGGACTCAAAGAATTAAGTCCCAATGGATCTGAAAAGCCTTAACCCAAAGTCTTATAAGGTTTCTCTTAGCATTAGGTGGATTAAGATCTTAATCAAGCTCCAATTTTCAATTTAATTCCAGGCTAGTTTAAATGTCAACTATAATCCGGGAAAAACTATATACATATATACAAGGATGCTATTTACACAAAATTTATACAAATGCAAAATTTTTGACAAATGTTTTGAAATCTTGGATGAATGCATGAATGCAAGTTTTGCGAAATATTTACACAAATTTACATAAGGTTTTTGCAAACTTTTGATTTTCAAAACATTTTGGAAAAAATTTATACTATATACATAGTTTTGATATGCATATATTTACACACAATTTACACAAAAAGTTTTTGAAAACATTTTTACAAAAATAATTTTGTACAATAGTTATGTATGTGCAAATAAAAGAATTTTTATTTACAGGGAAAATTTTTAATTTTTATGGATTTTGGGTTTTTAGCCATTTTTATTTATTTACACACTCACACAAAGTACAAGTTATGGCAAAAGTATATATGAAATATATACACCCCCCTATACTTAGCTCGAACGATGTCCTCAGAGTCATGAGCGATGAAGAAGACATAACTCATGCTTAGTATAGGGAAGTGAAAAGGAAGTCTATATACAAAGATGAATGAACGAATAGAAATTCAAGAGGATCTCGGTTTTTCCACCTATACTTAGTATCAAATAATCCTAAGTATAGCAGGATGTACACAAAGGGAAAACCGAGTGGCGAATGTACAGGGTCTACCCCCCCCCCCCATACTTAGGGTGAAATATCCCTAAGTATAGGCAGCAAAAACAGGGGTAGAAAGGCACGAAGAAAATCAACAAATATATACAGGATGAGAACATCACTCCCCCTATACTTAAGGTGAAGAATCCTTAAGTATAGGCAACATAACAGAAGTAATGAAACAGAACGGAAGAATAACCCGATGTTTCCACCTCCCTATACTTAGTATGAGGTATATCCTA
The DNA here is from genome assembly GCA_037367405.1 of Ottelia alismoides. Classification (NCBI taxonomy): domain Eukaryota; kingdom Viridiplantae; phylum Streptophyta; class Magnoliopsida; order Alismatales; family Hydrocharitaceae; genus Ottelia; species Ottelia alismoides. The sequence goes on along the minus strand of JAZKJV010001345.1, from coordinate 742,838 downwards.
AGTATAGCGAAGATAATCCTAAGCGAGACCTGGGGTGAAAACAAGAACGGAAGAAAGAAAGATCAAACTAAGACAAAACACATATATACAAAAGCGTACAATGTTGAGGTGCCTCTCAACAAGCGCTAGATTTTACGCCCCTAGCTGGGCGCAAAGGCTAGGATAAAGCAATGTCAAGTTTCAGCACGGCATCGGTAAGGCGAATGTCGTACTATAGTCGCAGTCTCGGTATGAGAACAACGACGAACTCAAAAGTGTAACGAAAGAAACCCAGGTAGTCAATCAGGCAGGTGTCTGCTACCGGCCAAGGATATGGAAATATATGATCGGGATCCGATAGCACAAAAGAAATCGTCGGCTCTAGATCAGACTGGAGTAGAAGTGTAGAGTCGAAGAAATCAAACGTGGAGAAGGATGGATCAGTTATGGAATCCTCCGCGTCAATCAGTGTCTCGAAAAGGTGTGGAAAATCAAGATCAGGAGACTCTCTAGGAAAACTGATATCCGATGCACAAAGTAGAGACAAGTCAGACAGATCATCGAATATCTCATGGATCGGCTAATCCTCACGAGGGTCGTCGAGGTGAGAAGACTCAGAATCAGAAGGATCAAAAGACTCAATTTCGTGATCCGCTAGAGCGGATACACTCTCAGAAGGTGAAACCGAGTACACATCATGTGCGGCATTCTCCCGCAGATAACCCTTGGGGAGAAATGCAAGATCAGAGGTAAAAAGTAGAGGATCATGATCTAGAAGGGCATCTGCGTTGCTGTGAAGTATCCACTCGGTGCACTAGGTTGCATCATCGTTTGAAGTGTAGCTGTCGGCAATCTGGAAGTAGGAGAAGGTACTGGTCAATACCGCGGAGGCTAGCAAAGTGTCTGCGGCTGATCCTCGCTCTGCGGCAATGCTGGCTGCCAACTGGTCCTCAGCAAGTGTGTCTGTCTCGTTAGAGTGGAGGACAAAAGGCTCAAATACGAGACTCTCTGTGTCTGTACTCTCAAAATGGTGTCCCATACCGAACTGTGGCTGCTGGGCTGAGTCCAGGTCACTGTCAGACTCAGAGAAATATCTCTGCAGAAAAGAAGCTGACTACTCCAGGACTGGAAACTGAAGTGGCTGAGTCGATGGCTGTAGTAGCGGGGGCTCCTCCGGTACCTGGAGTATCAGAAGATCTGATATCTAAGACTCGTCGACGAAGAACTCTGGGGCTGACTCGAACTCTAGTTGGAAGACCAATGGGAACTCGAGTAGACTCTGGGTCCAAACCACTGCTATCGTAGTCATCTCTTCTGTTAGTGGTGCTGCATCATCCACGTCCTCGGGCTGGTGTGTAGAAGTTGTCTCATCATTTAATTTGACACACCGCACTCGTACCGTAACGTCCTCATGTGTTGTCTCGACTACGGCCTCTCGTGAAGACGATCGCTGTGAAAGTAAACTCGAGATGGTGTCCAATAGGTGAATGTCGGAACTGCGGTGTGAATTGCCACATGTGGTAATCACCAGTGCTATATGATCTATGGTCATCCCCATGGAGATCTCTATCAAGTCTGTCAGTGGAAATTCGTGATCTGGAAATCTCCTTAAGAGGTCAAGAAACCTCGGCCATGCCTCATGTAGTGGCTCCTGGGGGTCTACTGAAAACTCGGTGATCAAAGACCGCATAAACTCTGCTCTACGTGGTGGAAAGTATCTCTGTAAGAACTCTCTGCATATATCTCCCCACGTATCGAATGTCCTCCCCAATCGTCGGTTGTTAGGCCAATTTGACATGGCCTGGACCGTGCCATCTCATGGCTCTGTCATGAAGTGTGAATGGGAAGGTCCTGCTCATCAGCTCCTCTACAGTGATGTTTGAATATGGTTGTGCTCTACAAAAGTCCTCGAATGCGGACAAGTGAAGATAAGGTTCCTCATGGGCCTCTCCTGAAAATGTTGGTAGTCTTTGAAGGAGATCCAAATCCAAGACGAATGGACCTAGTGTAGAAGCTGGCTGAGCTTCCTGTGCTATCTGCTCCTCCATCCATCTGGGATAGGATCTATCTGATGATCTCCACTGCTCTCTCTGATCACAAACGGAGTGCACTCTCAACTCAACAACGGCATCATCCGGGTCTCGCATCTGCTCTATCTGATCTCCTCGGACGTCTAACCAGCATGCCCAGAGTGGAGAAAGGTATGGAATGGAGGGAGCGGGAGGTTGCTCAGGGATCCGACCTCCCTCGAAGGTGGACTGGACTGATGGTCAGAGGATGGAGAAGAGGCCGTAAGAGTCTGCTAGGAGTGAGTGGGATCCATCATCCAGGGGTAAAGGAGAAGAAGAGAAGATTGAAGGGAGAAGAAGGGTGGGTGGGAGACAGATGAATGGAGAAGAAGAGGGAAAGCAGAAGGGATCTGGAAATCACACAAGATGAAAAAGAAAACCCCCGATTCACCTATACACGCGAGCTGAAGACCGAAAGGGATCGGTCGATTATCTTGTCGATTTTATTTTAGGTGATCATTCAGTCTTTCAGAGCGATTACGTGAGCTAAATAGGAATCCAGATATTTCTCAACCGACTGTCCCGTACAGAAAGCCGATAATCAATCGAGAAAAACTGGATATGGCTCTAACCTAAGGTGCGGGTCACTCTCTCGCTCATCCAAACCAAACAAGGAGGGGGTTACTCTCCCCAAGACAGATTTCCAATGAGATGTCTTTTAGGTCAAGTGTGATTAGCAGACCCGATTTTATTGTTTTTTCTTTTTAGATGTTTTTCAATAAAAAAACAAATTCCTAACGAATTTTTCGGTTTCCTAGTTATTAAGTCCAAAAATCAGGGGGAAGAAGTCGAAAAAGCCGATGCGCGAAAATCAATGATGCATGCAGAGTAAGAAATGCGTATCTGCATCCAGTAGTCTACATGCAAAATGATCCGCGCAGAATTTAAAGACTAAAATAAAACTACCTAAATGATGCAGGCGGAAAACCGAGCCCTAAGCTAGCAATTCTACTAGAAAGAACGGCTAGTCAACCACCAACCTCCAATCCAAGAGTCCGGTCTAGGTCCACCCTCATCTCCTCGACAAATCGAGTTCAGGAGTAGCGCTTGACAGGGTGGGCTCATGGCACGTAGGCTCGAAGGTAGTGGATCGACTATTTTATTAGATTTTTATTATTGGTCCGATTAACCGATCTATAGGTACAGGTAAAATTATTAAGGTGTGTGGACCTACTTATTTACGTCACATTCAAGCAAAAATCCTAAGGCTAGGGGCTGAAAATCCGTGAGAATCAGAAAGGCAGGAAATAAACGGTAGAAAGCTGAGAAAACCGTAAAAAACAGCGATAAAGCCGAGGGGTCCCCCAAGCACACCGGTGCTCGGCGAAACAGACCCCGAGAGTCTCAAAAGTCTAAGTCTTGTCCCTGTATTATTACAACAATTCAAATAATCTAACTGGAAATAAAACTTAATCTAATCTACGGCTAATCTAATCTGCGGCTATTCCGCGGCTCCCACACTCCTACTCGCTCCTCGCGTCCTCCTGCGGCTCTGTAGAGAAGAGAGACGCCTTCGACTCCCACGGTTGCTCAGCTTCCGAAGAAAGCCGCCTCGGTCCTCGGGCCCTCGCAAGAAAGCAAACAAAAGTGATCAGACCATATTATTAAATATATGGACAAGTTAGCTATATATACAAAAATCTATACAGAAAACCGCGAAAAAAACCACGGAAAAAAAATCAAATGTGACTACTAAGCCGTGCTCCCCGGCAACGGCGCCATTCTGATGAGCCGCCCGAACGACTAAGGTAGATAAATCAATACGATCGTTGTGACCTCAGTCACTAGGGATCAAATCTCAACAAGAAAAATTATTCCGACCACCAAATAAAGATAAAACACGAGAAAGCCAACTAGCAGTCCTAGCTATGGGATTAACCTAGTATATCTCCCAGGGTCGAACTCGAGGAGCATGAGATGGCCTTGTGGCCTACGAAGTAGTCTAAAACAATTAAAAATAGAAACAAATTATTTTTGGTGGATTTTTAATTTAGATTTTTTTGGGATTTTTAAATATGAAGGAAATAAGAAAACAATGAAGAAAAGCACAAACAACAATAATTTAATTACTCTAAAAAGGCTCTAAAAATTCAAACAAAAATATTTTTCGAATTTTTATATTTTTTACTATTTTTGGCGAATTTGTGATAATTTTCTGATTTTTATGGAGTTTTCTAAAAATGAAACAAGTCAAAATAAGAAGAAGGCTATTCAGTCAGGCTTGGAGAACCAAAATAAAATATATAATGGTCCCAAAATAGCCTGGAGGTATTTTTCTTGAAAAATATAAAAAAAAAGGAAAAATTAGAGCAAGAGTTTATTATTTTTAGGATTTTCTATTAATTATTAGAATTTTTATGGGTTTTTAGGGGTTTTCAATTTTTATGGTTTGTAAATCTAAAATTGACCAAAATTGGCCAGAAAATCAAGCACACTAAAATAAACAAAATCTAATTTTTTTGTAATTTTTAAAGAAGTTTTTATATTTTTTGTAATTTTCAAATATGAACAGATAGAAAAGTAGAGGTTTTTGAATTTTTAAAAATAATAAAACGAATCGAAAATATATCCAAAAATTAGGGAAAATTTTACCAAGTGGCAGGAGTCACTTGTCCAATTTTCACTCGATTTGGATTAAGTTTTCTATTTTATTAAAATCCAAAACAACCAAACAGTGCACAAGGACCTATCTGCAAGAAAAACATAGTCCTGGGGCCAATAGATAACACGGCAGAAAATGCCAGGCCCTTAGTTGCAAATTTCCCAACGACACACGCGCTAGGCACGTGGTCCAGGCCTGGAAGGACTGAAATGCAATTCTTATTTATAAAATACCAATCATCAACAAGCAAGGAACACAGGGTATAAAGTGCAAAAGGTCCACTAAATCACGTGTCGAAGCATGTGCACTATACACACAGGGACTATAATGCAAATATCTAAAACTAGAAGGTCCTCGATGCAATATTTACCAAATAAAAACAACGTGACGAAACATTTGCAGGACTAAAAAGTAATAACTGAAAACTAAAGGGCCTACAGGAAATTTACCCTTTATTTAAGCGGAGGGTTGGATGTGCGCCACGTGGATGATCGTGCGGTCTGGAGTAGTGACGCCTCCTCGAAGAAAACCCGCTCGGATCGGATGGCTGAGGAGAAGCCACGTGGTGTATCCAACGGCTGCAAGGGGGCTTCTCCTTAACGAAGGACCTCGGCGGTGATCGAACGGTGGAAGGCTCGCCACGTGGGAGATCAGACATCTACGGTGTGCTGTGGCTAACCCTCGTTGATCTGAAGGTCCAAATCCAGCCTCCAATGCTCGCGCTGGGTGCCTCCTCAGCTGCAACTAAGGTGCGGAAGAGCTCCGCCGTGACGTCGCGCTGCTCGTGGATGCCTCCGATGAGGCTGGAGTCGTCGGAGATGCTCCGGCAACTGCAGGGGCCTGGAGCTCCGGTGCTCGAACGTGAAGACCCCTAGATGGGGTCCTTCCAACCTGAAAAGCAGTGCAACGAGCTCCTGGGTCAAGGGCAAAGTGCCTCGACCCGGTTAGAGGCGAGGTGGGTGAACGGTGCATCGGAGAGAATGAACTCCGGCGATGCGACGGTGAAGGAGTTCGACCCCCAGTTCCTTGGTGAACTGGGTTGGATGAAGGGGTGAAGAACGTGTTGGGAAGTAAGGCGAAGGTGATGGTCGGGTTAATCGACGAGATGGGTAAACGATGTGGTCAGAATCGATGGTCGGAGGCGAAAGATGAAATTGGACGTAACTTGAAATTAGCGAAAACTAAGGGAAACTAGGCTTACCAGATGGCTGAGACCGACTGTGGTTGAGATGATGAAGCTCTAGGTCCTTGCCCTGAGGGTCATCGATGCCCGAGTCTCGAGCACTACTCAAGGGGCGGCGCACGGCGGCGAAGAGCTGCCGGATCGATGGCTGGACACCCCCTCCTCACTGCAACACTACCCTCAGCTCGCTGTCACTCAGGAGAAGGCAATGGAGGTCCTGGAATGGAAAATGCGGAGCCAAAGATGGAGTGAAATGCGCGGAGGAGCTGGGATTAAGTATGGCTAGGGGTCCGGCTAGATGGGTGTTGGACAAGGAAATCGGAGCGCGGACCCCGAGAACCCAACCCGGGCGAAGCTCTCGGATGTGTGCTGATCAATCGGAGCCCGGGGTTTGAGGTTTTGGTGATCGGATCGTGACGCAATAAATGAGAGAAAAGGCGGGTCGGGCGCAGATCCGCGGGTCTGTGGTCCAGGGGGGAGTTGACCGGGGGGTCAACATCCCCCGTGGACCAATGGGAAGCGGCCACGTCAGAAAGATTTGGAAATTCAATATAAAATAGAAAATGGCCTATTTTGGAAAAAGTTAAAACATAAAAAATGTTTATTTATTTATAAACTATTTTTTGTGATTTTTATTTATTTTTTTGAAGTAAAAATTAGGTATTTACACTATAGTATCTTATATAGAGGTATATACGATATTAATTTTTTTGAATTTTTTATTTTTAATTATTTATTTTTGTACATTTTATTCCAATTTTATATTTTATTTATTTATATAATAAAATTTGGATATTTTGGTATTTTTATTTTATTTTTATTAATTATTTACAAGGGTCAAATAAATAGATTTATACAAGTATGTACATGGCATATATACAAGGTTGGTTTTGATTTGTATTTTTGTTTCTTTTTATTTTATTTATCTACGTTATGAACTATAGAATATGTACAATTTTTATGAGATTTTAATTTAATTATATACATGGATAAATAAATAGATAAAGTGTTTTATGTACATGGTGTATCTACAAGGGTGAAGGGATTTTTAATGTCTTTTTAATTTTCTCATTTTTTTTTAATTTTTATATTTACAAATATATACACATAAATAGAAACCCACTTTTATTTTTGTTTTAGAGGAAAATATTTTTATTTAATTACAGGTAGATGTACACACATGAGCTTCCTTATCTCTCTCTCTACTTGGGTTTTTATGCAGTCAGGCCCATGCTAAGCCCTCCCTTGGGATTAGGTCGCTCAATATTTATTCTAAATATCTCCCTATTTTTTCTTTTGTTTCTTTATTCTTTTATTTATGCACAAAAATATGCTAATTATTTATTTTTACACAATGCATGCTGAATGCTAATTATTATTATTATTTACATATATCTACATGTGTTTTGCAAAGGTTTTGTAGCTAAAATAAAAGAATAAAGAGTGGCGAATGGGTATTCATCAGACTCCAAAAAATCAGACAGGTCCAAGTGAAAATAAAATACCTGTCGGAGTATGTATATTAGCAAAGAAATGCAGCTAGATGACTTGGCTACACTGGTCAGGCATCCCGGGATAGGTAGCTACACTGGCTACCGTCCATTCTTTTCTCTACCCACTCCTCTTGAGTTGGTCGCACTTGAACTTAGAAGGGAATACCCCGCTCCTCGAGGAAAGAGTTACTGGACCAGGTTATTGAGTTACCTTCTTAGAGGAGGATGGTTCTGAGCCATTTCTGATGTGAAGAGTTACACCTCACTTACACAGTACAAGTAAGAATCATAGTCATCAGAAATTTGCGTTTGAGGATTTGTTCTGACCTGACTGTTGAGACGTCTTGAATAGAAGACTTGTGGAACTTGAATTCTGTTAGGTCTTAAGTCCAGGGCCAAATAAGGTTCCGCCACACAATTAATCCAAAGGTCGAGTCAAGCTCCATTTTCAACTTTTGTTCATGACCTAGGTATGGAACCCAAAATCATTTCACTCTTGCATTTCATTTAGTTGCTCGGGGACGACCAAGGTTTAAGTATAGGGGGTTGATGAATCTGTGATTTATCACTCTAAAAGTTGAAAATAGAGTCTTATTCTCGAGTAAATAGATGCATATTTCCCTTTTTCTTGCACAATTAGCATTCATACATGCATTCATAAAATATGCATTTTAGCATTCACATTTTGCATTAAATAAGAAGCCAAGATAACTTGTAAAATTTCCACCTATTAAAATAACACCTTCCTTATAATTCATACACCTTTAGTTAATAATGTGAGGAAGAAAATCAGAGATCTCTTTTGTATAATAATCCAATAAAGCCCTAGAACCCCTGGACCACAAAATGCCCATAATTCCCTCATACAACCTCCAAAATAGGTCTACTCACTTTCAGAATAATACACATTAAAAGACCTTTAAAATGAGACTAATTTCATCCAATTTGGAGCTCGTAGGAAGAAGTTGGGTTTTTGGGCCTCTATGTATACTATATAGGTGTATATTTTTATCACTGTATTTTTTGTATCATATTTGACCTCATCTCCATCTTTGGTCGACATGAAACTTGTAGATCTCATCAAGATCTAGTATTCCAGTTATACCCCTGTCTTTGCACGCATATTTAGGTGTCCATATTTCATCATTTTTTAAATTCCAAAAATTACATGTTGTACTTTAACTTGTCCTTTATCTCATGTGATACTTGTCATAATTTTTATGATATCAGTGGAATTTTTAATTAATTAATTGGTTCATTTGTGTCATACTTTGCCAAATTCCACCTTTTAATTAATATTAATTTCTTTGTAACTCCAAAAATTCCCAAAAAATCGCATTAGCACTAGGATAATTAGATGCACCTTGCAAAAAATTTCATCTCAATTGCACGCATTTCGAGTCCTAAATAAATTATTTGGTGATTTCCTTAGTTTATTTTTAATAAGTTTATTTCACATCAAAATTAAGGTCTGATAATTTTCCTAGATTCCTCATCTTTAGATTTATCGAGGATATTTTTTATTCCCCAAAATATTGTGATTTTATATTTATTAAAATTAAATTAGTCAAAATCACCCTGCAATCATTTTTAATTCACAGTAAATTCATTTAGGGTCAGAAAATTCCAAAAAGATTAGGGTAGCTTAATTTCATCCCATTTCATCATCTGGCCAAGTTTCATAATTTTTGGACTTCATCTGAATAGTTACCTGATTTAACTTTAAAACTGGCCTGATTTTTTGCATGTGTCTTGCATCAAAATCGAAAAAGACCAAAAATATTCTCCCTGAAAATTGAACACTGGAAATTTGCTAAAAATCTACCTAAGGACACAGTTGCCTCCCTGAGTTCGACCTTCGACTTCCCAAGTAAAAAAAGTTTCCACTCGAAATTAACTTGCTTAAATTAAAAGTGGTTTTTGGTATTCCCTCTCATTATCCGACTGCAACGAACATCATCAATTAATTTGGACATTAATTTGCTCGAATTAACAAGGGTAGTGGGGGCGATTATCACCCTCACATCTTTCGCATATTGCAGATAGGTCCAGAAGCACGTGCAACACCATATGCTCATGGGGTATTTTGCATTTTAACCCTTGCGGGTTTCAATAATTGCAAATATGCCCTGTGCATGTGGTTTATTTATAGGGAAGGCCTTGCACTTTATTTTTATTACATTTTGGTCCCTCCTAGGGACCTGTTTGTAGTTATCTTTTCATGTTTTCTTGCGTTTATCCCTTGTCTTCATTGTTGTATAAATTGAGCTTCATGTTTCCGTTTCAGTTGATTTCATTCTCATTTCAAAGCTTGTTTGATGTACTTTTTAATAGCATAATTAATCCCTTATATTGGATAAATTAAGTTTAATGTAATATTTTGTTAGCTAAGTGTCTCTTATTATTCAACTTATGCCTTATTTACCTTGTCGATCAAGTTTGACACTTTAAGTAAATCTGAAATTGACTCATATTTAATTTGCTCATCATATTTATTCCGTTTTAGGGCATATGACTCGTGTTGCATTGCATCGCATTTATTTTCCCGATTAAAATAAAATAAAAAATGCATGTTTACTCTTTTCTTTAATGCATTGTCTTGATTTCATGAATACTTTGACTTATAAGAGCTTTAACTCAACACTTAGTTACGTAGATAAAAAGTCGGATAATCACGAGAGAGGCTCGTGTCCCTGAGTTCGACCTTGGTTTCTTGCCAAGTAAAATAACAAAATACAACCATCTGATTCTCATCGAAATATCAATTAGATGGTCTTTGATAGACCAATTCGGCCCGATTGCGATGACATCTCAAGTGTTAAAACAACACTATTAAGGGGTCGAATTTGCGATTTATCATCTATCAAATGTACAAACTAAGACAAATAGTAACACATATGTCTCCAGTCAGAGGAAGCGTGCCTATATCATGACATTATACGATATAGGACTTTGGTTTTCTTGATCTCGTTAAGTTAACTCTTTGACCTAACTAATCTAACTCATCCGAATCTCTATCCCTATGTAGAGGACCTACATCGAGAGGTCGGTCAGATATCAACTTATAAAGAAAGGATTGCCATCTCCTTCTCACGTTGGATATTTTCTTTTAATAATCATTTGACAATTTTTGATAAGTCCTCAGTCTAATTCTTTAGATATTCATCCAAGCATCAGCCTCTATGATTCAATAATTAAATCGGCAGCTATATGATCATTAAGATGGCCGTAAAACATAATCCTAATTGTACTAAGGGACCTATTATGCAAATTATTTATTATTCACTTAAGATCAAGGAGTAATATTTTCGAATAAAATTTATTGTACAATGGCTCGTCGTGGGCTCGCATGTTAAACACTTTCACGATCTTCATTTCATTTTGTATTATGTTTGAATGCTAGTGTTAGAAATCCCTCTAAGCACTCATGCCTTCATTTCATTTTCTTCTTCTTGTTTGGCATCGTGTTCTCGTATCTTTCCTCTCACCATCAAGGATGTCGTATTGGAGTATTTTTACTCGAACTTCACGTGATTATCTTTATACACGCACTTCATTCATTTTCACCCATTCCATATGACTCTCTTCCCGAATTCTCTTTTTTTCTACATCTCTTCTTCTATTACCAATAATCCCTTGTTTGATATTGACCCTAATCTCAAACTATCATATGAGACTCATGATTTTATGAGGATTGATCGAGTGCCTTACACTATTATAGAGACCGATTCGGATTTTGAGGAATCGAGGGATCCACCGAAGGTAAAGGGATCGACTACTAAGCAACATGAGATCAATAGTACAATGTTTACCTCTATTCAAGCCATTCAGGCCTAGTTGACTGATCATGCCAACATCTAGTCTGGATTACATGATATGATCTTAGAGATGAGTTAGGATAGAGGGGAGAGAGAGAGGAGGAGGCGGATGGACATATGAAAGGAGGTGGGACTAGGGGAGTCGATTCAAATAAGACTTGAGTAGATGACGGGTCGCGGACCTACCCTTGTAGTGTTGTCGGATTGACTAGTGCGTTGAGTCGGATAAATCCGCGTCGATCAAAAATTAACCGCACTAATCGAATAATCGTCGAATGAATTAATATGTGGCTTTATGTTTGTTTAGCCTGGACAAGCCCCAGGGTCGACTCAAGGAGGCAAAGGAACAACACGGGATCAAGTTAGATTGATTAGATTTCGGTTTTCCAAATGGGATTTTTTTGGTATTTTTTATGCAATATAAATGCCAATGCACAAATGCGGATGAATTAGGTTCATAAGAAAATAAGCAACTTAATCAAATTTAATTTTAATGTTAAACTAATTCAAATCAGGCAAGTGATATTTTTCCTAAGAACCTAATCCAATACTGAATGCAAAATGGATTTTTTTTGGAAACTTTAGATTTAAAATGCATTTATAAAACATAAAAACTTTCTTGGGGTTTTTATGAAATTTTTCGTGCAAATGATATGCAAAAATTATGAAAAGTTTACTGGAAGATAAACATAATGAAATTAAGCTACGCTAATATTTTTAAAATTTTCTGACACTTTTTGATTTTTTTATGGATATTTTACTGAAAACAGAGCGACTGTGGGTATTTAATTCCTAATAAATCCACAAAGTTAAATTATCCAGAGATTGATTAGATATTTCAATTAGGAATTCAAGAGAATTGAAATTTCTCAAAAATATTATTCGTGGAATTAATTAAAAATCAATTACATAAATCACTCTACAATTTATTTTATGCACAAGACAACTCCAAATTAGACGAAATTTGGATAGTAATTAAAGCACACTTAGAGGCATCATTCACAATTTTTCACAATTTTGGAGTAATAAATAGGCCTGTACGAATTTCAGAGCGTAAATGGGTAAAATATGTGTGATTTTCAATCTCTGATTTTTAATAAATAGTCTAATGCTCACAAAATTAAAATAAACAGCCACGAGATAAAGAATTAGTTGCTCTACAACATGCTATTTTTCATTGAATAATATGATGCAAAAATAATGTCCAAATTAATATGCAAAGACAGGGGTGTTTTAGCAATTTAGAAAATGAAATGAACAAAATGTAAACTGTAGCTAAGGGCACTTTTGCGATTAAAACAAACTTGCAGGAAAAAAATATAATTTTTACAAATATAAAATAATTGCACCTTTTCTTTTCCCCTAAGCTAAGTTAGGGCAAACGATGTGGAGGGTAGAGGCATTGGAGGCGGTGACCAAGGCGGATCTCAAGGGCGGCGCGACGCACTTGAGCGGCATGGCATCTGCGACGCAAGGAGGAGCGGGGCGATCGACGGCCGACGCAGCTGCGGGCGGAGGACAAGGCGGATCGGGGCGGCGCACCAAGAGGTTGGTGTACGGGGGCGCGCGTGGAGTTGTTGTCGGCGAGGTCTGGAGCGATGGGGGCTGACGTGGGGCGGCGTGCAGATGGCTGGAGGCTTCAAGGCGAATGCGGGCCGCCGGCCGCGTGTCACGTGCAGTGGCACAGCACGGCAGTGCCGTGGCGGCGCGAGTAGGCGGAGGCCGGTTGGCGGGTGGGGCGGCATTGTGTTACTGAGCTGCGTTTGGTGGAGCGTCGTGCGACACGCGTCGCGAGGCCGGCGACGCGGAGTCGTGACGAACAGGATGGAGGCGGCCTGTAGGGGCGGTCATCACTGGCGGAGCGTCGAGGGCGGTTGGGTGACGACGCGGCGGTTTGCCGCGGGGCGGAGGTGCGAAGATGGAGGGGACGACCGGCGTCGGTGGCTTGGAGGAATGGAGTCACAGGCCGCGGTGGTCGGCCAGGAGGTGGTGGCCGGCCGAGGCTCCTGTTTATTTTTTTGTTTTTTTTTCTTTTGCAAAATTTTTTTGTATTTATATTTTTTTAACAAGAATGAAATGTGAAGTAAATAGATGGAATGTGATGGTGGTGATTGTGATGTTGGATGATGTGTGGTTTTTTTATGTTAACTGAAAATAAAATGCAATGGATGAGTGGTGGTTGTGTTTGATTTTTGTGATGGATGAAATGAAATGAAGATGATGATGTGGTTTTTTTGTTGTGATGAACAAGATAAACAAATAGTGTTAGATAAAAATTTGACAAAGTGAAGATAGAGAATACTTACTTGTGGTTCGCCGGATTGTGGAGCCACGATGTGCGGCTTTCTGTTGTGGCCACGATAAGGACGGCGGAGTCCTTCGAAGCTAAGCAAGTTCAATCGGATCTCGCGACGCGGCAATGGTGATGTCGTGGATCTCGCCTTGAGGTTGTCGTCGCTCGACTCGTCTCCTACAGCTGTCACCTGATGGTTAAAGGGGCTCGACCTCACTTCTCTCGAAAACGGCGGATGAAGAATAATGGAGGAGGGGAGGTGAATATAAGTAGGAGGAGGAGGAAGTTGAAGAAGGGGTGGAGGGAATGAAGTTGTGGAGAAATGGTGACTTGGAGTGGGGAGTAAGAAAAGAAGTGGTAAAAGGGAGTAAAATAAATAAAATAATATAGTAGGCTAAAAATCATTAAAATATCAATAGTAAAATAATAATAAATAATAAATCTGAAAATAATAAGATAAATATGAAATTAATAAAATAATTAAAAAATGGGGTGACATGTGGCGGCTCCAGGAGCGGCCACATGTCGCTTCTAGAAAAATCAAAAATAAAATATAAAGAAAATTAAAAAAATAACAAAAAGGATTAAATAAAAAAGTGGTCAACACAAAAGTTGCTCATCTCAACGAGTTCTACAACTTTTGTGAAGGGTCAAAAATCCAATGAGATCATCTATACAAAATGTATTTTTGGGTGGCACCTTATAGGTATAAAATACCACATTTTTCCTTTTGCAATTTTTTTGTCATTTTTCAATAAGAGAAAAATCAAAAAAATAATAGAGAAACTATGAGGAGAATATTTACAATTTAATCTATTTTTTTAGATTTTTATAATGAAGAAAATAAATGAGGGGCAAAACGGTCAATATGTACAATATACAAAATGGGCCCAAAACCCAAGTTTTGCATACGAGCTCTGATTTTAATGAAATTAGTCTTGTTTCGAAGGTCTTGGAATGTATATTACTTTAAAAGTGAGTAGATCTAATTCGGAGGTCGTTTGAGAGAGATATATGCATTTTAAGATTCATGGTTTCAAACTTGGGTTGGAGTTTTATTGGGTAATTTTACAAGTTAGTATTTTTTTGATATTTTTCATTAATTAGTGTTAATCATATATACACAATAGAGTTGGTTTTATTAGATTCGGAGTCACTATAAAATATATACAAATAAGGTATTTTATCTAATAATGCGCCATTTGACAGGTTGCGGACCTACCCTTGTAGTGTTGTCGGATTGACTAGTGTGTTGCAGTCGGATAGATCCGTGTCGATCAAAAAATTAACCGCCCGAATCGAATAATCCCGAATGAATTAATATGTGGTTTTATGTTTGTTTAGCCTGAACAAGCCCCAGGGTCGACTCAAGGAGGCAAAGGAACAACACGGGATCAAGTTAGATTGATTAGATTGCGGTTTTCCAAATGGGTTTTTTTGGTATTTTTATGCAATATAAATGCCAATGCACAAATGCGGATGAATTAGGTTCATAAGAAAATAAGAGACTTAGTCAAATTTAATTTTAATGTCAAACTAATTCAAATCAGGCAAGTGATATTTTTTCCTAAGAACCTAATCCAATACTGAATGCAAAATGGATTTTTTTGGAAATTTTGGATTTAAAATGCATTTATAAAAAATAGAAACTTTCTTGGGGTTTTATCCAATTTTTCGTGCAAATGATATGAAAAAATTATCAAAATTTTACTGGAAGATAAACATAATGAAATTAAGCTACACTACTATTTTTTGGAATTTTCTGACACTTTTTTATTTTTTTATGGATATTTTACTGAAAACAGAGTGACTACGGGTATTTAATTCCTAATAAATCCACGAAGTTAAATTATGCAGAGATTGATTAGATATTTCAATTAGGAATTCAAGAGAATTGAAATTTCTCAAAAATATTATTCGTGGAATTAATTAAAAATCAATTACAAAAATCACTCTACAATTTATTTTATGCACAAGAAAACTCCAAATTGGACGAAATTTGAAATGTATTTAATGCACACATAGAGGCATCATTCACATTTTTTTCACAATTTTTGGAGTTATAAATAGGCTTGTACTAATTTCAGAGCGTAAATGGGTAAAATATGTGTGATTTTCAATCTCTGATTTTGAATAATAAATCTAATGCTCACAAAAATTCAAATAAATAGCCACGATATAAAGAATTACTTGCTCTACAACGTGCTATTTTTCATTGAATAAAATGATGCAAAAATTATATCCAAATTAATATGCAAAGATAGGGGTGTTTTAGCAATTCAGAAAATGAAATAAACAAAATTAAAACTGTGCCTAAGGGCACTTTTGTGATTAAAACAAACTTGTAGGAACAAAATATAATTTTTACAAATTTAAAATAATTGCACCTTTTCCTTTCCCCTAAGCTAAGTTAGGGCAAAACTTGTGGAGGGTGGAGGCGTTGGAGGCGGCGGCCAAGGCGGATCTCAAGGGCGGCGCGACGCACTTGAGCGGCACGGCGTCGGCGACACAAGGAGGAGCGGGGCGATCGATGGTCGATGCAGTTGCGGGCGGAGGACAAGGCGGAGCGGGGCGGCGCACCAGGAGGTTGGCGCACAGGAGCTCGCGTGGAGCTGCTGTCAGCGAGGTCTGGAGTGGTGGGGGCTGACGTGGGGCGGCGCGCAGATGGCGGGAGGCTTCAAGGCGAACGCGGGCCGCCAGGCGCGTGTCACGCGCGATGGCAAAGTGTAGCAGCGCCATGGCGGCACGAGCGGGCGGAGGTCGGCTTGCGGCTGAGACGGCGTCGTGCGGCTGGGCCACGGTTGGTAGAGCGTCGTGCGACACGCGTCGCGAGGCCGGCGACACAGAGTCGCGGCGGACAGGATGAAGGCGGCCTGTAGGGGCGGTTAGCACTGGCGGAGCGTAGAGGGTGGTTGGGTGGCGACGCGGCGGTTTGCCGCGGGGCGGAGGTGCAACGATGGAGAGGGGGACAGCCGGCGTTGGTGGCTTGGAGGAACGACATCACAGGCCGCGGTGGTCGGCCTCGAGGTGGTGGTCGGCCGAGTGAGCTCCGTTCGGCTGTTCTCAAGCCGTATCTAAGCAAGCAGTCGTGTGTCGACCCTCGTTGGACGATCCCTACACCTTACTATTATTCATCTGAGGACGATTCTGACAGCGACACATATGTATATTATCCACCTCCTCGCGTCCGTAAGAAGGTTCATCACAAACCTTCTTAATCTTTGTATATTCTCACTCTTTTCTTGTATATATTTTCTCTCCCTCACTTCCCAGTGATTCGAACCACTAGTCCTGGTTCCATATCATATCATTACTATACTTAGGATAACCAGATCCTAAATATAGGGGGGAGAGTGACCCGAGTCTATTCACTATTCACTGTACATCCTCCAGATCACATCGGTTCTCATACTCATTCATGTCCTATACTTAGGATGACCATAGCCTAAGTATAGGGGGGACCGATGCCCACCATGTATATACTCATCCATTTCCCTTCTTGCCCTCGTCCGCCCCAATTTTTTCTTCACCTACACTTAGGCTGCCAGAGCCTAAGTATAGGGGGGAGGAGCGATTTCTATACTTTTTGTAAATTTAGCTCTCCTACGCTTAGCCCGAGCTATGTCTTTTTCGTCGCTTATCATGCTCTGAGGACATAGCACACGCTATGTATTGGGGGGCGTTTATATATTACATATATACTTTACCCATAGCTCGTACTTTCACATATTTTCACGTATTTTTGTATATATTATGCAATAATTACAGGTGGGTAAAAATTTGAGAAATTTTTTTGTAAAATACACTTGTATAAACTGTATAATACTCATAAAACACTTGTATCATAGGAGGTATACCAAAAAAATTGTACTATATGTATAATACTTGTACAAAAAGTTGTAAAACATACTTTTTTAAAATTGTTGTAAAATAAAAAAACTTGTATACTATGTATATTATTGCAAACTAAAAACTGTTGTAAAAGTTGTTGTATAATATAAAATAAAATAAAATAAGTTGAAAATAAAGGCTTCTTATTTACTCTTGCATATCATCCTTGCATTTCAAAAAAAAAGAAGTCTTGCATTTCATTCATAGCATGTCATCTGCACCTCATCTGCATATCTTGCATATGCAAGGTGAAAAGCTAGTGGGTTCTGAACCGAGTTATGAGTAGATATTGAGGATGTACTTAATTTGACCTTAATCCACCTAATTTAAGAGGAACCTTATAGGAACTGGAGTTAAGATTTCTCAGGTCAAGTGACTTAATTCTTTGAGTCTGCAAGTCTATGTTCACATGTCATCTTGATTAGTATAAGTAGAATATCTCGTGCACATGCATGATTCTTTTAGACAGTGACCTAACTTGGACAAGCACAATGCACGTAGCTCTTCATTGATGACGTGGTGAGGAGGTAGAATCCTTTAGCTTGGAGTAGCACACGGGTGGAAACATCCGTCCTCCTCTAGTGAGGGTAGTGCATCTCAACCTAGTCTTGTGGTGTTGATGTCTGAGGACAGGACGTTGTGGGTTGCAATAATGCTTCAAAAGAGGGATAGTCTACTGGCTCAAGAGGAAAAAAATCCTGATGTACATGCTGCACCTTGCATATAGTTTGAAAAGAAAAAAAAAGAAGAGAAAAATGCAAGAACTCCAGAAAAGATAGACATGCCAAAAAAATGCATGTCGGAGTATGTATATTAGCAAGAAGTCTGCAGCTGGATGACTTGGCTACACTGGTCAGGCATCCCGGGATAGGTAGATACACTGGCTACCGTCCATTCTTTTCTCCACCCCCTCCTCTTGAGAAGGTCACACTTGAACTTAGAAGGGAATACCCCGCTCCTCGAGGATAGAGTTACTGGACAAGGTTATTTGAGTTACCTTGTTAGGGGAGGCTGGTTCTGAGACATTTCTGATGTGGAGAGCTATTTATCACTTACACAGTACAAGTAAGAATCATAGTCATCAGAAATTTACTTCTGAGGATTTGTTCTGACCTGACTGTTGAGGCGTCTTGAATAGAAGACTTGTGGAACTTGAAGTCTGTTAGGTCTTAAGTTCAGGTCGTAATGAGGTTCTGCCACATAATTAATCCAAAGGTCGAGTTAAGCTCCATTTTCAACTTTTGTTCATGATATTGGTATGGAACCCAAAATCATTTCACTCTTGCATTTCATTTTAGTTGCTCAGGGACGAGCAAGGTTTAAGTATAGGGGGTTGATGAATCTGCGATTCATCACTCTAAAAGTTGAAAATAGAGCTTTGTTCCCGAGTAATTAGAGGCATATTTCTACTTGTATTGGATAATTAACATTCATGCATGCATTGATAATATCTACATTTTAGCTTTCATAATTGCATAAAATAAGAAGCCAATTTCACTTGAAAATATTGCGTGAATGCTAATTATCCAATATAAGTAGAAATATGCCTCTAAATACTCGGGAACAAAGCTCTATTTTCAACTTTTAGAGTGATGAATCGCAGATTCGTTAGTAGACTACAAGACTACACTTAGAGATGCCTATAACCTAGGCATAAGACACGTGATGACACGGATACATATACCTACTATTCAAGGGCATTTCAAGCTGAAGCCGACTATTCTCCCTTTGCTCCCGATAATACTTGTACACATTCATAAGGAGATGTATATTCACCTCCAATAGTTTAATTGCATATTTAGTACCATCCATTACCCTAACATCTCGTTAGGTGTAGTGAAGATGACATGCTGCCCGTTTAGTCTCATGGACAAAATGCTTTATTGAATTGATCATTTGGGAAAGGTTGTCACATCTTGGGATGAGTTGAAATCCACTTTTATGAGAAAGTATTATCCCCTTGGATGCCTCAACACAACACAATCATTGATAGCTAACTTCTCCTATATGTCCCACGAGCTTGTTCACAAGGAGTGGGAAAGATTCAAAGAATTGATGGAGAAGTGCCCCATCATGATATTCCCAATACGAGCTTAGTGCAAAACTTCTATGGAGGGTTGAGATTAGAGAATCATAGATTGGTAGATGTCGCTTGTTGGGGATCACATTTCAATAAGGATAAGGATTATTAGATTTTTGAGGATATGGCAAAGAGATCTGGAGCTCTTTCCTCTTCATATGCTTTCAAGAAGCTTCCAACTCCTTCTTCAGCACCCCACATGGTCGTCAGCATGACAGAATCTCATGATGTAGATAGGGTGGACATCACCAATCTGTCCATCATTGGAAACCACCTATCCAAAGTTGATATAATAGAAAATAAATCACAAGTGCTTGAAAAATTACAAGTGATCGAACAGAGGACAAAGTAGTAGAACAAGATGGATGAGATCATCTATCATCTAGAGATTTTAGTGAGTACCATCAGTTCATTCGAGAGCTAGAGTGCCACATCTAATACACCTACAATGGAGCAATCGAGTTATTCTTCTTTGCCAATGTATAGTATTAGAGTTCTTCTTCTACCATCTAGCATGTTTCCTATGTGCTGACACCAAATCTGGATTAGCAATTGTCTCTTCCATCATGTGTTGTACTGTACTACCCAAAGCATCAGTACATTCCTGAGCAGTTTTCTCCACCTCCACCACACATTAAGGAGGTGAATGGTATTTGGTTTGAATGAGAACACAACCAGCCCTTCCCATTAGGATAGTGTTAATGTAGTTCACAACCGAGTCAGAGACCAGTTCTTCGTCATCGGGGAGGTAGACCACCAGTAGATGTCACAACCTTATCAATTTTCGTCTCCACTTAAGCTTCATACTTGGAGACATGGATATTAGTAGTCGATGTAGCCTTCATACCCTTACCAGTCATATAATCAATATATGCATATTTTGGGCAGGTAATGAATACCCATTCATCACTCTTTATTCTTATATTTTAGCTACAAAAATCGATGCAAATGCATGTAGATATGTGTAAATACAAATAATTAGCAAAAGCATGCATCTTGTAAAAATATGTAATTAGCATGTTTTTGTGCAAAAATAAAAGAATAAAGAGTAAAAAGAAAAAGAGGGAAATATTTAGAATAAATATTGAGCAACCTAACCCAAGGGAGGGCTCAGCATGGGCCTGACCGCATAAAAGCCAAAGTAGAGGGAGATAGGAGCTCATGTGTATATATTGTTGTAAATAAATAAAATTATATTTTCCTCACCCAAAAATATGCTTGTACATATTTTGTATATATTTAGGAACTATTAAAAACAAAACAAAAATTTAAAAATCAAAAATTCAAAAATGCCCTTTCACCATGTACATAAACCATGCTCCCTTATTTATTTAACCTTATAAATCAATAAAATTATTTTCTAAACTTTTTGTAAATATTCCACGTTACATATTGTAAATACATAAAATAACAAGAAACAAAACAAAAATCAAATAAAAATTACAAAATTAAAAATACAAAAATACATTGTATACATACCATGTATATAAATGTAGATAACTATTTATTCCACCCATGTATATAAGTGATAAAAATAAAATAAAAATACCCTTTTATTCCTCATTTTATTCTATAAATAAATAAAATATAAAATGGGAATAAAATTGTACAAAAATAATAATTAAAAATCAAAAACCCAAAACCTATATATTGTACATATACCTATGTATAGACCTATTATGTAAATACCTTATTTTTATTTCCAAAAATTAATTAAAAATCACAAAAAAATAGAAAAAATTAAAACAAAAATATTTCATGTTTTAAGTTTTTGAAAATTCGGCCATTTACAGGCCCAAAAAATTCAAATAAAAATTTCTGACATGGCTGATTTCTATTGGTCCACGGGGATTGTTGACCGCCCGGTCAACTCCCCCCTGTGGACCACCTTTCACGGGTCTGCTTCGCGGACCCAACTTTCCCCATTTATCTCTACCGGACCCGATCCTCATTTCGCCTAATCTAAGGTCCTAATTACTCTCCAGGTATCCGGGAATCTCGCCCGACATCGATCCTAGGGATCCGTGCTCAATCGAGCCGGACCCGAGCTCTTCTTCCCGGACCTGCACCCACATAAAAACCGAGCTCCGCCGCATTCATTCACCATCTTTGGCTCTCCACCTTCACTCCCGTGACCTCCATTGCGTTCAGCAAGGTGACAGCTTCCGTCTGCCGTGTTGCAGCGAGGAGGAGGGTGCCCGACCATCGATCCGGCAGTCGTGCGCCGCCGTGCTCCGCCACCTAGTTGGAGCTCGAGCCTCAGGCAGTGACGACCTTCGAGGCGACGACCGGGAGTTAGCTACACTCCAGCACAGTCTTCCGATCCACTCAGGTAACCTTAGAACCTTGCCATTTCATTTAATTTTGAGTTACCCCCAAATCGACTCTCCGCCGTATTCCGTTGATTCCGGCCATAGCGTACATCTTCTCAATCATCGGGACACACTATCACCTCCCCCATCCCTCGACGCACCTTCTACGCCCATTCGTTCAACCCAGCTCGCCCCGGAGCTGGGATTCGGGCTCCACCATCCTCCGCTCGCCGGAGCTCATCCGCCCCGACGCATCGATCACCCTCACGCCGCTTCATCGGGTCGAGGCACTTTGCCCTCGACCCGCGAAGCTTTTGGTCCACCTTGCAGGTCAAGAGGAGGGCATCTGAGCCCCCCTCACATCCAGGCCAGGAGCTCGCCGTCGCCGATCTCGCCGGAGCCCCTCCAGGGCTCGGCCGGGTCATCTGAAGCCACCACCAGCTGCGGGACCTCACCGCCGATCTTCTCCGATACTTGGAGGCAGCTGGGGAGGTCCCGGGCACGCGCACGAGGCCGCCGAACCTCGCCGGCCACTTGTTCTTCGAGGAACCTCCTTCACCGTCCGATTAGCCCCTCCGCTCCAGTTCGCATCTCCATCGTCCATCCACGGAGGAGCAGATACCGTTGATCCCCTCGAGAGGCTGATCAGGACCGTCAGAGCAGAGGAGAGAGGCACCTGCACTGCCCGACGTCAGATCCCCCACGTGTCTCGCCCTGCACCGTCGATCAGGCTCAAGCGAAAAGGAGAGAGGCGCCAGCTCACCAGGACTGTTGGATCATCCACGTGGCGCGAATCCAGCCATCGACGTTAAATAAGGGGTAATTTACTTAGGACCCCCTCGTAGTTTGTGTTTTTAATCCTAGTCCTGTAAATATTTTAGTCGTTTTCTTTACGTAGGGTAAATTGCACCTCGGACCTTGTGCTTGTCTTTATTTACATTGATACCCCTGTGTATGTTAGTCCACGTGCTTCGTCACGTGTTTAGTTGGGTTATTTACATCTCTTATCCTGTAGTTCTGGATGGTTATTGAATGAATATATACTTTCTGGTATTTGCATTTCTACCCCTGTGAGCATTTTATTTGAACATGTGCGGATTTTAGTGGGTTATTTGCGCCCAAGCCCCTGGACTTTTTGGTACGAGTTACCAAAAGGTCCAAGAACTTGGTTTTTATTACCAGAAGGTCCCTGAGTGCCCCAGGCACGCGCCACGCGCGTGACTTGCTGGGTTATTTGCACCTGGACCCCCAGATCTTCGGGTATTTGCACTTTGGTCCCTGTGCACAGTGCCCCGTTTTGGATTTTGAATAAAATATCAAATCACCTCCAAATCCAACGAAAATTTGACACATGGCTCCTGCCATGGTGTAGGATTTTTGTAGATTTTTGAGGACATTTTTGATCTTGTTTGCTATTTTTAAAAAAGTCAAAAACATCTATTTTTGGCACTGTTTCACTTGAAAAATCACAAAAAAATATAAAAACACCCCCAAAAAAATCTATAAAAATTAGTTACTGTTCTTTGTGTGTTGTTATATTTTCTAGCCAATTTTGGCTATTTTTCATTGAGTAAAACCCCTAAAAATCTAAAAACACCTTAAAACTCATAAAAATCATATTAAATAACCTAAAAATCCAAAAACAATAATTTTGGTGCTCAAATTTTCCTTATTTTCTCTAGAATACAGGAAAATTACCTCCAGGGCCATCTGAGATCCTTAATATTTTATTTTTGGGTTTTGGGCCTTGCTGGACAGTACCCTTTGTTTTTAGTACTGTTTGATTTTTAGAAAATAAAATACACCTTATAAAAATCCCAAAAATTCACCAAAAACACTTAAAAACCTAAAAAACATAAAAACAATTTTTCTTGAATTTTTTCTTGATTTTTGATGCTTTAAATAAATTGCTCAAGTGTGCTTGTTTTTGCTTTTCTCATTTTCTTCATATATTAAAAATTTCCAAAAAAATCTAAAAATCATTAAAAATCACTAAAAATATTTTCTCTGTATTTTATCTCATTTTGACTACTTCGTAGGCCTTTGGCCAACCCGTGCTCCTTGTGTTCGACCCTGGGAGCTATACCAGGTTAATCCCATAGCTAGGACCGCACTTCGTGTTTCATCTCTGATTTATTTCGCGGTTCGATTTTTTTCTTGATATACTTAGCCCGAGTGATTGAGGTCGCGACGACCTTTATTTCTGTACCTTTACCTTAGTCATTCGGGCGGTTATCAGAATGGCGCCGTTGCCGGGGAGCACGGCTTAGTAGTCTTTTAGATTTTTCCGCGGCTTTTCGAGTTTCGCGGCTTTTTGCACAGATTTTTGTATATATATTTTTCTGATATTTTTATAATAATTGTTGGACTGACCACTTTTCTCTCTTTTTCTTGCGAGGGCCCGAGGAGCGAGGGCGGCATTCCTAGGAGCGCCGGAGCACCCGAGCGACGCGGAGGCGGCTTCCTTCTTCACGAAGCCGCAGGAGAGAGCGAGACAGAGAGTTGAGTGGGTGAGGTAGCTTAGGATATTATTTTATTATTGTTGTAATAATACAGGGACTTGGACTGCTAGGACACTCTCGGGTCTGTTTCGCCGAGCACCGGTGTGCTCGGGGGACCCTTTAGACTTTAGCGGTTTTTCGCGGCTTTGCGCGGCTTTCATTTTCTACTTTTTTACTGCCTTTCCGGTGTTTACGCGGCTTTTTGATCGAGCCCCTAGCTGTAGGATTTTCTGGTGATTGTGCCGTAATAGTAGGATCCCCACACCTAATTGTTGATCTGTTCCTATAGATCGTTAATTGGACCTGCTAATAATAAATAATAAAAATAACTTAGTCACTTTCCGGAGAGCCTACGCGCCGCGAGCCCGCCCCACAAGCGCTACTCCTGAACTCGACCTGTCGAGAAGAGGAGGGGTGAGCCAAGACCGGACTCTTTGGATCGAGGGCGAGTGACTGAGTTAGACAGTTCTACGCTAGCACTGCTGTTTAGGGCCTCGGTTTTTCCCGCCTGCATCATTTAGGTAGTTTTATTTCTGTCTTTAAATTCTGCGCAGATCATATTGCATGTAGAGTGCTGGAGTCAGGTACGCCTTCCTTACTTTGCATGCATCATTGATTTTTTTTTCGCGCATCGGCTTTTTCGTCTTCTCCCCCCTGTTTTCGGACTTAATAATCAGGAGAACCAAAAAATTCGTTAGGCCCTTTGTTTGCTTCGAAAAATATTAAAAAGAAAAACAATAAAACCGGGACTGCTAATCATACTTGATCTTAAAAACCGCTCACCCTAAAAATTTTTGTCTTGGGGAGAGCAACCCCCTCATTGTCTTGTTTGGATGCGCGAGAGAGTGACCCGCACCCTAGGTAGAGCCTCCCGGTGCTAGACCCGACTGATTACCGACTCTTCTGTGCGGGCCAGTCGGTTGGGATAGCATCGGATATCCTAACAGGTCACGTAAGCGCTCTGATACTTTGTGTGTTCACCAAAATAAAATAGACAAGATAAATTGACCGAACTTTCACGGTCTTCAGCTCGCGTGCGTTGGTGAACCGGGGGTTTGTTTTTTATCATAGTTGATTCCAGATCTCATCCGCCTTACTCGCCCAGATCAAGATGATGGGTAGACGGTCTCTTAGGCAGCCTCTGGTTGCACCGCTTTCGGGCACGTCTACCCGATCATCTAGGTTGGCCCGCGAGAGCCGAGACCAGCTCTCCGAGCCTGAGTACGATTCTGCCCTGTTCCCCCTCGACCCCCTTTCTTCTGGTATTGAGAGACATGAGCCCGAGGAGAGATTATCAGATTTGACAGCACCTGAGTTGGGCTCATTTGATTTTGCAGACGTCGTTATGGCCGCCAGAGCAGACGATTCCCCCAGAGGTCCACGGGGAGACCATCATGTTGTATTTGACCAGGGGGCGATCAACTCCACCCTGATCGCATCACTTGAGACGGTTCAGCAGCAGCTCCGCGATCAGGGAGCATTCATGATAGAGATGAGGAGAGAGATGGAGAGGCTCAGAGCAGAGCGCGGTTCAGAGCAGAGCGAGCCTGAGGAGATGCTAGATGCAGAGGCAGCAGCCGCAGCAGCCGCAGCAGCAGCAGCAGCCGCAGCCGCCGCAGCGGCAGCCGCCGCTGCGGGAGGACCACCACAGCCGATGCGGGCGTTGCACAACCCCGGATCTACTATGATGCATCATTGGGTGGTAGTGCCAGCTATCGTGGGGGACTTCAAGTTCCCCCCGAACACCTTGCAGTTACTGCCCCGCTTCCACGGGCTAGCCACTGAGGAGCCCCACCTCCACCTCCAGGAGTTTCTGATGATCTGCAGCACTGTCCACGATCGCCACGTGGACCAGGACACGATCAGGATGATAGCCTTCCCGTTTTCACTGGCAGATAGAGCAGCCAACTGGCTGAAGCATTTAGGGAAGTTTGTCTATACCTGGGATCAGCTCCGCACCGAGTACTTGAAAAAGTACTATCCACTCGGGCGGACGAATGCAGCGAGGGCCTTGATCAGCAACTTCTCCATGTTCCCCAATGAGCAGTTCCACGAGGCTGGGGAGAGGTTTCGAGAGCTCTTAGACAGATGCCCGCACCACGACATATCGAAGCCGAACCTAGTTCAGAGTTTTTTTAGCGGGTTGACGCCAGAGCTTCAGGGCCTGGTGAATGCTTCTTGCGGCGGGTCCTATTTCGCCAAGGACCACGACCAGGTCTGGGCCATTTACGAGGAGATGTCAGAGAACTACATGGTGATGTCTCAGACCCGGTTGTACTCTCAGAGACCCCAGCCACAGCAGCCAGGACCCGTGCAGTACCAGCGGATAGCACGGGTCGATGCAGGTCCATCCAGTTCGTCCGCAGTTGCAGCAGCACAGGCCGAGTCGTCCGCTGCGGACATGGGTATCATTAGCGAGAAGTTGGACCGCATGGAGCTGATAGAGAAGAAGCAGTGCCAGAGTATCACGCAGATGGAGCAGATGGCACAGGTTCTGAGCGACATGAAGACCCAGCTCATGTGTCTTCAGGAGACACAGACGGCTTCACAGCCCCGTCTTCTATCGCGAGGCGATACCGGCGGCAGCAGCAGCTCGTCCCAGCGCTCCAGCTCTTCACAGCAGCCTAGACAGGTTCACCTTGTACAGGCGGAGCCGTACCAGCAGCCGCAGCCCACTTACCAGTCACCACCATCTCCAGAGATGCAGATGGTGCCCTACCAGCCGGATCAGCCTCTGGCAGTACTGCCGCCAGACCCCTTCGATGCAGAGCCGTTGATGGATGTCAACGGGATTTGGTATGACCGCCCCCAGCCTGGGATCCGACGAGACCATCCCGGATTCAGGTGGGGGAGCGGTGGTGCCCAGCCCCAGCCGCAGCCGTCAGGACAGGGAGGGCAGCACTCCCAGCAGAGAGACCAGCACCAGCCGCAGCAGCAGCCCCCAGCGTATCAGCAGCAGCCATCCTATGGTCCTCGTCCCTATCAGCAGCAGGGACAGTCTTGGAGATGTGAGCAGCAGGCTCACCAGGGATATCAGCAGCACCCTCCATCCTACCCCTCTTACCAGCACCAGCAGCAGCAGATCCAGTAGCCTCACCCACAGAGAGGCCACCCGTCGGGCTCCCACGAGAGCCCAACCTTGGATGACATCGCCCGCCTCCTCACGGACCAGCAGGCCACATTCAGACGGGAGATGGATGAGTTCCGCCAGGAGATGCGGGACCTGGTGAGAGGGAAGGCCGCCATACCAGCCCAGATCGAGCCGAATCCGAACAGCCTCAAGAGGAAATCTGAGCAGGTAGTACATACTGAGTTAGCCACTCCTAGTGATCCATTTGATGATACATCTTCGGATCTTTTTGATGCTGATTTCATCACACTTAGGAGCGGTAGGACCCCAGCAGGCGGCGGCGCCTCACCTGAGCTTCACCACGAGGACACTCCAGAGGCGCCACATGAGGAGGAGGAGAGCGGTACTGAGGCCGCTCCAGATGATGACGGTGGTACTGAGGCCACCAAGGATGCTGATTCCACCGGCGGTACTGAGGCCGCCGCTTCACCAGTTCGAGGAGGTGGTACTGACGCCACCCGTCCAACCGAGCCAGCACGCGGTACTGATGCCGCGAGACGTCTAGCACCAGCAGCAGCAGCAGAGCAGCCAGCCCGTGGTGGTACTGAGGCCACCGGTGTGTGTACAGAGAGAGATGTTGTTTTTCCTCACACTCATGTATCTCAGAACTCTGTTATGAATAAAGGAAAAGGTTTACTTTCTTCTGGTCCCACTGTGGTTCATGATGTATGTGTGGATCCGGTCCTTGAACCGTCTAGACCTTTTCCTAGTCCTTCATCTGAGAAGGACCCAGTGATCTCCTTCCCTAGAGCCCTTCAGATGGGGAAGGGGAAGAAAACAGAAAATCCCAAAAAGAGAGAGCTTGAGGAGTTCAGCCAGAGCATGATTGATCGATTCCACATCCAGCTGACCCTCCAGGAGGCTTTGCAGCACATCCCCCTGCTCCAGCGTTCGTTGAGAGAGAGGACTACAGTCAGGAGGAGGAGGAGGAGGAACCACATTTCAGAGATACATGTGCTGACGAAAGCCACGTGCTTCGCGATCCAGAACCGACTGCCAGCCAAGAGGCCAGATTCAGGGGCCCCGTATGTCAGATGCCAGATTAGTGAGCAGAGGTTCGACCGTACTCTTCTAGATAGCGGATCGTCGATTAACCTTCTTCCGGTAGCCCTTCTCGACCGCTTCGAGTTGGGCACTCTTCGACAGAGCAGGACAGTCATTCAGTTCGCTGATCGATCTGTCAAGAGGCCGAAGGGGTTATTACGAGACGTTATCGTCACGATTCAGGGCCTGAAATTCCCCGTGGACTTCGTAGTGTTGGACATGGAGATCCCTGAGTCAGTGGCCGATACCCCCATCATCCTTGGTCGTCCGTTCTTGGCCACAGCCAAGGCGGTGACTGATCATGATAGCGGGAAGGTGTACTTTCGCGTCGAGGGCGAAAGTATACAAATAGAGACGGTCGAGGATTACAGAGCCAGACTCAGAGCCAGCTCAGATGCGAGTAACGATACAGAGCAGCTGATAGACGCAGAGCCAGACATCCACCAGGACTGTGATTTTGTGATCACAGATGATGAGGCAGCTTGGGCAGATCTTGAGACACAGACCACCCTCTCACTTTCAGATACAGCTGATGCAGAGACAATAGCAGAGGAGAGTCTGGAGAGCACAGACCTAGTTCAGGATACCATAGAGGCAGCAGAGCCGGTCCTCGATCGCGACACGATGTTCAGTGATGGTGGTGCTGAGGCCACCTTGTTGTTCGGTGGTACTGATGCCACCGCGGATGATACAGATCCCTCGGATTCAGAGTCTGATTGGGCCGATTGCTATGATCAGATGCCAGACTTGAGTCCATCTGAGCCTAGAGATGAGGAGGAGGTAGGCGCAGAGCCGAGCAGAGACAGTGCAGTTGAGCAGCCTTCTCCTGATTCAGTTTGCGAGAGGACGCTTTCACTTTCCCAGGCAGATTTGGCCGATTTAGCAGCTTTCACTCATTTTCTTCCGCAGCCAGATTTGCCAGCACCCAGCATTCCAGAGCGAAAGTCGCTCCCTACTTCGCTGAAGTATCGATTCCTTGCGGGCAATCCAGAGATGTACACAGTCATCATCTCAGCCGAGTTGACTGGAGAGCAAGAATCCCGTCTGATGGGGGTTCTTGAAAAGAACCGCAAGGCGATCGGATGGAGCGTAGCGGATCTCCATGGGATTAGTCCAGCAGTGTGCTCCCACCATATCTATCTTGAGGAGGGGGCGAAGCCGTCGCGTGAGTTCCAGCGGCGACTGAACCCCAACCTGAGAGAGGTCGTGATGAAGGAAATATCCAAATGGTGGAGCGCAGATTTTATTTATCCCATTTCCGACTCCAAGTGGGTCAGCCCCTTGCATGTGGTGCCCAAGAAGACGGGCATCACGACTGTGATCAGTGAGTCGGGAGAGGAGATCGCTACGCGAGTACCCACTTCTTGGAGGGTCTGTGTTGACTACAGGAGACTCAACCAGGCCACCAAGAAGGACCATTTCCCCCTGCCTTTTATTGACCAGATCATTGAGAGACTGGCAGGGAAGAGCCATTATTGTTTCCTGGATGGGTACTCGGGCTACAACCAGGTGGCCATCGCTCCTGAGGATCAGGAGAAGACCACCTTTACCTGTCCCTTCGGCACATATGCTTTTCGACGCATGCCATTTGGGCTATGCAATGCCCCTGCGACTTTTCAGAGGTGCATGCTGTCGATCTTTTCGGACATGGTAGGGGAGTGTTTGGAGGTCTTCATGGACGATTTCTCGGTCTATGGCGACGGATTCGATTCTTGTCTTGACTGCCTAGACCGGGTACTCCAGCGATGTATCGAGTTCCATTTGGTTCTATCTTGGGAGAAGAGTCACTTTATGGTGACTCAAGGGACGGTGCTTGGCCACATCATCTCCAACAGGGGCATGGAGGTTGATCCGGCCAAGGTGGATGTCATTAGAAAACTCACACCGCCGTCCAATCTGAGGCAGTTACGGTCATTCCTGGGGCACGTTGGATTTTATAGGAGATTTATTCAGGATTTCAGTAAGATTGCCCGACCGTTGACTGACCTCTTGACGAAAGACACCGAGTTCCTTGTAGATGACAAGTGTCTCTCGTCTTTTGCGACTCTCCAGCAGCATGTTATAGAGGCTCCTGTTCTTCAGCCGCCTGATTGGTCTCTCCCATTCGAGATCATGACGGACGCCTCCGATTTTGCCGTGGGGGCAGTGCTGGGACAGAGGAGGGATGGAGTTCCATTTGCCATACACTATGCTAGCCGCACATTGGATTCCGCCCAGCGGAATTATACGGTCACAGAGAAGGAGATGCTAGCAGTAGTGTTTGCCCTAGATAAGTTCAGATCATATATCATTGGATCTAGAGTGACTTTGTTTACAGATCATACCGCCATCAGGTACCTCATGGCAAAGAAGGATGCCAAGGCCAGATTGACTAGATGGATCCTTCTACTCCAGGAGTTCGACATTGAGATCAAGGATAAGCCTGGAGTCAAGAATGTGGTGGCGGATCATCTCTCCCGATTAGAGCAGCCTGAGGATTCTGAGCAGATTGATCCTATTCGTGATACCTTCCCAGATGAGGCGATCCTTGCTATCGCCTCACTCCCGTGGTATGCCGATATTGTGAACTTTCTCATTGCTGGGAAAGTCCCACAAGATTGGCCCAGGCAGAGGCTTGAGACCTTCCTTGCGAAGGCCAAGTCCTACCACTGGGAGGATCCCATCCTTTACCACGAAGGAGGGGATAGCGTCTGGCGTCGGTGTATTCCTCAGGAGGAACACCATAGCGTCCTCACTTACTGCCACAAGCTTGAGGCAGGAGGACATCATTCTGGGAGGACAACGGCACAGAAAGTGCTCCAATCCGGCTTGTGGTGGCCTACCCTCTTCAAGGACTCTGATGAGTTCGTGAAGAGGTGTACTGACTGTCAGAGGATGGGCACTTGTGGACAGCGTGATATGATGCCGATGCAGCCCATTCACTTCTGTGAGGTTTTTGACGCATGGGGCATCGATTTCATGGGTCCATTCCCTAAGAGTCAGGGATTTGAGTACATTCTGTTGGCCGTAGATTATGTTAGTCGTTGGGTTGAGGCTATCCCCGCCCGAGCCGCTGATGCGAGGACTGTTTGCAGATTTTTGAGGAAGCATATCATCACGCGGTTCGGGGTTCCACGAGTTCTTATTTCTGATGGGGGGTCTCATTTTATCAACGACCAGGTGAAGGCACTTGCTAGCGAGTTCGGCATAGATCATTGTGTTGCTACACCTTACCATCCACAGACGAATGGTCTAGCTGAGGTGTCGAATAGGGAGATCAAGAATATTCTGCAGAAAGTCGTCCGCCCTGACCGAAAGAATTGGTCACAGCTTTTGGACTCGGTCTTGTGGGCATATCGGACGTCTTTCAAGACTCCATTGGGTACATCTCCCTTTCGCCTCGTTTATGGCAAGCCATGCCATCTACCTATTGAGCTGAGGCACAAGTCACTTTGGGCAGTCACAGATATTCTTATGGATCCAGATGGTATAGGAGACCAGAGGAGGGCAGAGTTGGCTGCCCTGGAGGAGCTTAGAGATGCAGCTTTCTCAAGCAGCCTACATTATAAGGAGAAAGTCAAGGAGTGGCATGATTCTCATATCAGCCACAAGCATTTTGAGATTGGACAGAGAGTATGGCTGTTTGATGCCAAGCTTAGATTATTTCCAGGGAAGCTACAGAGCAAATGGAAGGGACCTTTTCTCGTCAGAAAGGTGCACGACAATGGTAGTATTGATATATCCGAGTTGTCTTCTGAGAGCACCTTTCGAGGGAACGGCCAGCGGCTCAAGCCATATCTAGATCATGAGCCGCGGGACGTTATTATTTGTGCCCCTATTCATTTTGCGTGAGATGTGGTCTTTTGACTCACATCTTTTGCATCTCACGCCTGATGTTCACTATTCCTCCGCCTGTATAGATCCAGTTGTCCATATCATTCTATTCTTTAGTCCCACATCCCTTTCCTCATCTTATGATTATGCTATACTTAGGGTGTACTTTACCCTAAGTATAGGGGGGATGTAGGACCTGCGGGTAGTCTTTTCATTCTTTCTGCCCCTGTTTTGCTGCCTATACTTAGGGATATTTTACCCTAAGTATAGGGGGGCAGATTCTGTATCTTCTTCACTCGGCTTTCCCTTCATGTACAGCTTGCTATACTTAGGATTAGTTAATCCTAAGTATAGGGGGGAAACCACCGAGTTCCTCTCATTCTATTCATTTATTCGTTCCTGTACTTATCCATTCCTTTTCACTTCCCTTTTATTAAGCACGAGTTATGTCTTCTTCATCGCTCTTGATCACTCTGAGGACATCGCTCGAGCTAAGTATAGGGGGGGTGTGTATATATTTCATATATACTTTAGCCATAACTCGTACTTTGTGTGAGTGTGTTAATAAATAAAATGGCTAAAAATCACAAAAATTTAAAAATTTTTCATAAACCTCTTTTATCTTGCACATACATAGCTAGTGTACAAAGTATTTTTGTAAAAATGATTTCAAAAATCTTTTGTGTAAATTTTGTGTAAATATTTTTGTATCAAAATTATGTATATAGTACAAAATTTTTCCAAAATGTTTTGAAAATCAAAAGTTTGCAAAAATCTTGTGTAAATGTTTGTAAATATCTTTTTGCAAAAACTTGCACCTCATGCATCATTCATGATTTCAAAACATTTTTCAAAAATTTCGCATGATTGTAAAATATTTGTAAATAGCATCTTGTGTACATATATGTATATAGTTTTTCCTGGATGAGAAGTTGACATTTAAACTAAGCCTAGAATTAAATTGAGAAATGGAGCTTGAATAAGATCTTAATCCACTTAACTCCAAGAGGAACCTTATAGGATTTAGGTTTAAGGCTTTTCAGGTCCATAAGGACTTAATTCTTTGAGTCCACTAGGCTATGAGCATATGTCATCTTGATGAGCTTAAGTAGAGCACTTAACAACACACGCATGACTCTTAGAGACAATGGCTTGTCTTGCACCTGCACTTACACATGGCTCTCCACGGATGAGGAGGTGAGGAGGCAGTTTCCTTTGGCTTGGGGTAGCATATGAGGGTAGTACTTCTAGGCGGAACCTCTCTTCTTCTTCTAGTGAAGGAAGTGCACCTCAACTTGGTCTAGTGGTGATGAAGGCTAAAGACAGAAGCCGTGGGTTGCAATAAAGCTTCAAAAGAGGGATAGTCTACTGGCTCAAGGGGAAATTTCTTATATGCTGCACCATGTATATATGCTGTACAGAAGTTCTTGAAAAAAAATGCAAAAATGTAAAAAGAACTCCAAAAAAGTGGTGGGTCGGATTGAAAATTTAATAACCCCACCGGAGTGTACATAGTCAAATAAAGCAAAAGCTTATGGTATCAATGTTACATCTCATGAAGCTTGCAGCGGGAGACCTAGCTACACTGGCTAGGCTTCCAAAACTCTATACTTCTACCCCCTCTTCTTGAGCCGGTTGCACTTGAACTTAGAAGGGAATACCCCGCTCCTCGAGGAAAGAGTTGCTAGACCGAGGCATTAGAGTTACCAGGTTGAGGGAGGTTGTTTCTTTGTTACTTCTGAGGTGGGGAGCCACATATCACTTACACTGCTTGGAAAGACTCATGGTCATTAGAGTTTGTGTATGTAGACTTGTTCTGATCTGGTTTATTGAGGAGTCTTGCTCATAGATTGGTGGAACTTAGAGGCTGTTGAGTTTTAAGCTTAAGTCTAAATAAGGTTCCGACACATTAATAATCCAAAGATCTGATCGAGCTCCATATTTCAATTTAATGAAGGAAAGTTTAATAATTCAACCTTGATCCATGTACATCCTCTTTTTCTTTTTATTTTTCTTTCTTTTTCACTTCTTTTTCAAATAAGTGTTTGCTAAGGGACTAGCAAAGTATAGTATAGGGGGGTGATGAATACCCATTCATCACTCTTTATTCTTATATTTTAGCTACAAAAATCGATGCAAATGCATGTAGATATGTGTAAATACAAATAATTAGCAAAAGCATGCATCTTGTAAAAATATGTAATTAGCATGTTTTTGTGCAAAAATAAAAGAATAAAGAGTAAAAAGAAAAAGAGGGAAATATTTAGAATAAATATTGAGCAACCTAACCCAAGGGAGGGCTCAGCATGGGCCTGACCGCATAAAAGCCAAAGTAGAGGGAGATAGGAGCTCATGTGTATATATTGTTGTAAATAAATAAAATTATATTTTCCTCACCCAAAAATATGCTTGTACATATTTTGTATATATTTAGGAACTATTAAAAACAAAACAAAAATTTAAAAATCAAAAATTCAAAAATGCCCTTTCACCATGTACATAAACCATGCTCCCTTATTTATTTAACCTTATAAATCAATAAAATTATTTTCTAAACTTTTTGTAAATATTCCACGTTACATATTGTAAATACATAAAATAACAAGAAACAAAACAAAAATCAAATAAAAATTACAAAATTAAAAATACAAAAATACATTGTATACATACCATGTATATAAATGTAGATAACTATTTATTCCACCCATGTATATAAGTGATAAAAATAAAATAAAAATACCCTTTTATTCCTCATTTTATTCTATAAATAAATAAAATATAAAATGGGAATAAAATTGTACAAAAATAATAATTAAAAATCAAAAACCCAAAACCTATATATTGTACATATACCTATGTATAGACCTATTATGTAAATACCTTATTTTTATTTCCAAAAATTAATTAAAAATCACAAAAAAATAGAAAAAATTAAAACAAAAATATTTCATGTTTTAAGTTTTTGAAAATTCGGCCATTTACAGGCCCAAAAAATTCAAATAAAAATTTCTGACATGGCTGATTTCTATTGGTCCACGGGGATTGTTGACCGCCCGGTCAACTCCCCCCTGTGGACCACCTTTCACGGGTCTGCTTCGCGGACCCAACTTTCCCCATTTATCTCTACCGGACCCGATCCTCATTTCGCCTAATCTAAGGTCCTAATTACTCTCCAGGTATCCGGGAATCTCGCCCGACATCGATCCTAGGGATCCGTGCTCAATCGAGCCGGACCCGAGCTCTTCTTCCCGGACCTGCACCCACATAAAAACCGAGCTCCGCCGCATTCATTCACCATCTTTGGCTCTCCACCTTCACTCCCGTGACCTCCATTGCGTTCAGCAAGGTGACAGCTTCCGTCTGCCGTGTTGCAGCGAGGAGGAGGGTGCCCGACCATCGATCCGGCAGCCGTGCGCCGCCGTGCTCCGCCACCTAGTTGGAGCTCGAGCCTCAGGCAGTGACGACCTTCGAGGCGACGACCGGGAGTTAGCTACACTCCAGCACAGTCTTCCGATCCACCCAGGTAACCTTAGAACCTTGCCATTTCATTTAATTTTGAGTTACCCCCAAATCGACTCTCCGCCGTATTCCGTTGATTCCGGCCATAGCGTACATCTTCTCAATCATCGGGACATACTATCACCTCCCCCATCCCTCGACGCACCTTCTACGCCCATTCGTTCAACCCAGCTCGCCCCGGAGCTGGGATTCGGGCTCCACCATCCTCCGCTCGCCGGAGCTCATCCGCCCCGACGCATCGATCACCCTCACGCCGCTTCATCGGGTCGAGGCACTTTGCCCTCGACCCGCGAAGCTTTTGGTCCACCTTGCAGGTCAAGAGGAGGGCATCTGAGCCCCCCTCACATCCAGGCCAGGAGCTCACCGTCGCCGATCTCGCCGGAGCCCCTCCAGGGCTCGGTCGGGTCATCTGAAGCCACCACCAGCTGCGGGACCTCACCGCCGATCTTCTCCGATACTTGGAGGCAGCTGGGGAGGTCCCGGGCACGCGCACGAGGCTGGCGAACCTCGCCGGCCACTTGTTCTTCGAGGAACCTCCTTCACCGTCCGATTAGCCCCTCCGCTCCAGTTCGCATCTCCATCGTCCATCCACGGAGGAGCAGATACTGTTGATCCCCTCGAGAGGCTGATCAGGACCGTCAGAGCAGAGGAGAGAGGCACCTGCACTGCCCGACGTCAGATCCCCCACGTGTCTCGCCCTGCACCGTCGATCAGGCTCAAGCGAAAAGGAGAGAGGCGCCAGCTCACCAGGACCGTTGGATCATCCACGTGGCGCGAATCCAGCCATCGACGTTAAATAAGGGGTAATTTACTTAGGACCCCCTCGTAGTTTGTGTTTTTAATCCTAGTCCTGTAAATATTTTAGTCGTTTTCTTTACGTAGGGTAAATTGCACCTCGGACCTTGTGCTTGTCTTTATTTACATTGATACCCCTGTGTATGTTAGTCCACGTGCTTCGTCACGTGTTTAGTTGGGTTATTTACATCTCTTATCCTGTAGTTCTGGATGGTTATTGAATGAATATATACTTTCTGGTATTTGCATTTCTACCCCTGTGAGCATTTTATTTGAACATGTGCGGATTTTAGTGGGTTATTTGCGCCCAAGCCCCTGGACTTTTTGGTACGAGTTACCAAAAGGTCCAAGAACTTGGTTTTTATTACCAGAAGGTCCCTGAGTGCCCCAGGCACGCGCCACGCGCGTGACTTGCTGGGTTATTTGCACCTGGACCCCCAGATCTTCGGGTATTTGCACTTTGGTCCCTGTGCACAGTGCCCCGTTTTGGATTTTGAATAAAATATCAAATCACCTCCAAATCCAACGAAAATTTGACACATGGCTCCTGCCATGGTGTAGGATTTTTGTCGATTTTTGAGGACATTTTTGATCTTGTTTGCTATTTTTAAAAAAGTCAAAAACATCTATTTTTGGCACTGTTTCACTTGAAAAATCACAAAAAAATATAAAAACACCCCCAAAAAAATCTATAAAAATTAGTTACTGTTCTTTGTGTGTTGTTAGATTTTCTAGCCAATTTTGGATATTTTTCATTGAGTAAAACCCCTAAAAATCTAAAAACACCTAAAAACTCATAAAAATCATATTAAATAACCTAAAAATCCAAAAACAATAACTTTGGTGCTCAAATTTTCCTTATTTTCTCTAGAATACAGGAAAATTACCTTCAGGGCCATCTGAGATCCTTAAATATTTTATTTTTGGGTTTTGGGCCTTGCTGGACAGTACCCTTTGTTTTTAGTACTGTTTGATTTTTAGAAAATAAAATACACCTTATAAAAATCCCAAAAATTCACCAAAAACACTTAAAAACCTAAAAAACATAAAAACAATTTTTCTTGAATTTTTGCTTGATTTTTGATGCTTTAAATAAATTGCTCAAGTGTGCTTGTTTTTGCTTTTCTCATTTTCTTCATATATTAAAATTTTCCAAAAAAATCTAAAAATCATTAAAAATCACTAAAAATATTTTCTCTATATTTTATCTCATTTTGACTACTTCGTAGGCCTTTGGCCAACCCGTGCTCCTTGTGTTCGACCCTGGGAGCTATACCAGGTTAATCCCATAGCTAGGACCGCACTTCGTGTTTCATCTCTGATTTATTTCGCGGTTCGATTTTTTTCTTGATATACTTAGCCCGAATGATTGAGGTCGCGACGACCTTTATTTCTGTACCTTTACCTTAGTCGTTCGGGCGGTTATCAGCAGTATAACTCACATCCGCCTCCTTTTATAGTTACCAATAGCAGTATTATTCTGGGTACCAGCCTTTGCACTACGAGACTCAATAGCATGTTGTTGAGAACCCCGACGCACATCGGTGAACCCAACCTTTTGTCAGATAGCCATGTTGTTTAAGAACATGACATATTTGAATTAGAGGCTTGATGACCGAACCACGGCAAAGGCATTTATTCTAACCTAGGTCAATCCAATCCCGACAACTTTAGATGCAAGGAGCAGGTAGCCCACGATCCATCCACACCCGAGACAGTAAGAATTTGCGTATGTAGACTTGTTCAGACCTGACTGTTGAGGAAACTTGAATAGGAGTCCTGTGGAACTTGAGGGTTGTTAGGTTTTAAATCAATTTCCCATTAAGGTTCCTCCACATTAATAATCCAAAGGTCTGATCGAGCTCCACACTATAATTTTATGAAGATAAGTTTAATACTCAATATTGTTCTAAGTTCTTTATTACCTTTATTCTTTTCTTTTTTTATTCGCATATTCTTTCAAATAAGTCTTTGCAAAGGGACTAGCAAAGGTAAAGCATAAGGGTGATGATGAATCTACATTTCATCATCTTATTCGTTTATTTTAGCTTAAAATCCTTTATAAAAACATGTAAATATCACTAAATTCATTCTTTTACTAAATCTGATTCTTGTGTAAATATTCTATATTTATTACTATTTTAATATAAAATAGATATATAAATAAATAAAGTAAAAACAAAGAAAATAAAAGACTGTATATTTGAATTGGATACAGGCTTAATCAGCCCCCAAGACAAAGATCAAGACTTGACTTGAATGACAAGGAATACAGTAGGAGGAGATAAGGCCAAATTACCATAAATTCAGAAAATTCACTTATCACATCTTCCATTAATCACATGCACAATATTTTCTATATTACACATTCTTCCATTAATTGATCCATCATCAAGTACTTTGTAAATAAAATTATTTATTCTTAAAAATTGTGAATAAAATTTTTTTGTAAATAATAAAATTAATTGCAACACAAATCTATATATATTTTGTAAATAACATCACCCTCCAAAAGCCACAAAGTACAAACTTTCAAGATCAATATCTACTCAACCCAAACTACAAATTCATCAAACACACTATACTCCAAATTAAATTATCTTTAACATGGATGCGATTTCATAAAAATCAGAGGTAAGATGTGAAATATGGCCAATTGGGGTACTATTGCATAATATATCTATATATACTATGTATATTATTTAATTATTTATTTTCTTGTGCATATTCATGAATATTGCATTTTTACTAATTGTGAATATTGTGTTAAGCTCATATTAAATACAAATAAAAATCGCAAAATCAAAAATTAACAAAAATAAAATCTTGTATATGTATCACCATGTATATATTGTACTAATACCTATTTAATAAACCTAATAAATTAATTATTAAAAGCCAAATAAATTTTTCATTAAAATCCTTGTAAAATATTACAAATAAATAAAATATTAAATTATGTATACATTGTTATAAACAATGAATTCAAATATCAAGATCTTGTATATATAGGTATACACACCTCTAAATAACCCTTTATATTTATTTTAACACAAGTGTATACATTATTTAATTAATTAAAAATAACTGGAATTAACTTTATTCTATTACATTATTTAATTAATTAAATTATTTTTTATTTTTAATTAATTTATTTAATCTTTTTATTGATTTTTTATCATTTTCCCTAACTTGTCTTTTTCCTCCGTGCATTCGGATTGGTCCACTTAGGTTTGTTGACCCATGTCAACTACTCAGTATGTGCCTGTTCTCCCGCTACCTTGCTTTTTGCCTGCTCTTCACCCATTTTTCCCGCGCGCATCTTCCATTAACTTCCCCTGACTGCTCCACACTTTCAACCCCGTTATTCAACTCCATCGCCAACACTTTATATCCGCCAACCATGCCTCTGATCTCGCCCATTTTGAAATTCAAAACTCGCCGGAGTTTATCCTATAAATAGTCACCTTCCACCTCCAGCGAGGTTTAATTCGATTTAGCCCAAGATCACCGATGATAAAGTGGCATGGTTTATGCTCTTGTGATAGAGGAGAAGATCCCCAATCTGGAGTGTGAATTGCATGCCCTATGTCACGATTCAACCACGTTGTCAAAGTCCTCCACTGCGCGTTCCGCCTCTCTACCATCAACTGCAGATCGAGGTGATTCCATCCTTCTACATTCTCCGTAGGTAACCTAAGTAGTCTATCTTTGATTTAGCATTTCTTTTTCGCTTTGATTTCATTTAAATCTCTTAGATCAGATCAACATCTTCAACCTCCAATCTACACGATCGGAGGAGTTCCGATCATTCTAGACACCTTCCGACTACCCCAAAATGTCCACCATTTCTTTCTCCAGCTCTTCCACCCTCTGCCCACCTTCAAAACCTCCATGGTCTGAAGCCCGGTCTCCTATCCGACCATATTCATCGAGGACCCCCATCCATCCACCGTCTTCCATGTTCTTTACCTAATTCGTCGACCGGAAGCTTCCTCCAAGAATAGGCTTTCATTTACAATGTCTAAGAGCATAGAAGCAACAACGAATTGAGGATAGGAGGATCCTAGAGCATCTATGTTCAACACCTTCTAGATCGGCGATCTGGTGATTTGACGACAATCCAAGGAGTGCATCGAATGCAGAATCTACGGAGCTTTGAACTGAGACCGATTTAACGAGGAGTAGAGCTTAGCCAAAGGAGATCTAGCCAGATCAAGCTTGCTAGGAAAGACCCTCTTCCCAGTTTGTCGAAATCATCTTGTAACCCCTCGATCAATAATGAGGCACCCAATTTAGATCCCAGCCATCCATTTTGCCCCAATTCTGAACCACAAGATCCACATTCCAGATCTGATTGATGCCCTCCATTCCAGAGCCTATTTCCACCATCCGATCTGATTTGCAGCGCATCAGAGCCATCCGAGGCACCCCAAATTTAAAGGGTACATTTGCACCATTACCCCTACTTTTATTTCATTTTAAAATAAATCCCTTTATGGACACGTTTTGTATATTTTTTGAGCATTTGCACTTCTATCCTTTACATTTATCTTAATTTCATTTAAGTCTTGTTCGAACTGTCGCATGTGATTGGCACATGAGTTGTATAAAATTGGAATAAAAATATTTTAGTTCTTGAAATTAAGTTATTTTCAATATTCATCATGTATTTTCATACATATTATCATTTAATCTACAGACTTTAAGTAATTGCATCTACGTCCTTGTTAGTCTACATTTATTTTTCATATTAAAAATCAAATAAATATCAAAACCCCTTTAAAAAATCTACAAAAATTCATCTACTTTCCTGTTGTATCCATCTTGCATCCATAAAATGTATTTTGCATTTTCATTGTTTTAATTATTTTTAAAAATTCAAAAACTCCATAAAAATTCCCAACGTGTATGTAAAAATCATTAAAAATATAAAAAATGCTTAAAACTTTCTAAAAAAATCTTGTTTGCTTCTTTTGAGTTACTTTAATTTCTTTATAATTTTGGCATTTTTATTCCACATAAAAACCATAAATTCATAAAACTCTCATAATCATAAAAATTCATAAAAATTCATTTAAAAATCCAAAAAATCATAAAACTTCTATTTGGAAAATATAAAATATCTTTCATTCTAGTTATCTTTCATCTATTTTTAGCCTTATTTATTATTTTAAAATTCCAAAAACATCCATCTTGTTTTCTTTTTCTTTGATTCCCTGTTTCTTATTTTTTAAAGGATCTAATTTTAAAAAAATACAAAAAATTACAAAAACATTAAAATTATAAAAAACCCAAAGATAATATTGATTTTATAGTTATTTTTCTTCCATTTGAATAACACAAAAAGAATTGGTTAAGTATGTGTGCCTTTGCTTTCTTTAAGTATTCAACTATTTTAAAATAAAAAATTCATTTGCAAAATTCGAAAAAATTAGAAAACTAAATACAAAATGAAAATTAAAATTACATAAATAATAAAAATTTAAAAATAGAAAAACCAAGCATAGTGTACATAGAGATTCCTTGATTTTTCATTACATAGAATAACCCTTGGGATTTTTGTACCCTCCTTTTGTTTGATCCTGTTAGATGTATAGGTAAATTAAATAGAAATTTTCTCTTGTTACATTTTCTTTATTGATATTTCCTTGAGAATTGAATAAATTATTGTTAAGGGATTTTTATTGTGGCAACGACACTGCACATTAATTATCATATTTAAAACCCACATAATTCCATGTTCAGCAGGATCCCTATGTAATTTTCCTGTGGGCACAAATGCGGGGCACATGATCTGGGCGGTAGGGTGCTTTGAGATTCTAAAAGAGGGTAGGGCCCTTCTATAATGTTACCACACCCCACGTACAGGGTGAGTGATGAGGGAAGCTCGGTAGGAGGGTAGAGATCCGAAGCCTCGAAGCACCAAGTGGCATGTGCACAAGCTACGAGACCTCGAAGTTGAGGCACAACCTAAGATGGAGGATCAGGAGGCTCGGATGGCTCCTTGGTTGACTCGATCCTCGAGGCGTGGGTTGAGGATTGAGGGAGGGATACGTGAAGGCCTTCGGGTCTGTTGGATCAAGGACATTCCTTGATCCAACATCAGGTGGTTGTCAATGGTCATCAGGCATAGTGGGTTGATGGTGGTAGCGAGCGTCAATGGTGGAAGGGTCCGTGGGCGGAGTTGGGGTTTGGCTGTGGTGGCAGAATCATGATGGTCATTGGGCAGAGTGGTTGTGGTCAATGGAGAAGGCATATGGTACGAATGTGACTTTCGATACATAGGTGGAGTGCCGATGTTGTCGGTGGAGTTGGGCCGCAGCTGGTTAAGGGGGACGTTGATGGAGGCGATGGTGGTGATGCATCGAGGCAAGGAAGCGGACGATAATGGAAATGGATAAGGTCGAGGTGGTGCATAGCTAATCAAAGATGAAGAGGAAAATGAAGAAAAAGGGGTTTAGATCGTCTAGGAAATAGATCGAGCAAATGCCTCTTCTACGATGATCATCTCGATCATTTTGTTGGAGATAATGATAGGCTCGACTCTATCCACGAGGAGGAGCAAAGGACAATGGCCTTTGGATCACATCGTGGTTGAGGGGCATCGAGTTGTTGTCACCAGTCGAGCAAGAGTAAGGGCAAATGCGAAGGACAGATGGGGTGGTGAAGGTTTTATTGGTGGCAGAGTGGCAGTTACGTGAGGCAAGAACTTTGTAATGGCCGGAGGAAGGAGAAACGACGGTGGTTACGTGAGGCGAGGAGGGAAATGGAGGGTATTATGGGAGGAGGGAGAGCGGTGAACGGTCGGGTGGGAGGATAGAGGTCATGTGCGTAGCACGTGCTAGAGGAGGTGGAACAAGGCACGTGCTCTGCACGTGCCCCGGAAGAGGGAAGGAAGAGTGGCCGGGTCACGTGTAGAGATGTGACCTGGAGAAGAGAGAGGGAAGAAACAATAAAAGATAAAATAAAGTAAATTGAAGAAATTAAAAAATAAAAATAAAATAATAATAATGAATAATAATAATAAATCTAACGAATAAAAATAAACTAAAATACAAAAAAATAAGAAGAAAAGTAAAAAAGAAATAGTAAATGAAGTCAAATCAAAAAGTGGTCAACATGAAAGTTGTTTGTCTCGATGAGATGTACAATCGTAAATGAAAAAAATCAAAGGAGGTAAAATGTATAAAACATTTTTTAGAGAAACTCTGTAGAAAATAAAATATCATAATTTTGTATTTTATCATTTTTATATTTTAATTTTTATTTTGATTAGTGATTTAATTTATAGACAATATGGACATAATTGATCTAATTTTTATGTATTTTTGGGTAATAAAATTGTAAAATAAAAACCACAAAGACAAAATATGTACAAAACATACAATGTCATATTTTTATATTTTCTTCTCATTTATTATTTTTTATGAATTTTAGTTCTTGATGTAAAGTTAGCTAATGAATTAAAGAATAAATTGGAGACGAAATGGTCAAAATAATTTATTTTGTACATAAAAAATAGGTTCAAATAAGGTCAAAAATATGGTTATTTAATTATACAATTTCACCCTAATTTTAACACAGTTAATGAATGTTAATAAATTGAACTTAAGGATTTAATTATTGATTTATTAAGAGAATTTTGCTAATATCACCATATAAAGTAGATAAATCATGGATTCATCACATTTGCTCGTCTATTGTTCGATGAAGAAATGAATGGCCTCTGCTTCATTTGGGTGAACATGAGCTCCTAAGAACTCCACCTTGCTCGGCGGGTCCTCGCAAGAAAGATGAAACATAAAATATGTCATGAACAATTATGAAAAATATGAGCAATTAAAAGAAAGTGGAAAATTTATATAAAATAAAAGATACAAAAGAAA
The DNA here is from genome assembly GCA_037367405.1 of Ottelia alismoides. NCBI lineage: Eukaryota > Viridiplantae > Streptophyta > Magnoliopsida > Alismatales > Hydrocharitaceae > Ottelia > Ottelia alismoides. The sequence goes on along the minus strand of JAZKJV010001345.1, from coordinate 698,427 downwards.
ATAAACAAATGAAATAGAGTATATACAACCAAGAGTAGAAGACAAAAGAAGAAACCTAACTACCCTCATTATGGCACACCAGCAACATCACCATTTGTTTAAAAGAGTTTTTTTTAGATATTAATTTTATTTATGGAAATTAATTCATAAGATGAACTATCATCGCAACCCAAAGATGCCACAAACAAAAATTAATTCAATTTCCCAAGCCAAAAACAAAGCAAGCAATGTTAGCAAGAGAAGATGCAATTTCTTTACGTGTATAGTGTACATGATCAAACTCATGGAGGCTACAAACCCTATGGGTTATGTAATCAATGAAAAATCAAAGAAATGAAAGGGTATTTTTCAACTCTAGTTTTTTTATGAATATTTAGATTTTTAAATATTTTGACAGAAATTTTAATTTATAAATTTTTATTATAATCTGATTTTGAATTTTTAGTGAATTATAATTTTGAAAATTTTTATATTTAAATTTAGAAAAACAAAATGGAAAAATAATGAAAAAAAGGGAACAAAGCTCTTTCTACATTCAAATATAGTACAAATATGCAGAAAATTAAATAAAAATATTTTCGATATTTTGTACTGATTTTATGATTTTTAAGGATTTTTTTATTTTTTTTTATTTTCAAAACAATTCAAAAAATGGAATATATAGAACATAAAATAAACATAATGTTTTTTTACATATCTAAAATTGAAAATAAAAGTAAAAATAAAGGAAATATGTACAAATAGAAAGGTGGATTTTCAAGATTTAATACAAGTGATTTATGTATTTTTGTGGATTTTCTTTTATTTTATAAGACTTTTTACCATTCTATTTGTTTTGTGATTTTTCATTTTTATCAAGGATTTGAAGATGAAATTTGTAAAGAAAATAAAACAAAATACCCTCATAAGAATTTTTATATAATTTTCTAATGATTTTTAAATATTTATTAATTAAAAATGGCAAATCAAGAAAAATCTAATTTTTTTTGAATTATTAAAATTACTAAAACTATTTATTTTGCAAATAGAAAATTATTGTTGAAATATCTTATTGATAGGAGCTTAAGAAATTTTTAGGGGAATTTTGAATGAACTTAGCAATTTATTAAAAGGTATTAATAGACAAATAATCACACAGATGGATAGGAACTAAAATGTAATAAACTATTTGCAAGATTAAACAAACAATACAGTAGAAAAATCCAAGGATATCACTACAATTTCACCACAAAAGGTGCATACCAGCTGACATGAGTCACGTTGGCATGCACCTAAGTGGAAATAATTTTTTCTATGGGAAAAAACGTAATAAAAATGCTAGAGGGCTTCATTACAAATTCTCCAAAAAGGAACGTGCAAAGCATGTGTTTCTGTTTAAATAGGACACAAGTACAAATAAAATAAATAGGAGGGGCTCAATTGCAATATTAAATCAACCATATGACAACATGTGTCCTTAATTGGATTTATTTACAAATATGACAAATTATATGGCAAAAGTGTAAATTATTCACCATACGGTTGCAAGGCACATGTACATCGAAGGGCTCCTGATGAAGAGCTCAAATCTATATTTATAGTTAGAATTTAGCAAATCTTCAATAACTAGGATTCAATTTGAACGATCATCGTTCTTGATCCAACGGTAGCTGAAGGGTCCAGAAGAACAACGTTGAAGGGGCTCGCCAATGAAGTTTGATCGACTAGAAGTCAATCTAATCTCCCATGGATTTGTCAACAGATTGCTTCTAGAGTGAGCTCGTGATCTCCCACAACTCTTGAATATCCACATGAGGGTCGACGATGCATGATCATAGATCTAGAGCTCGAATTGGTTTGTTGCTGAAGGTATCAACTCACAGCTCTAATTGAGCTCAAAGGACTTACAATTGAGTTATTGCTTGGCGGTGAGGATTCCGACCACCATTATTAGATAAAATACAAGCAGATAAAGGGAGTGGACGTCTTCGATGGTGGGGGATTGGAAGGAAGATGAAGTTCCAGATCTAGTTTAATCTGGAGGGTCGGGGATGTAAGGAAGATGGAGAAGGTCGAGGTGAATGTGATCGATGGGTCAGATCTGAAATGAGGTGAATTGATAGATTCGATCAAGCAGATCGGAGCTAGAATGAGGACGATCATATCAATGTCTACAAAATGAAAATTAACACAAAATTAAAGCTAAAATCAAAATAGAAGCTATATAGATTAACCTAATGTGGATGAATGGGATGATGGCGTCGATCCTCGATGAAATCGGAGAAGATGTGTGTCACAGTGAAGGACTCCAGCAATGTAGTTGATGTCACTCTCCAAGGCTCAACTCGCTCTCTTGATCATAGAGGTGACGCTTTATCATAGCATCACACTCTGTGACTCAATCTCAGGCAAAAAAACTATGGAAAATGGATCCCCTATGTGAAAAGAATCTAGAGAGTGGAATTTATAAGCAATGAGGTGCAATGTAATCCAAAATAAAATTGCACACTGATCAAGGATCGATTATTGAAATTGATGATCAGACGAGGGATTTCATTGTTCAGGAAATAGAATTCTTGAAGGAAGCAGGAGCTAAAGGTTCTCGGATCATGCAGGAAAAAGTGAAGAAGTAGGTCTGACGAGCAAGTTATTTGGGCAAATGCTGGAGAATGAGGTGGCTTACGAATAAGACAAATTCGCTAGAAGACAAAATATCAAGAAAATGTTAAATAAATTAAAATAAAGTAGAAGATGAATTTAAATAAAATAATTTTATTATTAAAAATGTTAATAAATCATTACATTTTTTTGCTAATTTTTAATGAATTAAATAAACTAAAATAATTAGGTTAAAAAAATATTAACCTTTACTCATAGGAGTATATACCGTTATATAAAACAAGTGTATTCTTAATTTTTTTTACAAATAAATATCTAATTTATTAATTTATTAATTTACTTTTATTTTTAAGTCTTTTGAACATATTTTTATTGGATTTTTATGCTATAATATATATAAGAATATTTACAATACATGTAGGTGATACATATAAAATATATACAATGAATTTATTTTCTATTATTTTTTATTTTATAAATTGTATTTTCATTTTATGTACATCAAATATAATATATACAAATATTTAAAAAAACAAAATGTACAAAACTATCCAGGAAAATAAATAAATAATACATTTACACAATGTATAATATAAGCAAATATACAATACACTCCAAAAAGCCACTTTTCACATCGTAACTTCGAGTTTAATTAAACCAGTTTTATTTTAAAACTTATTTAATTTAGAATACAATAAAAGTGAGTTTGATTTATTTTTTATTTTTGTGGAGAAGATACTGATCTGACAAGTTGGTCTCTATAGCTTTTTCAAAGTGTTGTATTTTTATATATGTACAGTGGAATCTTTTTTTATTATTTAAAACTTATTTTTATGTAAACTATCCAAGAAGAAAACATTTTATTTTGAGGTGAATTCGGTGATAAATAAAATAGAGTAAGAAAACTACACATATATACAATGTTGAATGAGTGATGAATATAAAAAGTGGATAAATTTTTTTCCTGATTTTTTGAATGAAAGCCTTGTCTCCCTCTACTTTATTCCTTGTCGATCAAGTCAGATAATAAACTAATCTCGGGTTAGAGTTATCCTGCATTTATTGCATATATACATTCTTTATTATTCTTTATTTTTATTTATTTATTTATTTTAGGTATAAAACAATGACAAATATACACTATATATAAAAATATGAAGATATAAAAAGAAGGATTTATTCATATTTATAGGTGTTTAATAAGGGATTTTAATAAATGAATTAATAAAGATGATGAAATGCATATTCATTATTGATATAATTTAATTATATCCAGTTAAAGCAAACACTCATTTATGAATAGAGTTGTAATGGAAGAATTAATTATGTGAACACGATTCATAAGAATTAATAAAAATTCGAGTGAGATATGGATGATCTTATGAATGACAACCATGATTTCTCATCGAGGCGAAGGGTTCCATCACCATGGATTGTATGCAGGACACACATGTCCGAAGTGACAGGTCCTACATACATGCACACATGGATCGAGATCTTCGCTTCTCGAAAGAGTAAGGTTGTATGCATAGTGACTCCAGTATGGATTCCTCATATTATTGGGTGATACTGGGTTGCACATAGAGAGTTCTATTCCTATTGACGGTGGATTCAATTAACAACGAATCAACTAATAAATTTAAAATTACACCTTTCAATTAAGTTATCTTAAAATGCGTTGTAGTCAGACAAATCTGGATTTATCAAAATAATACTTAATGAATTAATTATTTAATTAAAGGTAGTGGTCAAAAAATTTTACTTGGGCAAGCCCATGGTCGAACTCAGAGAGGCCACTGTCTCCTTAGTTCAATTATTTGGTTATCTAGAATTTTGGTTTTTAGAGAGCTTTTTTTGGTATTCCTATAAGAAATTTAATGAATGAAATACATTTTTGTAAAATTTAGGGACTAAAATGCAATTTTCATTCAAACGATGTCCAAAAATTAAGGTGTGATATGAATTAGTTACGAATAAAATCTGTAGGCTAGGTGATTAAAATTAATTTTAATAAATAACTTAGACATTTATTTCTCGGAAATAAAATTATCCTATTTGATTTTATGTGAGAGATATCTAGGAAAAATTCTTAACCCTTGAAATATGTGTTTCTGTCAATTAAAAATCAATTAATGAAATCACCATTCATTTTATTCTGATCTCGATATGCATGTAATTGACATGAAATTTGGGCACAGTATGGAACTCAAATCTATCTAATTGGTTTTTTGGGAATTGTTTTTAGAAATGGATAATTTAATATCAATGAAAGTGCACGTAGTGGGCAAAATATGTAATTTTCACTTAAATATTTATGTTTAAAATAAACCATACCCCCTAAAAACTCAATCAAGCATCCATAAAGATAGAGCATCAAGTGTTCTACAATACGCAATTTTTAAAATAAAAATTTAATCCGAAATGAAGGATCAAATAAATATGCAAACACTGGGGAGTATATGCAAAATTGAAAAATAAACTGAAATTAAGATGTAAGAGGACCAAAATGCAAATACCTATGCATGCAAGGGTATTTATGCAATTTATACTTGCACGCGTGTGTCCTGCATGACTTCAAGAAGCGGCGATTCACGTGCAAATATGGAAAGGGATGAGGGCTTCCTTGCAATATTTCTCTGGGACACGTGCCTTGCACATTCCTTGGATCAACGACAAGCTCGTGCAGTCTAACCTCAAGTCGTCGCGTTGTTGATGATAGCAGGCTCGGGTGGCCGAGCCTCTTATCTTGTTGGTGGAGGCAAACATGCTAACATGGGTGATTGCGACTCTTGAATCAAGGCCTAACCTTGATCCTAGGAAGTCTGTCGTGCCAGGAGGCGCAGGTGACAAGCAGTGGAGCGGTCTGCCTAAGGTCGAAGGTGTGGACAACTACCGTCGAGGGGTTGTTTAAGGCGGTACTGCATCAGAGGAGATGACTGACACACGCTCGTGGGGCGTCAGTGCAGGAGAGGTGCGCGGTGGCATTGATAGGCATTTCGGAGGAGCGGCTATGGGGTTAAATCAGTTGATGGAAACACTGGGGTGGTTCAATTGGTATGTCCTTTCTTCGCAAGGAAGAGGGGTGGAATATGGAGGATGAACTCATGTCCAGTGAAAGCGAGGACGGTCAATGATCGGAAGTCTGGGTGGTCGAAGATGTAAAGAAGTGATGGCCATGAAGGTGGATCGGGAAACAGGGGAAGAGAAGGAGAAAAAATACAAAATAGAACAAGAAATAGGAACAAGGAAGAGGAAAAAAGTATCACCTGGAAGAGATGGATGTAGATGCCCAGGAATGTCTCAGCTCAATGAAGCTTGTAGATTTTTGCTCGAGGGCTCGGCACAGCCCCTGTTGAGCAACTGCATTAGCGACTCTAATAGTAGAGGACGTGGCTCCTGGATCTCTCTTGGAGGAGATGAGAGTCTTCACTAGAGCCTCTTACTTGCCATTGTCATCAGAGATGGAGGCGGTCTCTCTATCTCTCCCTAACCCAAATGAAAGATGATGTCTACTAGAGAGGACAAGCCTCTTTTGATGGCATTTGGGTCATGTAGGAGTTGTGGAGGTGGTCGAAGTGGAGGGTGGCACAATTGTGTTTAGCGCAAGTGGTTGGGAAGGGATATCAAGCAGGTCGCGCACAGCGCGTGGAAGTTGGGTAGGTCGCGTGGGATGGTTGCAGGAGATCGTGGAGTGTGACGGGAGAGAGGAAGGGCCAGCAATTGCGTAGGATGGTTGCAGTACCGCCGTAGGAGATGGGGGTCTCTGTGCATACGCCTGGGGGAGAGAGTAAGGGGAGGGGGTACCAGCACGTGCATTGCACATGGCGCATGGCGCATAGGGAAGGCTGCCATGGCGCATTGCACATGGTGAACGAGGAAATGCCACATGGCGCATAGGGAAGGCTGCCATGTGACGTGTAGGGAAGGCGACCACATGGTGGGTAAAATTTAAATAATTAAAAATTAAACCAATAAAAATAAAATTTATTAATTAATTAAATGAAAATTAGATAAATAAATGAGTAAGGTTAAATAAAAATAAATAAACTAAAAGGGGGTGACACATGGCGTCTCTAGGAGCTTCCATGTCACTCCAAGAAAATCAAAGATAAAATTCAAATAAAAATAAAAAAGAATTAACAAAATGGGTCAAATGAAAATGTAATCAACATGAAAGTTGCTCATCTCGAAGAGATCTAAAACTTTTGGGAAGGACCAAAAATCAAAATAAATCATCTATACAAATATGATACCTCATGGCAAAGAAGGATACTAAAGCTACATTGACCAGATGGATCCTTCTACTCCAGGAGTTTGATAAAGAGATTAAGGATAAACCTGGAGTTTAGAATGTGGTGGCGAATCATCTCTCCCGATTAGAGCATCTTGAGGATTCACAGCAGACCACACCTATCACAGAGACATTCCCAAACGAGGTGATTCTTGCTATCATCTCACTTCCATGGTACACTGACATTATGAACTATCTTGTCGCCAAGAAAGTTCCACAAGGTTGGCCCAAGCAACACTTGAGACCTTCCTCACGAAGGCCAAGACATACCATTAGGAGGATCCCACCCTTTACCGTGAAGGGGGGGGATAGTGTTTGTGTCGATGTATTCTTCAGGGGGAGTACCACATTGTCCTCACCTATTGCCACAAGCTTGAGGTAGGAGGACATCACTCTGGGAGATAGACAACACAGAAAGTTCTGCAATCCGGCCTTTGGTGGCCTACCCTCTTCAAAGATTCAGATGAATTCATGAAGGGGTGTGCTGGCTGTCAGATGCTTGACTTAAACGGGGGGACTCATATTATTAATGACAAGGTAAAGGCCCTTGCTAATGAATTCAGCATTGACCATAGAGTTGCCACTCCATGTCATCCATGGACTAATGGTCTTGCTAAGGTTTCGAACAGGGAGACCAAGACTATTTTGCATAATTTTGTCTGCCATGATCGAAAGGATTGGTCATAGCTTTTGGACTCGATCTTATGGGCTTATGGGACTTCATTCAAGACACCTTTGGTTACATCTTCCTTTTTGGCTCGTTTATGGCAAGCCATGCCACACACTAGTGGAGATCAAGCAAAAGTCACTTTAGGTGGTTACTAAGCTACTATTGGATTCCAAGAGTGTACGAGATCAAAGGAAAGCAGAATTGGCATCCCTTGAGGATTTGAGTGACACAGCCTTCTCAAGTAGCCTACAGTATAAGGATAGAGTGAAGATAAGGCATGATTCTCACATAAGCCATAAACAGTTTGAGTCGAACCATAGAGTATGGCTATTTGATGCTAGGTTGAGATAATTTCCAATAAAATTATAGAGTAAATGGAAAGGACCATACTTGGTCAGAAAGGTGCACGACAACGGAAGCACTGATATATATGAGTTTTCATCTGATTTCACCTTACGGGTCAATGGTCAACACACGAAGCCTTATCTAGATCATGATCCGTTGATCGTCGACGTTGCTGATGAATCCCCATTCATCACTCTTTATTCCTTTATTTTAGCTAGAAACCTTAGCCAAATACCATATAAATATGTGTAAATATCATAAATTGTCAAAACACATGCATCATGTAAATATGCATAATTAGAATGTTCTTGTATAAAAATAAAGGAATAAAGAAACACAAGAAAAAGAGGGAAATATTTAGAATAAATATTGAGTGACCTAATCCCAAGGGAGGGCCCAGCCTGGGCCTGACCGCAAAAAGAATCCAAGTAGAGGGAGATAAGGTCAATCATGGTGTACATAATCCTATGTATCTAAATAAATTTATTTTCCTCAAAATAAAAATTTAAAAAGTGTTTCTCATATCTTGTGCATATTTTTAAAAATAAAACTAAAATAAAAATGGGAAAAATAAAAGAAAAATAAAAATAAATAAAATTCTCTCTCATCAGTGTACGTAGACCATGTATATAAAATAAAATGCCTATTTATTTTCTCCTTATAAATAATTAATAAATCCAATAAAAAATATTCTTATACTACATATTTTATGGTGTAAATAAATAAAATAAAAATCAGAAAAACAAAAACAAAAATAATAAAAATCATTTTCCACCTTGTATATATACCATGTACATATGTATATAGAACTATTTATTTAACTCATGTAAATAAATCATAAAAATAAAATAAAAATACCTTTTTATTCCACATTTATGTTGCAAATAAATAAAATATAAAATTGGAATAATTGTACAAAAAAAACAATTAAAAAATAAAAATAAAAAATACATATATGTATATACCCATATATAATAATAATATAATGTAAATACGTTATTTATTCTTCAAAAAATAAATAAAAATCACTAAAAAATAATTTGAAAAATCAAAAACATTTTTCATGTTTAATTTTTTTCGAAATAAAATCATTTCCTATTTTAAATGAATTTATAGTTATTTAACAAATGGAATTTCCTGATTGGTCCACAGGGGAACGTTGACCCCCGGTCAACTGCCCCCTCTGGACCACTTCGCGCGGATCCATGCACCGACCCGCTTTTCTCCCATTTTCTTGGTATGATCCGCTTACCCTCAACCTAAAACCCCGGGCCCCGATTACCATGCTCACATCCATGATCCACGCCCGCCTTCTTGCCTAGGGATCCGAGCTCCGACACACTCGCTCGACCCCCATCTTTCCAGACCCCTAGCAGTATAAGACATCACCTCCACCGCATATTCCACGCCATCTTTGTCCTTCCCCCTCGTCGCCAGTGAGCTCCTCTCTTTCGCTTGAGAGACAGCTATGTGAGATAGGGTCGCACAGAGGTACGGGCAGCCGGGAAGGACTCATCCGGCGAGCTTCATCACCGTGCGCCGCCACAAGGTGCGCCCGAGCCTCTGGCCCCGTCGAGCCATCGAGGCGACGACCCCGGAGGTCCCTGACCTCGAACCCAGACGATTTCAGCCACCTTTTAGGTCAGATACTCTCTAGGTTCGCTTAATTTCAGAAAACCCCCAATTTACGCCGCCGGCTAATCCCCATCGCTTTGATCATCCATCACCCATTCCGACCACTCTACCACCTTCACCAGACCCCATTCCACCTTCTCCACCCTTCCATTCACCTTGTCTCACCCCGGAGCAGGTACCTCGCCCTCCTCCGCCAGCGCCTCACCGGAGGGCGTCGTCCCGCCTCCTACAAACACCTATTCCGACCATAACCGGGTCGAGGCAATTTGCCCTCGACCCAGGATTTTTTTGGTGTCGTTTTGCAGGTCAAAGAACCTCATCTAGAGGTCCATCAGTCCAGGCACAGCAGCTCTAGCTCGTCTTCGCCGGAGCGTCTCCGACGTCCCCGACCTCATCGGAGCCACCCAGCGGCTGCGGACCAGCCTAGGCGAGCCTTTTCCACATCTCAGCAGCTCCAGAGGATGACTCCATCGCGCATATTGGGCCGGCGAACTTCGCTGGCGAAGTGTTCCTCAAGAGTCCTCCAACACCGTCCGATCAGCCCCTCGTGCCAGATTAGATCGTATCCATCCATTCGTGAGGAGTTATCAGCATTTTGATGTTCATCTGGATCTAATCTGGGACATTCATCTACGAAAGGGGCGTGCACGCATCTCAGCCATCCGATCTCCACATGACGCGCCTTCAGCCATCGATCCTTAATAAAGGGGTAATTTCCCTTAGGCCCCTGTCTTTTGATTATTGCTAGTTAGTCCTGTAAATATTTTCACCGTTGTTTTTATTTTGGAACAGTTGCAGTTAGGACCCTATGTTTATTTTATTTGCAATTTAGTCCTTGTTTATGTGAGCCACGTACATCGATACATGAGATTTGGGATAGTTGCACTTTTTGTCATGTATTTCCTGTGTGTTATTGGTTGCATATTTTTAAAGAGGAATTACACTTATGCCCCTTTCTGTCTGAATCACATGTTGTGCGCGTGTAGTTTTGGGCTTTTTGCATATTTTGCCCCTGAGCTTTTTGTACGTGTTATTGTTTGGCCCTAGAAATATGTTTCTTTGCATTTAGGTCCTTGCCTGATGTGTGCCATGTTTTTATTGAATAAAATATCAAATCAACTCCAAATTAGGTGAAATTTGGACACGTGGCTCCTACCACTGTGTAAAAATTTCCCTAAATTTTCGGGACATTTTCGAGGTTTATTACTATTTTTAAAAATTTAAAAACACATATTTTTTTACTGTCTGAAAATCAAAGAAAAATATAAAGACTTCTTTAAAAAATTCTAAAAAATAGGGATATTTAGTTTTACTATTTTCTAGCTTCTGTCAAATTTTTAACTCATTTGGATTTATAAAACCCATAAAAACTGAAAAACCCTAAAAATCTTATAAAAATCATTAAAATTTCTATAAAATTCAAAAAATGCAAACTCATTTTCTATAACTTAGTTTTTGTACATATGTTTCATAAAAATTATCTCTAGACTTTTATAGATCAATTATATATTTTAAATTGATCTTTCAAGTCTGGCTGCACATTGATCTCATGTTTTCTCCTTTCTCCATTTTTAGCAAATCAAATAAAAATATAAAATCTCCAGAAAATTATCAAAAACACTTAAAAACATAAAAAACACAAAAATAATTTTATTTGAATTTCTGGAGTATTTTTGAGTGCTTAAATAAACATAAATTCTGAGATAGAACTATCATAAAAGGAGATCCCAGATCTTGCTAGAGATATAATGGTAAGAATAATTTTATTTGAATTTCTGGAGTATTTTTGAATGTGTTCCCGCTTCTTTTTATCCGAGTTGTAGGTTCTCATATTATTGGGATGCAACGAAGATAGGAAAGGAGATCCCAGATCTTGCTAGAGATATAATGGTAAGAATATCTCTTACATTGAAAGTGATTAAGTGAATGAACTTTCAATGTTGACAAGGCAAGACAACTTTGATATAAAATTCCTAAATCAAAGTAAAACATGTATATATAATATATATACTCTTATGCAAATTTCTTATTTCAGATAATCCATCATTAAACCCACTCAATGTTATACTCAATAATAACCAGTAAAATATCATGGATTGACTCTTGATCTAGATATTGTACTTGCAATTGGACACATATTGTATGTGGTTGCAATGAGCAAGTTTCCTCAACATAATGAGGAATGACAATTAAATAAGACAATAAGACATCACCTTAGGGTTTGTATGTCTCTATAGTCTTGACCTTTCATCGAGTGTACTTTGGAAGTGACATGTCGATGGTGATCGTAATTGTCGAATAATCCTTATAAAAGAAATGAAGATATTTTGGCATACGTATGTGCTCTAAACATTTAATTATGAATGACATGGTTCTCTGCATTATGCAGAATGGTGGCTCGAAAGAGATGATGTATTCAAAATGTTTGAATACCTACCTGAACCTAAGTCTCTAAGAGTTAAGATGTATGTAGATATGATGAGTGTCATCATTCTACTATCTATACTCAAGTCATTCATGAAGCTTCATAATTATCATTTTGAATGAATTTAATGAAGCATGTATAAATGTTGAAATGCTCTTGTATTGAAATCCTTAGAATTCAACATAAGAGATCCTTAGTCTTAAGCAATGGTTATTTATAGATTAAGAGAGTGCAGTGGAAGCATGGGTCGGACCTGAGTAAGAAGGAAAGTCAAAGAGTTGACCTACTTCTGTGACTTCCATATGACATCCAAAGAGTTGGATGAATGCCAATACTGCAATATGTTGATGTGTTGATAGTATGACTATCAAGTCTGTCTAAAATCCTTAGTGAAGGACTCAGATAGAGCATCAGAATAATCTACATAAATCATTGACTCTGACTTTCTTATTTCATAAGATAAAGTCTGACAATTGTATCCCAATCTTCTAATGACAATTGCAATTGGTTGCATATACATATTAGAAGATTAGAAATTTGATCTTAAGGTTTAGTAGTCATCTACATGGATATTGTTGTAATTGTTGCAGCAGTCTCTGTTGGATAGATGGACTTCATATTCTCAGTGGGAGAGCCCTTAGTCTTAGAGAATGTCTATATGACCTAGATATTAGAATACCCCATTGTTTGTTTCTAAATGTTGGAAATAAACATAAATTCTGAGATAGAACTATCATAAAAGGTTATGATGGATATATTTCAGATAGTAATCTAACTTCTAGTGGACTCCACAAAATTAGAAAATTAATGAATAGTTCATTAAGATTTCTAATACTGAAAATCAAACCTATAAGATCAATAGGAGGATGAAGATCATTTGACAATGATTTGGCATCAAGCCTTGGACATTTGTTGTTGATTTGATCAATAGACTAGTAAGATATAAAACTTTAGAATGTCTAAAATTTCAAATCTTACATACTTGTGAACATTGTATTTAAAGTAAAATGTCCAATACACCCTTCTCTGGGATTGTTGTTAGATGTCGAGGTATTCAAGATCTCATACATATTGATGTATGTAGATCATCTATATCATAGTAAACATTATGGATATGTGATATCTATTGATGATTATGTATGATATGAGATTTCTTCTCTTCACCTGAGAAACCTTTGAAATGTTCAAAGATTTCATAATTTTGGTTTAGAACCAAAATTTGAAGGAAGAATAAATGAATTTGATCTAACCAAGGTAGCAAGTACCTATTAGATAAAATTCAAAGAATACCTTATAGAGATATGAATATCATTTCTATCTCACTCCTCCTGGTAAACCTGAACTCAATAGAGTTGTAGGGAGATACAATTGGATCATGTGTGACATGATTTGGTCAATGATGAATTTTAGCATAATTTCCTCTTAGTTTCCAGATATGTATGTGTAGTAGAGACTACAATATATATCCTTAATGAGGTTCCATGCATGTAAGATGGAATCTAGCACTTGAAAGTGCTACTTCATTAGGAAAATAAAGGATGGTATTGGATACCTACTTTATAACCCTGAGATTCTTAAAAGATCTCATCTCTGAGAATGTGATTATTGGAGGATTGAGACTCTTGAGAATCAAGACGAAAATGAAGTAAAGGAACTCATTTAATCTTGAGAAGATAATGAGGCTCCTGAAATCGGAAACTGAAAGGACAATTAAAGATGAAACATTAATACCTCTTCAAATGAGTTTAAGGACGTATTCCATGTGTCAGCCAAGTCTGACAATGATCGGACTTCATGTGATGAAGCTCCTAAGGATCATGACATGGAAAGATGGATATTAGCAATAAAGTCTAAAGTAGACTTCATATACAAATGTTGTATATGGACCCTCGAAGATCCACCTATAAGGGTTAGACCCGTTAAGGTGTAAATGGATCTTCAAGAGAAGAGGGAACCTGATGAAAAGGTAGAGACCTTCAAAGCTCGGTTCGTAGCCATAAGCTACACATCGGAAGAGAAGACATTGCTTGCGATGAGACTTGCTCTTCGGTAACCATGCTTAAAATCATCAGAATATTGCTAACCTTAGCTACACAACTTGACTATTGCATCTTCAGGATGTAATTCAAGATTGCATTCCTCTAAAGAATACCTCTCTGAGGATATTCACATGAAGTAGCCCCAGGGCTTCATGATTTTGGAAAGTAAGGTGTGAAAGCTAAAGAAATCCATCTGTGGACTCAAATAAGCTTCTTATTGTTGGAACATAAGATTTGATGAAATTATAAATGTTATGATTTCAAATAGAATCTTGATGAACCATGTGAAGCTTAGTGGGAGTGCCATTGTGTTCATCGTGCTAAATGTAGATAATATCCTAATCATTTGGAATGATATAAGGATGATAATAAGTGTTTTATAGACTAGCTATTCCATACCTTAAGATATGATCTCAAGGATACCTCTTAGATCTTAGTTCTGAAGTTGTTCAGAATCAAAGAAAAGAAGGTATTAGGATTGTCACATTAGTAGTACACCTTGGATATGTTCCATTTTTTTGGAAATTCCAAGAAAGGCTTCCTTCCCTTAAGATTTGGTACTGACCTATCTAAAGGGATAGCACCTCAAAGAGTTGAGGAAGTGAATACTAGAACTGCTTGCACCTGTGCATCAGTTACGAGAAGCTAAGTGTATGCTAGATGTGTATAAAAGCAAGATATCTGCCATACAGTGGGAGTAGTAAACTGTTACTAATCCTATTATGGAGATAAAACACTTGATTGCAGTAATAACAATATCTTCAAAGATGACAAGGCTTTAGAGATGGTGATCTCTATGTCTTATTTTCAAGAAGTTAAGACTTTATAGATAGAGATCTAAAAGGTCTTAACTGTGGATACCTTGAGAGATAGTGATCTCCCGGAATAAGGGTATTCTGATAAGGATTATGGAAATACTGGTTATAATAGTTATTGAAGCAATAGTGTCAAGGATACTATAACCGCTTTGACTAGATTGAGTATTGGTTGCATTAGATGCAACATTCTCATTGGATGCGAGCACTGTTACCTAGGGATATGCAAGTGCCGTAAAAGGACTTGGCATAGTCTTTTGGGAACAGAGTGACTGATCAGCTTACCTAGCTATTTCTAAATAGCCTATGATTGTCACATGAGTGTGGGTTTATATGATTAGCCCATTAATGGCTCTTTGGGCTAGTGGGAGATTGTTGGACATGTGAGCCCACGACGAGCCATTATGCAATAAATGTTATTGAAGGACATGAGTGTGGGTTTGTATGATCCCTTTGAGAGATCGTATTACTCATATGCCCTTATATGCACACCAGCGCGCCGGTGTGTAGACCTTGATTAGGTCATCAACCTATTGGTCTGCCAAATGTACATACTTAGACATATAGCAACACATCTGTCTCTGGTCAGAGGATGCGTGCCTATATCATGACAGCATACGATATAGGACTTTGGTTATCTCGATCTCGTTAAGTCAACTCTTTGACCTAACTAATCTGACACCTCCGAATCTCTATTCCTATGCAGAGGACCTGCATCAAGAGGTCGGTCAGATATCAGCCTTCAGAGATAAGGATTGCCATCTCCTACTCAGGCTGGAGATCATCTCTTAACAATCATTTGACGGTGCTTGATGAGTCCTCAATCTAACTCTTTAGATATTCATCCAAGCACCAGCCTCTATGATTCAATAGTTGAATCAACAGCTGTATGATCATCAAGATGGCCATGGTACATAACCCTAATTGTACTAAGGGACCTATTATGCAAATTATGTATTCTTCATTTCATATTAAGGAGTGAATTGCAATAACATTTATTGCATAATGGCTCGCCGTGGGCTCGCATTTCCAACAGTTATTGCAAATATCATTCCCTGATCTGAAATGAAGAATAAATAATTTGCATAATAGGTCCCTCTGTACAATTAGGGTTATGTACCATGGCTATCTTAATGATCATACAGCTGTTGATTCAATTATTGAATCATAGAGGCTGGTGCTTGGATGAATATCTAAAGGGTTAGATTGAGGACTCATCAAGCACCGTCAAATGATTGTTAAGATGTGATCTCCAGCATGAGTAGGAGATGGCAATCCTTTCTCACATAGGCTGATATCTGACCGACCTCTTGATGCAGGTCCTCTACATAGGAATAGAGATTCGGAAGTGTCAGATTAGTTAAGTCAAAGAGTTGACTTAACGAGATCGACATAACCTAAGTCCTATGTTGAATGTTGTCACAGCATAGGCACGCATCCTCTGACCGGAGACAGATGTATTGCTATATGTCTGAGTATGTACATTTGACAGACCAATAGGTTGATGACCTAACCAAGGTCTATACACCGGCGCGTTGGTGTGCATATAAGGGCATATGATTAATACGATCTCTCAAAGGGATCATACAGGTTCACTACTGAACCGGAAGACATGAGCTCACTCATGAGATATTGGGAAGAATCAAATTCCGTGCACGGTCGTCTTGCTTTGGAAGCTTGACTGAATTTGTATGTTTGATATATACTTTTGGAAAGTATATGATCAAGACCTAGGTATGATATATGCTTTTGGAAAGTATATGATCGATACCAAGTCCCAATGATCAAATGAGAAACTTAGTGATCAAACCCTGAAGAAGACAGTATAAAATTGATCTTGATCTTCGGGTTGACCATGGGTCTTCCAGTATGCAGGATGTACAGGTATTGGGAATACCTGAAGGGTGATGTGATCATAAACGATTGTATATCCATGACGCTTCCATTCCGAGGGAGTGATGAAACAGGTCTGGATTTTAGTGACTCCTTTCAATAGAGAAGCAATCTGATCTTAGTCCAAGTGGACATTGATCTGAATGAGATTCAGATTAAATGAGAAGATTGGATTTGCGGTCTTGATTTAATCAAGCATCTGTGGGAGGTTCGTAAGATCTGTATTTGAGATAAGATCTCAACATCCAAGTCACTATACGTGGAATAATACAATCGCCCTGTCCTTATCTCCAAGTATCTGCGGAGAAAGCACATTATTCTTGAAAGAGTTCAAGAATAATTCTTTTGATGAAATATCCAAGCAAGGACTTGATGATTAAATGAGATTTAATTATCAAGCTTAAATATGAATATGATTCATATTGTGAAAATGATTATCTAAGATAATTAAATGGGATTTAATTATCAAGGATTAGGGAATATGGATAATACTATCCATGATATATGTGTATTATAAATATGATTTATAATATATATATATTGAAGAGAGAGAATCTATGTAAATAGAATTTGTTAATTAACAGTGTGGATTGGATTCACATTAATTAATTAATTGGAAATGTAATTTACAAATTAGTTTGGGTTGTGAATGTGATTCACATATCTTCGATGGCATGATTGAAATATTCACAAATTAATTTGGAATTAATTTGGTGGATATTATTGCAATAATAGTTATTGCAATTTATTAAGAAATAATAAGATAAAATAAAAGGAGACAAAATAACCCCCTATAATTTAGGGTGGTTTGTTGACTCCCTTTTTGTTGTCACATTATCTCTTAATTAGTTAAATTAAATTATGTTGATAATGCTGCAACATATTTTAATTTAAATTAATGTTGTTGGTTTTAACCAACAACAATCATAGCCATTGATTTAGCATGGACCAAGCATAGCCCTTGGATCCATGTGTCCCATGGATTGAGATCCATTGGATCCTAAACTAGTATAAAAGGAGGGCTAGGGTAGCCTTTCCAAGTTACAACAACAACATTCTTGAGTTGAAGAACTCTACTCTCTCTCTCTCTCTCATTCTCGTGGGGTCTCCCTAATATTCAAGTGGCCGTCCACTTTGTGTATTAGGAAGGAGATCATTTTTTCTACGTCTCGACGCTTAAATCTTCGTCAAAGGATTGCGGGAAGGACGCGACTCATCATCGTGCCCGCAAGCGCATTCTCCGTGGGTCGGACTTAAGATAGGAGGATCTCTACTTTGGGATCTCGCGATCACAACCACGCTTCAAGAGGTATTCCTTATACTTTGTGGTTTGATGAAACGATCCGAGAAGTGTTCTCGTGATCATGTGGTTTCATCTTTAAAGTTAAAAAATTTTAATTTCCGCTGCATCTAGCATCTAGTACGACTAGTTGCTCCAATTGCATACGATGCGATCGACACGCTTCCGTGATGCGCTTAAGGATTCACAATATCCTTCACTTAGACTGGACACTTGGGTGATATCGGGGTCTGTTTCGCCGAGCACCGGTGTGCTTGGGGGACCTCACCGCGGTTTCGCTGGTTTTTCGAGTTTTGACCGTTTATTTACTGCTTATTTGATTTACGCGGTTTTCGCCCTAGCTTAGGATTTTCATTGATTGTGACGTAATTGATTAGGATCACAGCACCTAATTATTTGCTTGTACATGTAGATCATAACTAGACCTAATTAATAAAATCACCAAGAAAAAGTCGGATTATTTGAGCTCTAGTCCACGTGCCTTGAGGAGTCACATACAGCGCGTGTAGGATCTTTTGTGGCAGACACCGAGTGGCTCCCAAGATAGGACTCCGGACTTAGGCTCGAGTACCCGACTATTGTGCTTACGTGTGGAAATTGCTCTGCTAGGGCCGGATTCTCATGCATCATATAGGTAGTTTATATTCTGTCTTTTATTTTATGTGTGGATCACTCTGCATGTAGAGTGATGGAGTCAGGTACGCATTTCTTACTCTGCATGCATCATTGATTTTCACGCATCGGATTTTCATCTTCTTCTCCCGGTTTTTGTACTTAAAATAATCAGGAGAACTGAAAAATTCGTTAGGCGTTGTTTGATCTGAAAAATATCTAAAAAAACTATAAAATTAGGATTGTTAATCAAACTTGATCCTAAAAGACACCTCATTTAAAATTTTATCTTGGGAGAGCAGTCCCCACATTGTCTGGTTTGGATGAGAAAGAGAGTGACCCGCATCCTAGGCTAGAGCCATATCCGATTTATTGACAGACTACTAGATTTTTAGTCGGGATAGTCTGTTAAGAGTATTGGATCCCTATCAGCTCGCTTAATCGCTCTGAAAGACTGTTTGATCACCTAATAAAATAGACAAGATAATCGACCGATCTCTTACGGTCATCAGCTCTGGGTGCGTGGGTGAATTTGGGGTTTTGCTTGACCGATCTTGTTTGGTTTTCTAGGTTCCATCTGCTTTCTTCTATCTTTCTCCCACCCTCCCTTCAGTCTTCTACCTCTTTCCCCTCCTCTATCACTGGATGATGGACCCCCCTCACTTCTTGCCGACTCTTACGGCTTCTCCATCTTCTGACCATCAGTCCAGTCCACCTTCGAGGGAGGTCGGATCTCCGACCAACCTCCCTATCCCTCCCTCCCTTCCCTTTCATTCTTCTGGGAATGTTGCGCTTGACGTCTGCAGAGATCAGAGAGAGCAGATGCGAGTATCAGATACCTCCTATGCCAGGATGATGGATGAGCCGATACGACAGACAGCTCAGTAGGCTTCTACATTAGGTCCATTCATTCTGGGATTGGAGCTTATTCAGAGACTGCTGATATTTTCAGGAGAGGTGCATTAGGAACCCTATCTTCACCTGTCTGAGTTCGAGGAGTTTTGCAGGACACATTTTTATTCAGATATCACTGCAGAGGAGATGATGTTGAATACCTTCCCATTCACACTTCAGGATAGAGCCATGAGATGGCACCGACAGTTGGGAAAGAGATTCGCTACATGGGGAGAGCTACGCCGAGAATTTATACAGAGATACTTTCCCCAGCATAGAGTATAGATGATGCGGTCCTTGATCACAGAGTTTTCAGTAGACCCCCAGGAGCCACTGCATGAGGCATGGTCGAGGTTTCTTAACCTTTTGAGGAGATTTCCTGAGCACGGACTTTCACCGATCGACGTTATCGAGATCTCCATGCGGGGGATGACCGTGGATCAGACAGCACTGGTGATTGCCTCATGTGGTGGTTCACACCGCAGTTCCGACATTGACTTACTGGATACCATCTCGTGGTTACTTTCATAGAGACCATCTTCATGAGATACCGTAGTCGGAACAACACATGAGGATGCCGCAATACCAGTAGGGTGTGTCACACTACATGAGGATACAATTTCTACACACCAGGCCGAGGACTTGGATCCTGCAGCACCACAGAGTACAGAGGAGATGACTGCTACAGTGGAGGTTCTGACCTAAAGACTACTCGAATTCCCGTTGGTTTTCCAACTAGAGTTCGAGTCAGCCCCAGAGTTTTCAGTTTATGATTCTTGGATATCAGATCTTCTGATATTTCAGGAGACAGAGGAGCCCCCGCTACTACATTCATTGATCCAGCCATTTCAAAGCCCAGTCCTGGACGATTCAGCTTCTTTTCTGCAGAGACACTTCTCGGAGTCAGACAGATATCATGACTCAGCCCAACAGCCACAGCTCGATATGGGACACCACTTTGAGAGGCCAGACATAGAAAGTCTCGTATTTGAGCCTTTTGTCCTCCACTTTGATGACACAGATACATTTTCTGAGGACCAGATGACATCCAGCATTGCCGTAGAGCGAGGATCAGCCGCAGTCACCTTACCAACCTCCGCGATGATGACCAGTACCTTCTCCTTCTTCCAGATTGCCGATAGCAAGATTTTAGATGATGATGCAGCATGGTGCATAGAGTGGATGCTTGACAGCAGCGCAGATGCCACACATGATGAGTACTCGCTTTCACCTTCTGCGAGTGTATCTGATCTGGCGGATCACGAAACCGAGTCTTCCGATCATTCTGATTCTGAGTCTTCTCACCTCGACGACCCTCGCGAGGATGAGCCGATCTTTGAGATATTCGATGATCTTTCAGATTTGTCTCCATTATATGCATCAGATATAAGTTTTCTTAGAGAGTCTCCTGATCTTCACTTTCCATACCTCTTTGAGACACTGATTGACGTGGTAGATTCCATGACTGATCCATCCTTCTCTATGTTTGATTTCTTCAGCTCTACACTTCCACTCCAGTCTGATCCGGAGCCGATGATTTCTTTTGTGCTACCGGACCCCGATCACATATTCTCATATCTTTCGCCGGTAGCAGACACCCGCCTGATTGCCTACCTGGGTGTCATTCTTTACACTGTTGATTTCGTCGTTGTTCTCATACCGAGATTGCGACGACAGTATGGCATTCGCCTTACAGATGCCTCATGAACCTTGACACAGCGTTATCCCAGCCTTTGCGCCCAGCTAGGGGCGTAAAATCTAGCGCTTGTTGAGAGGCACCTAAACATTGTACCCTTTTGTATATACGTGGTTCGTCTTGGTTTGATCATTCTTTCTACCGTATTTGTTTTCACCCCAGGTCTCGTATAGGATTATCTTTGCTATACTTAGGATATACCTCATCCTAACTATAGGGGGGTGGAAACACCGAGTTGTTCATAGCATTCTATTTCATTACACCAGTCGTTGCCTATACTTAAGGATCCTTCACCTTAAGTATAGGGGGAGTAATGTCCTCCCATCTTGTATATATTTGTCTTCTTCATCATTTATACCCCTGCTTTGCTGCCTATACTTAGGGATATTTGACCCTAAGTATAGGGGGGTAGACCCTGTACATCCTTCCACTCTGATTTCCCTTCATGTACAACTTTCTATACTTAGGATTACTTGATCCTAAGTATAGGGGGAAACACCGAGTTCTCTTCATTCGATTCTTTGATTTGTCTTTGTATATACCTTTCCTTTTCACTTCCCTATAATAAGCACGAGTTATGTCTTCTTCATCTCTCTTGATCACTCTGAGGACATCGCTCGAGCAAAGTATGGGGGGTGTATATATTTGATATATACTTTAGCCATAACTCGTACTTTGTGTGTGTGTTTATAAATAAAATGGTTAAAAATCCATAAAAATTTAAAAAAATTCCTTTGTACATAAAATTCTTCTTGCACATACCTATTTATTTATAAAAACTATTTTTGTACAAATGATTGTAAAATCTTTTTGTGTAAATAGCTTGTAAATATTTTCATATCAAACTTATGTACATAGTATAAAATTTTTGTAAAATGTTTGGAAAACAAAAGGTTTGCAAAAACCGTGTGTAAATTTTTGTAAATATTTGGAAAAACTTCGCATTCATGCATACATCCCATGTTTTCAAACATTTTTCGAAAATTGTGCACATGTGTAAATATTTATAAAATAGCATCTTTGTAAATACTTGCACAGTTTTTCCAAATCATAGTTGACATTTAAACTGGCCTGGAATTAAATTGACAAATGGAGCTTGGTTAAGACCTTAATACACCTAATAATAAGAGGAACCTTATAGGGCTTAGGATTGAGACTTTTCAGGTCCATTGGGACTTAATTCTTTGAGTCCACTAGGCTATGAGCATATGTCATCTTGATGAGCCTAAGTAGAGCACTTAACAACACATGCATGACTCTCAGAGACAATGGCTTTACTTGCACCAGCACTTTACACAAGCTCTCCAAGGATGAGGTGGTGAGGAGGCAGTTTCCTTTGGCTTGGGGTAGCATATGAGGGTAGTACTTCTAGGCGGAACCTCTCTTCTTCTTATAGTGAAGGAAGTACGTCTCAACTTGGTCTGGTGGTTATGAAGTCTAAAGACAGAAGCCGTGGGTTGCAATAAAGCTTCAAAAGAGGGATAGTCTACTGGTTCAAGAGGAAAAATTCCTTTTATATATGTTGCACCATGTAGATATGTTGTACAGATGCACATGAAAAAAATGTGCAAAAAGAAAAGAACTCCAAAAAAGTGGTTGGTCGGATTGAAAATTTAATAATCCCACCGGAGTTTATATAGTCAAATAAAGCAAAGATTATGTTATACATGACCATCTCATGAAGCTTGCAGCGGGAGACTCAGCTACACGGGTTAAAGCTCCCAAGGATACATGGCTACACTGGTCATGGTCCATTCTCTTCTTCCCCCTCTTCTTGAGCCGGTTGCACTTGAACTTAGAAATGAATACCCCGCTTCTCGAGGAAAGAGTTGCTAGACCGAGGCATTAGAGTTACCGGGTTGAGGGAGGTTGTTTCATTCTTACTTCTGAGGTGGGGAGCTACATATCACTTACACCGTACAAGGAAAGATTCATGGTCATTAGAGTTTGTGTATGTAGACTTGTTCTGATCTGGTTTATTGAGGAGTCTTGACCATTGACTGGTGGAACTTAGAGGCTGTTAAGTTTTAAGCTTGAGTCCAAATAAGGTTCCGACAAATTAATAATCCAAAGGTCTAACAGAGCTCCATATTTCAATTTAATGAAGAAAAGTTTAATAATCAACCTTGATTTCTCCTCTTTTTCTTTTTCTTTCTCTTTTGCCCTTCTTTTTCAAATAAGTGTTTGCTAAGGGACTAGCAAAGTAAAGTATAGGGAGGTGATGAATCCACATTCATCACTCTTTATTCCTTTATTTTAGCAAGAAACCTTAGCCAAATACCATGTATATATGTGTAAATATCATAAATTGTCAAAAGACGTGCATCATGTAAATATGCATAATTAGCATGTTCTTGTATCAAAATAAAGGAATAAAGAAACACAAGAAAAAGAGGGAAATATTTAGAATAAATATTGAGTGACCTAATCCCAAGGGAGGGCCCAGCCTGGGCCTGACCGGATAAAGGATCCAAGTAGAGGGAGATTCGGTCAATCATGGTGTACATAATCCTATGTATCTAAATAAATTGATTTTCCGCAAAATAAAAATTTAAAAAGTGTTTCTCATATCTTGTACATATTTGTAAAAATAAAAATAAAATAAAAATGGGAAAAATAAAAGAAACATAAAAATAAATAAAATTCTCTCTCATCAGTGTACAGAGACCATGTATATAAAATAAAATGCCTATTTATTTTCTCCTTGTAAATAATTAATAAATACAATAAAAAATATTTTTATACTCCATATTTTATGGTGTAAATAAATAAAATAAAAATCAGAAAAACAAAAACAAAAATAAAAAATCATTTTCCACCTTGTATATATACCATGTACATATGTATATAGAACTATTTATTTAACTCATGTAAGTAAATCATAAAATTAAAATAAAAATACCTTTTTATTCCAAATTTTATGCTATAAATGAATAAAATATAAAATTGGAATAATTGTACAAAAATAAACAATTAAAAAAATAAAAAAATACATATATATATACTATATATAATAATATAATGTAAATACGTTATTTATTCTTCAAAAAAATAAATAAAAATCACTAAAAAATAATTTGAAAAATAATAAACATTTTTCATGTTTAAACTTTTTCGAAATAAAATCATTTCCTATTTTAAAATGAATTTATAATTATTTAACAAATGGAATTTCCTGATTGGTCCACGGGGGAATGTTGACCCCCGGTCAACTGCCCCCCCGGACCACTTTGCGCGGATCCATGCGCCGACCCGCTTTTCTCCCATTTTCTTGGCATGATCCGCTCACCCTCAACCTAAAACCCCGGGCCTCGATTACCATGCTCACATCCATGATCCACGCCCGCCTTCTTACCTAGGGGTCCGAGCTCCGACACACTCGCCCGACCCCCATCTTTCTGGAACCCTAGCATTATAAGACATCACCTCCGCCGCACATTCTACGCCATCTTTGGCCTTACCCCTCATCGCCAGTGAGCTCCTCTCTTTCGCCTGAGTGACAGCTGTGTGAGAGAGTGTCGCAGTGAGGCACGGGCAGTTGGGAACCACTGATCCGACGAGATTCATCGCCGTGCACCGCCGCAAGGTGCGCCCGAGCCTCTGGCCCCGTCGAGCCGCGACAACCACGGTGGTCCCTGACCTCCAGCCCAGATGATTTCAGTCACCTTTTAGGTCAGATACTCTCTAGGTTAACTTAATTTCAGAAAACCCCCTATTTGCGTTGCCGGCCTTCGTTAGCTAATCCCCATCGCTTCGATCATCGATCACCCATTCCGACCACTCTACCACCTTCACCAGACCCCGTTCCACCTTCTCCATCCTTCCATTCACCCTGTCTCGCCCCGGAGCAGGTACCTCTCCCTCCTCCGTCATCGCCTCCCCGGAGGGCGCCACCCTGCCTCCTACACACACCCATTCCGACCATAACCGGTTCGAGGCAATTTGCCCTCGATCCAGGATTTGTTTGGTGTCATTTTGCAGGTCAAAGAACCTCATCTGGAGGTCCATCGGTCCAGGTACAACAACTCCAGCTCGTCTTTGTCGCCGGAGCGTCTCCGACGTCCCCGACCTCATCGGAGCCACCCACCAGCTGCGGACCAGCCTAGGCGAGCATTTCTACATCTCAGCAGCTCCAGAGGATGACTCCACCATGCATATTGGGCCGGTGAACTTCGTCGGCGAAGTATTCTTTGAGAGTCCTCCAGCACTGTCCGATCAACCCCTCGTGCCAGATTAGATCGTGTCCATCCGTTCATGAGGAGATATCAGCAGTCCGATCTTCATCTGGATCTGATCTGGGATGTTCATCTGCGAAAGGGGCGTGCACGCATCTTAGTCGTCCGATCTCCACGTGGCGCACCTCCAGTCGTCGATCCTTAATAAAGGGGTAATTTCCCTTAGGCCCCTGTCTTTTGATTATTGCCAGTTAGTCCTGTAAATATTTGTCACCGTTGTTTTTATTTTGGAAAAATTGCAGTTAGGATCATATGTTTATTTTATTTGCAATTTAGTCCTTGTTCATGTGAGCCACGTGCATCGACACATGAGATTTGGGTTAGTTGCACTTTTCGTCATGTATTTCCTATGCGTTATTGGTTGCATATTTTTAAATAGGAATTACACTTATGCCCCTCTGTGTCTGAATCACGTGCTGCGCGCGTGTAGTTTTGGGCTTTTTTACAAGTTTGGCCCTTGAGCTTTTTATACGTGTTACTGTTTGGCCCCTGGAAATATGTTTCTTTGCATTTAGGTCCTTGCTTGCCGTGTGCCTTGTTGTTATTGAATAAAATATCAAATCAACTCCAAATTAGGTGAAATTTGGAAACGTGGCTCCCTCCACTGCGTAAAGATTTCCCTAAATTTTTGGGACATTTTCGAGGCTTTTTACTATTTTTAAAAATTCAAAAAAAAGTATTTTTGTTACTGTCTAAATTGCAAAATAATTAAAAAAATGCAAACTCTTTTTCTGTAGCTTAGTTTTTGTACATATTTTTCATAAACATTGTCTCCAGACTTTTATAGATCAATTATATATTTTTAATTGATCTTTCAAGTCTGGTTGCACATTGATCTCTTGTTTTATCCTTTCTCCATTTTAAAAATCAAATAAAAAGTATAAATCTCCATAAAATTACCAAAAACACTTAAAAATATAAAAAAAACACAAAAACAATTTTATTTGAATTTAAGGAGTATTTTTGAGTGCTTAAATAAATTGTGGTTGTTGCTTGTGTATATCTTTTCTTATAAAATTGAAAACACAAAAAATAATTAAAAATAATAAAAATCCACCAAAAATATTTTCTTCTTTATTTTTTCGATTTTGACTACTTCGTAGGCCGTCTCGGCCATCTCGTGCTCCTTGAGTCCATCCCTGGTCGCTATATCAGGTTAATAAAAATAGCGAGGACCGCTATCTGATTTTCATTGTTTTATCTCTTTGTTTGGTGGTTCCTATATTTTCTTTATTGACTGAGTCTCTCTATTCGGGTCGCAACGACACCGAATATTTTTACCTTGGCTCGATAGGGAGATCCTCGTGATTTTTCTGTCATCAGTTGCCCACATCCATTTTGTATGAGATGTAATCTTTGAATCACATCACATGCATCTCATACCTGATTATCACTTCTACTTCGTACCTATATAGATCCATATTGTCCACATCATTTATTCTTTTTACCTGATACCTCGTCTTCATCTTATGATTATGTTATACTTAGGGTGCACTTTGCCCTAAGTATAGGGGGGTTGTCAGACCTTTGAGTATCTATTTGATTCGATTACCTCTATTTTGTTTCCTATACCTAAGGATATTTTACCCTAACTATAGGGGAGGTAATATTTGTACATCCTATTCTTTGATTTTCCCTTTTGTACAGTCTTCTATACTTAGGATTATTTGATCCTAAGTATAGGGGGATCAACAACTTCCATTTATTATATTCTTCCATTCGTCATTGTAGTATAGCATTCTTTTCACTTCCCCATACTCATCATGAGTTATATCTTCTTCCATCACACTTTGATCACTTTGAGGACATCGTTCGATCTATGTATAGGGGGTCGTATATATTGTATTTATACTTTACCCATAACTCGTACTTTACTTGTTAATAACATGGCCATTATTTATAAAACATGAATAAAAATCTTTGAAAAATTATTTTTGTACAAATTTTGTAAAAATATCTGTAAAAAAAAATTATTTTCAAAAATGTTTGTAAATTAAGTATAGAATACAAAAATCTTTTGTAAATTATGTGAAAATAAAAAGTTTGCAAAAACAGTTTGTAAAACTATATTCGTAAACTATTTTGCAAAACTACTTGCCACAAAAAGTTATAAGTAAGGGGTAAAAAAACCTACTTGTATATATGTGTACATTGAAAACCAAAATCTACTCCTAAACTCCATGTATATAAGTATCATGTGCATAATACCTATAATAAAAATTCTTGTGTAAATTTGTACATATCTTTGTAAAAATCGTCCCTTAATTTTCAAAATTACCTAAAAATTTGAAAAATCAAAATTTCCATAAAAATGTGCATATTTTCGAATTTCCCCTACAAAAAGAATTTTGTATATACTTGCATGTGCATTCTTCAGAGTCATTGTTGACATTTAAACTAGTCTTGAATAAAGTTGAAAAATGGAGCTTAGTTAAGACCTTAATCCACTTAACTTCATAGGAACCTTATAGGAATTAGGGTTAAGACTTTTTACGTCCATAGTGACTTAATTATTTGAGTCTATTAGGCTATGTTCAAATGTCATCTTGATGAGCCTAAGTAGAGCACTTAACAACGCACACATCACTCTTAGAGACAATGGCTTGACTTGGACACGCACCGTACATGTAGCTCAACACAGATGAGGTGGTGAGGAGGCAGAATCTGTTGGCTTGGTGTAGCAGATGAGGGTGGTACAACTAGCTAGAACCTCTCGTCTTCCTCTATGGAGGGATGTGCGCTTCATTCTGTCTAGTAGCATTGAGGTCTAAAGACAGGAGACTGTGGGATGCAATAATGCATCAAAAGAGGTATAGTCTACTGTCTCAAGAAGAAAAATTCCTAATGTATATGCTGCAACATGTAGACATGTTGTCCATATGCACATAAAAAAAATGTGCAAAATTGTGAAAAACTCCAAAAAAAGGGGACATGTCTGATTGAAAATAAAATGTGCAAGGAGTGTATATAGTGAATAAGCAAAGCTTATGTATTACACCATCTCATCTCATGGAAGCTTGCTGCCGGAAACTTAGTTACATAGGTTAAGCTCCAAGGGATACATGGCTATATTGGTCACGGTCTATTCTCTTCTTTCCCCCTCTTCTTGAGCTTGTTGTACTTGAACTTAGAAGGGAATACCATGTTCCTCGAGGAAAGAGTTGCTAGACAGGGGAATTAGGGTTACCTTGTTGAGGGAGGCCTTTGTATAATGAACTTTGGATTTTATATAGTTCATTATACAAAGGCCACATTGTTATACAAAGGACACTTGGTTGATAGACGCTCACTTCATAGCCGGACCTCTCTATTGTGTTGAGCCTCTTCTGTCTCCTGCATCGGAATAGAGGTAATGACCTCGCTTCCACCTCGCCTGACGTTGATGATTCCATCAGGAACCTCAGGGTATCTCATATCTTGCCTCCATTTTCCAATACGTCTCGATTCAGTCCATGTCTTCTGCCACCATTCACCAGCTCCGACCAGCTAGTCGGAGCCCCTTTCACTTACATCGACTCCACCGATTGATCCTTTGCACCAACGTCACCCTTCCCTCGCAACCGGACCCCCTTAGGCTCGCTCATCGAAGCGAGATTAAGGTATGATTTCTAAAAATTAGAAAAATAAATGAAATCATTTTAGTGTCCTTTATTTAACACTCATAGTTAACTTCTAAAAATCAAATAAAAATCATTTTATATCCCTCAAATTATTTTGTAAATAAATAAAATATAAAATAAAACTTATTTTTATAAAAAATAATAAAATAAAATTACATGTATATAATACACAAGTATATTATACATGTATATAATACATTATACGATATATACCCTATTTATATTTTTATAAAAATAATTAAAAATCACATAAAAATAGTTTGAAAGATAATAAACATTTCTCATTGTATTAATTTTTTATTTTAAAATAATTTGTTATTTTATATTCATTATTATTTCAATTTTTCCCGAAATATTCATATTTGATCCACGTCAGAAGGTTGACCTCGGTCAACCTTCTCCCTCAGCTGACCCGACCCGACAGGTCCTTCGCCAGACCCTACTTATCAGTATCTAGACACTGGATCGGGACCATGCCTCCGAGTTCTAGTTTCCTTTGCAGGTGTTAAGGCACGAGAAGAAACCAAGTTTATGTCCTAGCTGACCCAGTGGAGAACCACCGCTACGCACATCTGACCATCCTCCTTCTCATCGGAGAAGACCACTCGAAGTGGAGCACCATCACGACAGTGCTGAACCCTTCACCCAATTCATCAGAGCATCGGATCTCCCTCCAACTCAGTTGAAGTTCGCCCGAGCCCTGTTCTTACAGCCACTCGATATGGAGTCATTGCACCAGATCTGATCTCAGCCATTCTTTAACGTCTCATCATGATGCTTACATCAAATCTGGGTCCCCCTATCTGAGACACCCGACAATCCGCTTTACAGGCTGTTATATCAGACCTGAAGCAACAGATCCGATTGTACGTCACCGACATAGTCTCATCCATCAGATCTGCCCCACTAACGATCATCAGAATGTACATTAGAGAACCGCTAAGCGTACACTACGTGTCTGCAATGGTACACTTCTCTTTTTAGCCTATTTTTTATGCTATTTGTATTTAGTACAATAAATGTAGTAAGTAGTTAAGAATATTTATAGTTTGAACCCTTTGGTTTTGTATTTGCACTTTAGTCCAGTCGAGTCTGAGTCAGTGCATCTGCACACTTGTTTTGGGTTATTTGCATTATCTAGTATGAACTTCTTAATAGTAAAGGAATGAAATTTATGTTTTGATATTTGCACTCATACTCCTGCCTGTCTAGATCATGTGTTATGCACGTATTGAGTGGATTAATTGCATAATTGCCCCTGAGCTTTATTGATTTTTTATCCGTTATTCCCTAGAACTTATTTTATTTGCAGAAAAGGTCCCTGTAAACCGTTTTTAATTGCACATCTTTTATTTGTCATTAAATAGTAAATCGACACTAAAAATTATTAAAAATTACTTGTAGTCTTTGATTGCAAGTATTATTTTTAGTAATTTTTGCTTGTCGATTTGGGAGCATTTTATATTATTAAAAAATCAAAAACCCATAAAAAGTGTTTTTCTGCCTGATAAAAATCATAAAAATTTGAAAAATCATCTAAAACTTCTATAAAAATTAGGGTAGTTGTCATTTGTTGCCTTTTATCTCCAATATTAATTTTGTTTGAAAATACCTTATAAAAACAATAAAAATTATGAAACACTCAAAAACTCATAAAAATTATATAAAATGTAGAAAAATCCAAAAATATTGATTTTAGTCTATGTTTATAGATATCTCCCTATATTTTTAGCATAAAAATCACTCCCGGAGTTTTGGGAATTTTAAGTATAACTTGCAAATCACTCCTAATTAAGCACTATTTACTATTACTGTTTGTTTTTTTGAACAAAAACAGTTTAAATTTCCGTAAAATTACCAAAAATAATATAAAACATAGCAAAATCGAAAGTACTTTTTATTACAATTTTCTAAGTTTTTGACATATTTAAAACATACAAAAAAGAGTGTGTGAGTTCTTTTATTCTTTATGCTTATTGTCTTTTTTTGAATAATATAAAAAAATTGCAAAAATTAAAAACCACTAAAAATATTTTCTTTCCTGAAATCACACTACTTAGCTTCTAATTGTGCTCCTTTTGTTCGACCCTGGTCACTTGTTGAACGGGATTTTGCGAAGGTCATGTCGATTCACAAGTCGAATTAAAAGTCATTGAGTTGACCTCATAGAAACTCGAATTCAAACAACAGTTAACCCACAACAAAGATCAAATGATGAAAAGCAATATGTGGAGTTAAAATTTATTATAACTCTACCAAAGATGTGTATAGTGCATGTATGTAAAGTGTCGAAAGCAGGAAGCAAGAAGGTAGATCGGGGTAATAAGTGCTCAAAAATGAATATGATGTGTTTGTCTATATGTGATATTTTTTGAGGTTTTTTAGCTTTATATTTCTTAATTTTTGATTTTATATTTTATATTTTGATTATTAATTTTCTGATTTTGTATTTTCTTTTTGTATTTTATATTTTTATATTTTCTTTTTCTTTTAATAAGGATATAAAACTATATAGAGTATATATGTACAAGAGAACTAAGAGAGATATAAAAGTAAGTAAAAACATTCAAAATTCAGGAAATAAAATCTTTTTGTGCTTTTTTATAATTTGCTATTGTTTTATGATTTTTCTATATTTTTGTTATTTTTTGATATTTTTAAAGTTCTAAATACTCAAAACAGGGAATGAAATATATGCCTGACATTAAAATGGGGATGAAAATATCAAAAAGGGTCAAAAATTCTCCAAATTAATTTTAAAATAAAACTAATAATATAGAGAAAATTTAGAGATAGAAAATAT
This sequence comes from Ottelia alismoides, assembly GCA_037367405.1. Classification (NCBI taxonomy): domain Eukaryota; kingdom Viridiplantae; phylum Streptophyta; class Magnoliopsida; order Alismatales; family Hydrocharitaceae; genus Ottelia; species Ottelia alismoides. The sequence continues at coordinate 666,556 of JAZKJV010001345.1, read as the reverse complement.
ATTTTTAAGATTCTTTAAGAATTTTTTATATTTTTATAAAGATTGTAGGGGTTTTGTAATTTTTATGGGTTTTCTTTTATATTTTTAGTGATTTTTGATCTGAATATAAAACACACAGAATTAAAAATATTTATATTTTGGGAATTTTTCGAAGAGTTTTTTATAATTTTCATGGATTTTCTAATGTAAACAGGGACGAAAATGCATGTTTTGATTTTTTATAAATATTAAAATGTTTTAAAAATGCCAAATAAAAAAATGGCATGATAGAGCAATGCAACAAGAAGCTATGATATTTTTGGGGGTTTTTTAGAGGTTAATAGATGCATGAAAAATATAGAGACAACAAAGGGAAACTACACTAGTGGTGAGGGCATTTTTGTAATTACATAAAAGTCCGGGGGCATTAGCATAAATTCCCCAAAAATTTATAATGCGTACAAAAAAGATACAGGACTGATTACAAATACATAAAGCCGCGAGGGCTATCATACAAATATTCCAAAATGATGTATATCAACACCTGTGCCCCTGACAAGGACCGAAATGTAATATATCAAAACTCCAGGGAATAACATGCAAAATATCCCAAAATATATAATATAACTACATATAAAAGTTTTTGGACAAAAACTAAATATGCAAACCCATAGGGGGTCCGCTACAAAAAGACCAAACTCACGTGTATGAGGCACGTGACCTAACGTGGCGTAGACCCAATGGTAAATACGTGAACTGCAGGGGGGTTTTGCAAATTTTATAAAAATTACCAATGAAATATTTAGTACTAAATAGATATTACAAAAATGGTGGGGGCTTGAGTGCAAATTACCCATGCCTAGCGTGATCCGACGGCGGGTGGTGATCCACTTGCCATGTGTCACGCCCACGTGAGCCGATACCCCTTCGCGCACGGACGGATGGGATTAAGATCTGACGATGACGATCAACAACACAGAGGGGCTCCTGATCTTACTATAGCTGTTGCTTCTGCGGCAACCTCAAGATCCAATGGCAGCGAGGGGTGGTCGACGAACGGGGAAGAACTTCGCTGCTGTGAAGTTTTCCCGGTGAGATCTTCCCTCTCCAGCGCTCATGTCTTCTTCTAAATGGTGCCCGATGCTCCTGCAGGTCTTCACAAGGTCCTGGAGCTCCAAAAAGGGCGGAGGAGCATCATAAAGCCTCCGCGTTGTCGGAGAAGTGGGGGCGTCCCAGGTGCCTCCGGTGTGATGCCAAAATCGCCCTTCAGGCGTTCTTCTCCCCCAGGTCGGGAGTAAAATGCCCCAACCCTCCAAAAGTCAAGAAAAGGCATCGAACAACGACCGACGAGGGGCGATCAACGTGGATCTTCGGTTAAAGTGCGAAAGTAAATAGCGAATAACCTACAGTGAAACCTAAGATAAGAAAAGCAATAAAAACGAGAAAAATGGAACCTTAAAGGCCTGTACGCCTGAGATGCGACCTAACAGCCAAGATGGCCGGAGATGGGTGGAACGATGATTCACCCCGCCTAACCCCTCCGCGAGGGGGCCGGAGAGTTGTCACCTCCTCGATCTAGGGCTCAGAAAAAAGGAAGCTCATCTAGGGAAAAAAGGGTTCGAAAATGGAAGGAAAGTCGGAGGGGTAGTTTTGTACAAGGGGCGAAATAGTGAAAAGATCGAGGTGTATCGGGCGAATCGATGATCCATGCCCCAAGATAATCCTTGGGCATGTATACTCGATGAAAGGAGAAGAAAAGTGCAGAAGGGTGCAAGGCGAAAAGATGAAAGAAATGGCCTCGAAAAATCCGCAAACACGAGGGATAAACGAGGTTTTGACATCCTACAGGACAGTGGGTAGAGAGTTGACCCAAGTCAATTGTTATCGCAATCTGGTTGGTCCACGTGGACCAACCAGGGAAAAACATCCTGAAAAGATTTAAAAATCAAAAATAATTATTAAGTAATTTTATTAAATTAAACATATGAAATAAAAAATGGTTATTATTTTATAAAGTATTTTATTATGATTTTTATTTTTTTAGAGGTATAAAATTACAAGTTACCTTTTAAGGGCTATATAGGTATATTTATCTATATATTTTTATATTTTATTTTATTTGTATTTTAAATTTTATTAATTTGGTTTATATTTTATATATTTTTAACTTATTTTTATAAACTTAAATATATTTTTATTTTATTAATTATTATATACAATTAAATGAATAGATGTATAGTCTATATATGTATATTTATAGGTATTATACCTATGTATTGTATACAGTATTTTCTTTTTATGCTTTGTTTAGTATTTTATTCCTATGTTTATTACGCACATATATTATAAATAATATTTACAAAATTATAAAATTATAAAATTATAAAAATAATGAATAATAAATAAAATGATTACTTTAATCAGTATGAGTATACAATAGGGGTCCAAAAACTCAACTTTCAAACCGTAAATCCAAGAAATATGAAACTAGCTTCATTAAATAGCTTATTAAAAGTTATATATAATTAAAGGTGATTTTGTTACATTTTGAGTTTTTATTTGAGAGATATCGGTATAGGAAGTTGGGATTCATGTAACTTATTCAGAGTATATTTTGTACATTGTATATTATTTTTATATGAAATCAATTTTGTATTTTTCCTATATTTAATTATCTAACAACTGTCATGTTCAAAGTTTCTTTATTTGAAGTATAAAAAGTAGAACTAAAAATAGGTCCCAAAATAAGTGAAGAATGAATTAAATAAAAGGTATTTTATTGTATTTTTGGCCTTTATCTCCCCCCTACTTTATTCCTTGCCGACCTAGCCATTGAGATGCCTAGGTCTTGGGTAAAATATTTACAATATTTTATTCTTTTTCTTTTCTTTTCTTTTCTTTATTCTATAATTTTGGCTTTAAAAACCGTATTTTACACACTATTTACACAATGATGCATGAATGCTAAAATGCCTAAATTAAGCCTATTTACACGCATTTAATAGGTTTTTTAAGGTCAAAATGATAGAATAAAGATGATGAAATGGATATTCATCATCGCTATACAACGTAAATAAAAGTAACAAAGCCGCTTACATTAGATTGTTTTATCTTTAAGTGGTTTGATTTTCTCGTTGATCTGTTTGATTTATTTGGGTCACAACGACATTATTCTTTCATACTTAACCCGAGTCGGTTGGGTGGTCATCACACAACCACTCTCATAAGGAGCTCTCATCATTTGATCAGACGCTCCCAGTTGACCAAGTTGTGCCCAAATCAAGGTCGTTGGATCCTCATATCCAACAATACTATTTCATATTCAACCTCCCCACAGTTGAATTCCAATCTTCGAACCTCTTCATCGGTGATACTTCTTCGAATTTCCTCTGTCTATTGTTCTTTTTTTTACCCTCCAACTGTTCCTTTAGTGAACAAAACCACTAAGATGGCCCACACTTCACCCCCATCCACCCTTGTGTGAGAGTTCGATGAGCCACCTCCTAGCCTTTGTGACAGAGAAAGAGTGTGAAGTTGAACAAAGAATAGAATTCTTATCTGGCAAGATCCTAACATATTAACCTTTATCGCAGTGTCAACCTAGACTATTGCTCGAGCTCTACACCTGCCGAATGTATCTGAGCGAAACGAAGCCTCCAAAGCTATATATTAGGCCATTGTTTCATCTTTGACCTCAATTCCATCTCCATGTGAATCCTAGTAAACTTCCCCTTATTGATTTCTCCAATTTAATATGTGTAATACATGTTATCTCTTCTCGAATTCCTCACCTCTACACCATATCACACAACCAACTTCTTCACCAACCACTTCGATCACATATTTCTTTCTCCAGATCTCTCCTCCCGCTTCGAGTTTTCCTTCTTCTTGCAAGGGAGAAGAACCTAACTAGTGCTGGTCCTCCTCGCTCCTACAACCCTTCACTCATTTCCATTTCACCCTCTTTCGATCCCCTTTGCTTTGGCTATGCACTAACATTTTCAGATACCCAAGATACTTCATTTATCGGAATCCATGCAACTTCTCCAATCTTCTTCTCCACCTCCAACGAGGAGTTGACCTGAGGGTCAGGATATCTCTGAGGCTTCCTAGACCTCCAAGCATCTACTCTGATCTTCATTGAGATCTGAGGATCATGGATAATGAATAACGGGCTCACCGGAGCACATCCCTTACACCTCTTGATAAGGAGGAGATCCGACGAGCAGCTTCTACACTGAGTTACATGTATCGTTGGACCAAATCCTTTTGATTTGATCATATGGCTCAGATCAGTCGTGTCCCTTACTCTAGGCCACCCAGCCATAGTGTGACCAAACTGAGACCCTAAGCACAAAAACCATCCACATGGCCCAAGCCTTGATCGCCACCCAACTCATGCCCCTAAGAAAAGACCCGCACGGGCCTCACGTGTCGCACCTAGGAGATTTATAGGAGCACACCATCGGGTTTCCTTATTCACCGATATACCCCCACGTGCCTGATATTTTGTAGATAAGCCTCTTGCAGCTTTTCTTTATTTCATTTAGTCTATTTTAGACTTTTTGTGATATTTTGTAAGTTTTAATTATGTTTTATTTGTAATTTAGTCCCTTGATAGATGATGAATATATTGAGCATCTTGTATCCAAAATTAATGAAACTTGTTGTATTTTAGTGCTCTAAACTTTGTCTTTAATATTGCATACTATGATTGTTCATTTAAAAATCGGAGAGTTCCATTGCTTATTTCAAATTGATTCGAATGTCATAATTTCATTTTTAACTATATTTTGAAGAACTAAAAAGATCTTGATTTGCTGATCACTTGTAGAATTTAAATAGATATTTATTTCCAAATTTAATATCACTTTGATTTGATTAGGTGGTAGATTAAGTTTGAATTGAATCGGTTTATCAGTTGTTATTATTATTAAATGAAACCTTAAATTTTAAGCTACTTATTAACTGTTAAATTGGACCTTTTGTGATTTTAGTTGCACATCATTGTTGAGATTTTATTCAGAGGCATCCTTTGTGATGGCATGTATTCATGAATGCATTTCATATTATATCTTTTTGTAGCAAATAATCTTACTTGTATATAAAAAAAGATCAAAAATATCATGCCTTCATTATCAATGTCTTCATTAACCCAGATACATTAGAATAACTTAACCTAGATTACTTGGATCCTACTTAGATAACTTAATTAACTCATGTTCTTGTTTGACGCTGGACTTATCCAAGTACAAATAAAATCATGTTCTCTTCGCATAGATATTTCAGCGTGGTTCTGAGAGATTATCATTGGTTTGTATTACAATGATACGATCTTAACTTAGCCAACTGACAGTTCCTCAAAATCCCTAGTTGGAAATATTCAATCAAACTCCTCTTTGTTACATTTGAAAAAGCAAACCATGTAGTTGAGATACGATGCAGAGATGGGACACTTTCATGTAATTTACCCTATTTTTTCCATGATGTACATTGGCTCTAGGGAAGGGAATAGAATCCACCTTCGTCAAAAGAGATATACTCTTCAATTTCAAGTTGTCAACATATAATGTTATAAATTACGACATTGAATAATAATCTTTTGAAGTTTTCTTAATAAAAATGGCACTTTAAAATTTTCATATTATTAAATATTTGTGAACTGAGAACATGTACAAACAATTATTTGGTACTTTAGATATGTATAAATTAATTGTGTGAAATCGACAATCATCATCCAATAATAAGTATCCATGCATAAAGATAAAAAAATATAAAAAGTATGGTTCTAACAATAGCTTAAGAGAAAAGTCAATTAATATATACGATATATATATAAATATATACATACGAGTAAATATGTCATCTCATGTAAAGAAGACGTTTCGTACTCAACAACTCCGCCGGATTGTTTCCTTTTCGCAATGCGGCAAGAAATCTTCTATGTTGCCAAATATTCTTCCTCGGGAATATAATATAAAAATAATATGCTCTTTAGGCAAAAGTTTATGCTACTTGTAAATATTTGTGGGCAGAATACATATTATTCTCTTTTATTCAACCAAGGCTTCACATCGTGCCATCTTAACTAACATAACATTTTGATACTTTATATTTATATATATATATATAGGAAAAAATGGGGCTGCCCCGCCCTTGTTTTTTCCACATTTTTTTATTTTTTTGAAAAAATCCACCATGTATATTCATCCCTATATCCCTCCTACATGTCATTCAAATTTCGTCAGAAACAGAGACTCGTACGGCCCCCATCGAGATGGTGTCGATTTAAAAAATCCTGTTACCGTTAAAAAATGAATGTCTGGATGGAGGCCGTACGAGTCTCTGTTTCTGACGAAATTTGAATGACATGTAGGAGGTATATAGGGATGAATATACATGGTGAAATTTTTCAAAAAAATAAAAAAAAACAGAAAAAACAAGGGCGGGGCAGCCAACATGGCTGCCCGCAAGGGGCAGCCACATCAAACCCATATATATATATATATATATATTATATATATATATATATATATATATATGGGATTGGGGAGCCTACACCCATGTGTAGGTAACTTTCCTACACCCACCTCTTGTTTCCTAATTTTTTTGATTTTTTTGAAATGGATCTTTAGGGGGATTTACTTAGAATATTAAATGAAATACGTGTTTCAAATTTCATGTAAAACAGACATTCCTAACAGCTCTATCGGACGGGGCCGATTTCAGTAAATTTCAGACCGTTAAAATTTGACTGTCATGATGGATAAGTTACAAGTCTCGAAATAACTTGAAATTTGAATGACAACATTGTGATGTATTGTGATCTAAATTCCTCAAGAAATTATCTCAAAAAAATAAAAAAATTTAAGGGAACAAGAGGTGGTGTAGGAAAGTTACCTACACATGGATGTAGGCTCCCTTTTCCCTATATATATATATATATATATATATATATATATATATAGACACACACATACATACATACACAGGAGAACCTTCAAATAAGGCGGAGTCTCACCATATATATGATGAGCTACCCTCAATTTAAGCATCTTTCTAATATATTTTATAATTCTTGCTTCATATATATAACAATAAATATCAACACAAGATGTATAGTGAAATAAACTTATAAAAATATTATTACACTGGATGGAAATATTAATTTAAATTTAGATGCTATATTTTACAAAATTCATTTTTTTACAATGTGTAGTTTATACTTTTACAATACTGTTATGAAGATTTTACTAAATTCACAGTGGCCTTTACAATTTCAGAAAAGCCCCCACCTCATTTGAAAGTTCCCCTAATATATATATATATATATATATATATATATATATATATGGGAAAAGGGAGCCTACACCCATGTGTAGGTAACTTACCTACACCCACATCTTTAATCCCTCAATTTTTTTGATTTTTTGAATTGAATCCTTGGGGAATTTAGATCACAATACATCACCATGATGTCATTCAAATTTCAACTTATTTCGAGACTTCTAACTTATCCATCATGACCGTCAAATTTTAACAGTCTCAGATTTGCTGAAATCGTCCCCTTCCGATGGAGCTGTTAGGAATGTTTGTTTTACATGAAATTTGAGAAACATGTTTCATTTAATATTCTAAGTAAATCCCTTAAAGATCCATATCAAAAAAATGAAAAAATGAGGAAAAAAGAGGTGGGTGTAGGTAAGTTACCTACACATGGGTGTAGGCTCCCCAATCCCTATATATATATATGAAAAAAATGGGGCTGCCCCCACCCCATTTTTCGTCATATTTTTTATTTTTTGAAAAATAACACCGTGTATATTCATCCCTATATCCCTCCTATATGCCATTCAAATTTCGTCAGAAACAGAGACTCCTACGGCCTCCATCGAGATGATGTCGATTTAAAAAATTCTGTTACCGTTAAAAAATGACTGTCTGGATGGAGGCCGTAGGAGTCTCTGTTTCTGACGAAAATTCGAATGGTATATAGGAGGGATATAGGATGAATATACATGGTATTATTTTTCAAAAAAATAAAAAATTTTGCCAATATAAGGTGGGGGCAGCCATGTTACTGCCCTTAGGGGGCAGCCACATATGACCCTATATATATATATATATATATATATATATATATATATATATAGCTGGGGAAGCTACACCCGGGGGTGTAGCTAACTAGCGGCACCCGGCCATTTTTTTCATTGATTTTTTGTGTTTTTGAAATGAAACCTAGGGATATTTAAATCACTATATATCAACATGATATCATACCAATTTCAACTAAATCGACATTTCTATCATCTTTATCAAGGCTATGACATTTTAAGGGTTTCAGAATTATTGAAATTGACCATATCTAGATGGGCATGCTAAGAGTGTTTGTTTTGCATGAAATTTGAAACACATATTCCACACAATAAACTAAGAAAATCCCCCATAAGTTTCCTTCAAAAAATCAAAAAATCAATGAGAAAAATACCCTGGTGTATCTAGTTGGCTGCACCCTCCGGTGTAGCTTCCCTTTTCCCATATGTATGTATGTATGTATGTATGTATGTATGTATGTATGTATGTATGTATGTATGTATGTATGTATGTATGTATGTATGTATGTATGTATGTATGTATGTATGTATGTATGTATGTATGTATGTATGTATGTATGTATGTATGTATGTATGTATAGGAGACCTTTCAAATTGAGGTGGGGGCTTTTCTGAAATTGTAAAGGCCATTGAAAATTTAGTAAAAACTCTATAACAGTTTTGTAACGTATAACTACACAATGTAAAAAAATGAATTTTGTAAGCATCGAAATCTAAATTAACATTTCCATCCAATATAATAATGTTTTCATAATTTTATTTCACTATAGATGTTGTGTTAATATTTATTGTTATATGTATGAAAACAAAAAAATGTAAAATGTATTGTAAAGATGCCTAAATTGTGGGTGGCTCACCATGTATACGGTGAAACCCCAGCCTCATTTGATATATATATATATATGGGTAAAATGGGGCTGCCCCCAGGGAGTACCCAACTTGGCTACTCCCATCCCCTATTTTTCCCTCATTTTTTATTTCTTTGGAAAATAAAAATTTGCATATTCATCACTATATCCCTCTAACATTCTAATAAAATTTCGTCAGAAACAGAGACTTCTAAGCCCTCCATCCAGATGTCATTTTTTTAACGGTCGCAGGATTTTTTAAATCAACCATGTTTGGATGGAGGCCGTAGGAGTCTCTGTTTCTGACGAAATTTTGATAGAATGTGAGAGGGATATAGTTATGAATATACAAATTTTTATTTTTCGAAAAAATAAAAATTTTTGGGGGAAAATGGGGGTGCTCCCTGGGGGCAGCCCCATTTTACCCTATATATATATATATATATATATATATATATATATATGAGGACGGGGAAGCTGCTCCATGGAGCAGCTAAGCTGGCTGCTCCACGGGGCAGTTCCCCCCCCCCCTTTTTATTTTTATTTTTTGAAATTTTTTTCATGTATGTTCATATATATCCCTCTTACATGTCATTCAAATTTCGTGAGAAATGGAGACTCCTATGCCCTCCATCTAGAACAGGTACTTTACAGCAAATTCCAGACCGTTAAAAATTACCTGTTCTAGATGGAGGGTATAGGTGTCTTTGTTTCTCACGAAATTTGAATGACATGTAGGAGGAATATATAGATGAACATACATAAAAAAATTCAAAAAAAAATAAAGAAGGAGGGGAAACTACCCCGTGGAGCAGCCAGCTTAGTTGCTCCATGGAGCAGCTTCACTTTCATATATATATATATATATATATATATATATATATATATATATATATATATATATAGAGGGGCGATCCTATGAGATGAGATTTTGTGAGATGGTGAGATGAGACATTCTGGACCACAAGTTGCTGTATTCTCTCTCCTGCCTTTCTCTCTCCTGGTTGGAACTAGTGGTCCAGAATGCCCCATCTCACCATCTCACCAAAATCCCATCTCATAGGATCGCCCCTCTATATATATATATATATATATATGTTAATGGGGCTGCCCCTGGGAGTAGCCAACTTGGCTACTCCCACCCCTATTTTTCCCTAATTTTTTTATTTTTTTAGAAAATAAAAATTTGTATATTCATCATTATATCCCTCTCACATTCTATTAAAATTTCGTCAGAAACAGAGACTCCTAAGCCCTTCCATCCAGACGTCATTTTTTTAACGGTCGCAGGATTTTTTAAATCGACCATGTTTAGATGGAGGCCGTAGGAATCTCTGTTTCTGACGAAATTTTAATAGAATGTGAGAGGGATATAATGATGAATATACAAATTTTTATTTTCCAAAAAATTAAAAAAATGAGGTAAAAATAGGGGTGAGAGTAGCCAAGTTAGCTACTCCCTGGAGGCAGCCCCATTTACATAGAATTTGTATATTCATCATTATATCCCTCTCACATTCTATTAAAATTTCGTCAGAAATAGAGACTCCTACGGCCTCCATCCAAACATGGTCGATTTAAAAAATCATGCGACCGTTAAAAAAATGACGTCTGGATGGAGGGATTATGAGTCTCTATTTTTGACGAAATTTTAACATAATGTGAGAGGGATATAATGATGAATATACAAATTTTTATTTTCCAAAAAAATAAAAGAATGAGGTGAAAATAGCCTCATTTTACCCTATATATATATACCATGGAGTAGGAAACGTACCTACTCCACTTTTTTTTTCAATTTTTTTATTTTTTTTTAAAAATGCTTCCATGGATTTTTCATAAATATATCTCTCTAATATGTCATTCAAATTTCGTCAGAAACAGAGACTCCTACGGCTTCCATCCAGAACATGAAAAATACAGCAAATCTGTGACCGTTAAAAAATGACTGTATGGATAGAGGCCGTAGGAGTATCTATTTCTGACGAAATTTGAATGACATATTAGATGAATATAGTTATGAAAATCCATGGAAGCATTTTTAAAAAAAACTAAAAAATTTTGAAAAAGCAGAAAATAGAGTAGGTAAGTTACCTACTACATGGAGTAGGATCCCTTCTCTCTTTCTCTCTCTCTCTCTCTCTCTCTCTCTCTCTCTCTCTCTATATATATATATATATATATATATATATATATATATATATATTATGGAGGAGTGATCCTATGAGATGGGATTTGTGAGATGGTGAGATAGGAGTTTCTGGACCACTGCTTTCTGTCTTCTCTCTTCTGGTTGTCTCTCTCCTGGTTGAAACTAGTGGTCCAGAATCTCTCATCTCACTATCTCACCAAAATCTCATCTCATAGGATCGGCCTTCATATATTATGATATAAATATTAATGTGATTATCAGATTTATAAACGTAACGATTATAGTGTGGGAATATTCTGAAGATAACATTGTGGTCCTGCGACAATCCAAACATCGTTATGTGAATTAAAATTTGGAAGACCAACGAGAGAGGACTGCATTGTCACCTTTAAAATAGTTGGATATTTGAATCGTTGCATTTGTAAGTTAAAGAATCGCATTGATAAAAGATGGAAAGTTGAAAATCTCTTCGTGAATTACTCTTAATATTTCCATCGTTCAACCGTACAAATACACTTTAGTGCGTACAATTATGAAAACAATTAATCACTCCTACCAAACACGATAATATCATGCTTGGTATACTATGACGATGACGATGACGACGACGATGAAGTTGACGTGTACATCAATGCGGCTACTGCATCGTCTGTAACTATGGGGGAACATATACACGTCCTCATCATGTAACATCAAAATTTCACGAATATATCCATCCCACTAGAGATTGGCCAACTTCGGATATATCTTATCTTGCTGTTGAAAGGACTAGCATTCGTTCCTTGGATCAAGATAAACAGCACCCAATAACCATTTTCCACGAGGAATATTACATTATGATGATGATGATTAGGTGCTAAAGTCTTCCTTTTACATGGAAATTTTTGCACCCGTCTTTTGCTGCGTATGGATTACGTCTACTCACCAAATGCGCATCCAGAAATGTCACACTAAGATGAACCGAGCAAATGCTGAGATATTTTGTGTGTGGACCTAATGAATCAACAACTCTTTTGTCTCTCAATCACAATAAGATTTTCCATCTTTTTTTTCACAGCATTCTTTATCTAATTTAATAGTCCACGTGTACGTAAGAACTGGATATGTGAAGGTTGAAGAAGGCCATAGCATGTGATCTTCTATGCATATATCGATACCCGAATACTTGGATGAGTGTATGAAAAAACATCCTATCCACAACTTGTTCCCTTTTCGTTCACATATTTTTCATGATGGTGATATGATTGTAACATTTTTTGTCAATGAAAAGTTTCAATATGAAAGAATATATACACATCCATTAATTAACCTAATTTTTGAAATGGCTGGTCTTTACGAGCACTAAAAAAATAGCTATGTTTTTTCAAAATCCGTCACTAACTTAGCCGTTGTTAAATATATAACGACGATATCATTCGTTGCGAAATGATTTTTCGTACTAAAAAATAGCAACGAATAGCATATATGTCGTTATATCATTAGCAACAGTCCACATGATTCTGTTTTCTCTCTCTTATTCTTCTCTTTCTTGGGTGAATCATGTGGTCCAGAATCACCCCTCTCCTGCTCTCACAACTTTTTGTTCTCAAGGATCACTCCTATATATTTATATATAGGGGTTGATGGGGCTGCCCCGTCCTATTTTAGGGTAAATTTTTTATTTTTTTGAAAAATATCATCATGTATATTCATACCTATATCCCTCCTATATGTCATTCGAATTTCGTCAGAAACAGAGACTCCTACGGCTTCCATCCAGACATGGTCGATTTAAAAAATCTTGTGACCGTTAAAAAAATGACGTCTGGATGGATGTCGTAGGAGTCTCTGTTTCTGACGAAATTCGAATTATATATAGGAGGGATATAGGGATGAATAGACATGGTGATATTTTCCCAAAAAAATAAAAAAAATGCGAAAAATAGGGTGGGGGCAACCATGTTGGCTATCCCTGGGGGACAGCCCCATTTTTCCCTATATATATGGGGAAAATGGGGTTGCCCCCTAGGGGTAGCCAATATAGCTGCCCCCACCCCATTTTTCACAAAATTTTTTAATGACATATAAGAGGGATATAGGGAAAATTTTGAATGACATATAGGAGGGATATATGGATGAATATACATGGTGATATTTTTCCCAAAAAATAAAAAAATTTGCCCAAAAATGAGGTGGGGGCAGCCCCATTTTTCCCTATATATATAGGGAAATTATCCAATGAGCCATGTGCCCATTTGAGATGAGATGAGCCCACTCATTTTTTACCATTATTTGCTATCTTTTTGAGCTTAATAGGTATTTGTTTATAAGTGTTATATAATATTCTTACTACTAGTAACTATTTTCAGGAAAAAAACCTTAAAAGTCATACAAAATGATTGTATTATTATTTGTATTACTAGTCCCATTTTTATTCTTACTAATGACCATTTCTTGTGAATCTAAGATTTTCTTTATATGAAAATAGTTACTAATGTAAGAATATGATATAACAACAGTAAATAAATAAGCATTGAACTCAAAATGATGGAAAATATTGGTAAAATATGAGTGGGCTCATCTCATCTCAAATGGGCACAGGGTAGGGTTGGGCATCGGGCCGGGTCAGGTCGGTTTTGAGTTGGCCCAGCCCAAGCCCATTTAAGAATATGGGCTAATGGGTCGGGCCTAGGCCCATTTTATTTTCAAAAATTAGGCCCAAGCCCAAACCCGGCCCAAACAAAATGGGTCGGGTTCGGGTCGGGCCGGCCCAATTTAACGCCTATGTATACCAATATCATGTCTTCCATTCTTCTTGCATTTGTGTGGTTGTTTCTTATGCATGTGTGCATGTTTAAAACTATAAGTATGCTAATTAATTTGTGATTTTAACATTAGTTGTATGTTGGAAATAGAAATGTGGCACCATTCAATTCACCATTACATATTCTCTTGTAGATGCGAGTACTATAATCCAATACAGATTGGTTACTTACAGTTGTACATGCTCTAACACTTTAGGACACAGATTCCATTCTTGCATATTAATGTAATAATCTTGTATATTAATGTAATAATATCCTCAATCTACGTTAATGGATATGATTATTAATGTGTCTAAGCATTTATTCTAC